>JAVJIF010002768.1:0-316292 GCA_038442645.1 Agave tequilana
GGTGGTCTTTGGTACCCATACTCTTTTGGGTCCATGGGAGTTAGTACCTTCTCTAACCCAAACAAACTTCTTGGCTAAATTTTCAACATGTAAACGATCATAGCAAAATTTAGCAAGATGCCTTTTCGGCCACAATGTGTACATGTGTACACATGAGCATACATGTGTTGATGGTGTCCGTGTGGAGCATGTGTATGCCGTGGAGGGTGTGCATGCATAAAGTTGGAACTTGTTTCATACGAACCAAGGTTTCCAAGCGAGTGTGGTTCATGGCACATTGGCTCATAGTGGAGCCCAAACAATCTACTCTCTTCTTTAACATACAAATATCATCATTAATCCTAGAAGAAGAGGTACATTCATTAGGTAGACTAGATGAAGAGGCTACACTAGCATGGCAAACATGTGAATCAATTTTAATTTTCAAAGATTCATTTTTCTTTAAACAAACATCTAAATCATTTGAAATAGAAATAATTTTATTTTTCAAATCAACATTCTCTTTTAAAACAAAATCAACTTTTGAAGACAAGTTCTCATTTTTCTTCAAAAGAACATGGCAATTATTTTTAGATTTTAAAAAATCATTTTCTTTAAGTGCAAGATCAAGTTGAGATTTAATGAATCCCTCTCATTAGCAATCTCCTCTTTCTCTTGCAAAACAACATCAAGTCTAGCAATCAAATTTTTATTATCATTATTAATGCCTAGACTTTTCTTTTTCAACAAATTATATTTTTCTATTAGTTTTTCACAAACAATGGAAAGTTCTTCATTCAAAACATGGGCATCATATGATCATTTGAAGAACTAGCATCATCATCACTATCTAATGGAGTTTCCGAGTGTACCTCAAGGGAGTCATTCCCTTGGACCATATAGCATTGTTGTGGCTCGGATTCTCCGCTAGATTCCTCTTCTTGGATTGGCAATTGAAGCTTGGAGGTGGTGGTGGTTGTCAATTTGTTCCACACTGCAAAGGCGGAATCAAAGTTAGAAACACATAAGAGATAATCTTTAGGAAGAGTGCTTCTAATGGCCTCTAGGGCTTGTGCATTGGCCCCTATATGATTACCATCACCAAGATAACATCTCTTGTGGCGGCAAGGAAGACATGCAAACCTAGGGTCTTTAGGTACATGGACATCCTATACTTCCAAACATCAATGTTGGAAGGGTCAAAGCTAGGAGGGGTCATGAAGTCCATGGTATAAACTAAATATGAATGTGCAAACAAACAATGCAAATGAGATTAGCAAGCAAATGGATCACTCCTAGGATGTTAAGCCTAAGTATCAGGAGCACTAGTTCTGATACCAATTGAAAAACACCTAGAGGGGGTGAATAGGTATAAGTGCTAATCTAAGAAACTAAATGCAAACTAAGTGCGCTAAATGCGGAAGCTAATGCAAATTATGCACAACTAATACAATACAACAAGTGTAGCCGAATTCCCCTTGCGAGGCTCTGGACTAACTCCCCTTGATTCCCCTTGAAATGGGTTGAGGCGCTATGTGAAGCTCTTGTTGGATGAGTATAAGTTGGGCACACACACACAAGCAATCCAAGCAATGTGCACACACAATCAAGCCAAGCAATCAAGGATATAGCAATATGGATTATGCAAGGCACAACACAAGCAAATAAATATGACAAGATGAATTATACTCAACACAAGCAAATATGATATGAATGAAGTATGATGCTTTGCATAAATGTAAAGAGAGAGAGTTTAGAGACAAGTGGATCAAAACGCAAACACAAAGATATGTTTCGAGGTTCGAGCACCCTTGCTCTACATCCCCGCCTACACCACCGTGTAGGATTTCCACTATCTCAACTCCCACCGAGGGAACCTCCACCGAGGAGGATTTCTTACAACTCTAGGAGTACCAAACTCCTCTCTCAAACAACCACCTCACAACCGAGGGGTAGGGCCCGTAGCCAATACAACAACCAACCCTCTACCGAAGAGGCTCACAACCATCTCAATCACCTCACACTTGAGGGATACAAACCAATCACCCGATCACCTCTACCTAAGAGGGATACAACAAGAATAAGGGTGTACAACTTAGAGGTTACAAACAACAACCTCAAAACTCTCTCTTTCTTTCTTTTTCCACAAAACAAAGATCCTAATAGTTTAGGATAGAAGATATAGCTCAAGTGTGGAATCAAAGTATTTTTGGAAACAAGCAACAAAGAAAAACTACTTGGGAAATCTCTTGTATATGATAGAAAATGAAATACCAAATCAAAATCCCAAAACCTAGTTTTCTTTGATTTTCCAAAAAACCAAAACAAATAAAGATGAGAAGTTTTTAAAGCCCAAAAACTCTTTTTAAAACTCTTTTAAACACTTCAGAAAACTGGAAATTTTTCTCTTAGAAAACTTGGCCAAAATCCCCAAAGAGATGGGGTTTATATAGCCCCTATACAAAACTAGCCGTTAGGCTGATGTGGCAGCCTGACAGGCCACCGGTCGACCGGTCCGGTCGACCGCCAACGGTCAGAATTATGACCGTTGGGCAACTGCGGTCGACCGGCCCGGTCGACCCAGAAAACCCGAGAGCAGAGCTCTCAACTCGGTCGACCGTCACGGTCGACCGTGTCTGTGCCTAACAGACGTGCACGTCTGTGCACGTCGGTCGACCCGAACGGTCGACCGGCCCTTGGTGCGGTCGACCGTCAGGGTCGACCGACCAGCCTGTCAGCACAAAAACAAGGTCAGAAATTTGGAAAAATATTTTCTAAAAAATCTTTTATCTCTTTTAAAATACCATAAAAATTGTTTTATCATTTTATATTGAAACTCAAACAAGTAATAAAAATTTCAAGACAATATATCAACATATCAATTCATTTTTGTGTCTTGCCAATTTTATCAAAAACAAAACTTGTATTTTGTCAAACTTGATTTTTCAAAACATGAATAGGATAGTCAAAATAAGTTTGTCTAGCAAGTTTAAAGCATGTATGTATATCTAGACCATATCTAATATACATAGGTATAAAGTAAACTTGTTTTGATCTATTATTCATGAAAACCAAGAACCAAATCATGAAACGTGTGTGTTTTGTGCACTTGAGCATATCAACTAAACTAAGCTTTACAAATGGATCTAAAACTCTATCTAAACTAGGATACCTAAGTCTTCTTGTCGATCTTCCATCTTCAAGTAGACTCGATCCCAAACGCGTGATCCTCCAAGTGCAAAGGTATGATCTTTAAGCTTTGGCACCGGAATCAACATGGAAAGCTTCTAAACTCCTTGTTGAAGCTAATCACCAACTAATATCCTGTTAATGATCTGAAACTTAGAAACACAAGAATATTAGTAAACATAATTACATTAGTTGATCATCATCAAACTAGAGTGGAAGGCCATTGGGCCAACAATCTCCCCCTTTTTGATGATGACAAAACTCATGGAGTTATATATGCATGGATTAAAGATAAGCTTCAAGGAAGCTCCCCCTTAACTCATGCATAGGGATAAACAATAAATATATGCAATGAATATTAAACATGAAACATGCATATGCATAAACAATAAATGGTTCTAGATATCAAATGGAATATTCAAAACAAAATAAGCTCTGGATACCAATTACAAAGCAAACTCTATAAATCAATTAAACTTAGTATTCTTGAGATTCTTGAGATTAAACATAATATATGCATAAACATAAGCATGCATATAAAACTTCATAAATCTCTCCCCCTTTTTGTCAATCATCAACAAGGGGTAATCAAAACTATAAATAAAACGAGGGGTAAAAATCTTTCTTCCCCTTTATGTCAAACAAAACAATAAAAGACAATGTTCTCCCCCTTTTTGTCTAAAGACAAAAATAAAGTCAATAAGGGGTGACTTTAATAACATGATATCAATTAAAAATATGTCAATGAAGCATCTTGATACCAAAAGAAAATAAACAAGGATAATAAGTGTTATATGCTATATACATTCATGAAGAGGAAGACGCTAAGTTAGCTTCCCTACACATATGCATTACATGAAGGAGGGAAGTTAAGCCCTAATTCACATAACACACATTATGTAATGAATAAGAGGAGATGTGAAGCTCCCCCTACACACGTGTACCACATAAAGAAGAGATGTGAAGCTCTTCAATACACAATACACTCAACATGAATCTATATGAAGAGATGTTAAGCTCTCCTTGCATATAAGCAATACAAATCAAACTTTGAATATTTTCTTTAAACAAAATTTTGGAAATACCAATTGTAATTAAACATAAGTCTTGAATCTTAAACATGAATCTTGAAACCAAAACAAATTTTGAATTTCTTAAATATGATACCAATTGTAAATATTTTACCAATTGAAAAGATTTTACAACATATATTAGTAACATATAAACATATAAACATATAAATATTGTAAAAATTGTTCATTTTAAAACATATAAACAAATTTGATGTTGATATCATATGTTTAAAATAACAACTTTTAGTGTGGGAGTACAAATACCAATTGAAATACAAAATCAAATTTTCTCCCCCTTTATGAAATACAAACTAAAATATGCATAGTCTTGATACCAATTTAAAAGTAATCAATTGAAACAAAAGTGAAACTCAAGGTGTTGGGTCATGCTAGAGCTTAAGTAAACAAAAACTAAAATTTGTGATTTTTTTTTGAACACAAATAAAACATATATGTATGAAAATTTAGATACCAATAGAAATTGATACCATTGAAATTGAAGCATATATACATAAACAATATATGAGTATACCAAAAATGTCAACATTGATACCAATTGAAAGAGTTCAATGATACCAATTGAATCAACAATAATAATCAAGTGTATATCTCATATAATCTACCACCCAATCATGGTTCAAGTTTTAAATGATTTTCAATATAAGGCATACATGAACATGATCTCCATCCAACCTCCCTTAGAAGGTAGGGGTTTCAAAAATAGATTTGAAAATTTAGTTTTGTTTGAAAATCTCTACCATATGAAGAATATCGCAACTAGTTAAATGGAAAAACTTGTTAACTAGTACGAAATCCTTCAAACAAGAATAAAGCAAAATTATTTTCATAAACATGAAATCCACATCATATCAAACACTCAAGTTCAATTAGGCATAAATAAGACTCATGAAAACAAAACATGAGCAAGCAATAAATGTGAGTGTAAAAATAAAATATGAAGATCATAATCATGAAAATTAGGCAATAAGCTCAATTATTCCTTAAAACACGAAATCATCAAAACTATCTAATTTTCAAGGCATATGTATGTCTAATACAAACTAAAGTATACATACATATCCAAAACATAAAGAGTCCACAAAATATATGCATTAAGGCACGTGGCTCAAAAAGGATACTCATGTATAGTCAATAATTTGGATAAGATGGACATATACATGAAGTTAAATATAAACACAAAAACATGAATCATGAATAACTAAATTTTTATTAAAGCAATATTCATTTCAAGGTATATGTATGATTTGTCAAACATGAAGTATACATACATATCCCTAAACACAATTGAGTCCATATATATAGATTTGCATGAAAGGCAAATGACTCAAGGGGTATACATGTATATCTTAAAGTTTGGCAATACAAACATATACATGAAGTGAAAACTCATAAAACAAATCCAAAAATAGATACAAGTTAAATGTGTGAATCATCAAAACTAAACTATACTAGCACATCTAATGGGTTCAAATAAGCAATCAAGCCAAACATATATAAATTTATTTGTAGCCCACTATTTGTACAAGTATAAATCCTAGTTTTAATGAAAATTAACATCTAAACAAGTAATCTTAACATGAAGCATCAAAACACAATACAAAAATCATCATGATAAACCTAAAACATGATTACTATGTAAATTCACATGTATTAGATTCATGATGTACATTATAGCTTAAACAAAAGTGAGAACACTAAGTATGGATTCATATAAGCATGTGTGTCTCAAATACTATACATGTATGTCAAGGATCTAATAAACATGGAATGAACATACTAATCCATAGACATCAAAAACATGCTATAAACAATGATATGAAAGCATGTAAAGAATAATAAGGAGTTAAGAATTGTTACCAAAACCTAGAAGGCAACTCTCATTGTCTCCAAAACATGGTGGTCATCTCCACCAAATCTTCCCTTGAAAGTGATGCATCCAATTGATTTCCTTTAAGTCCGGAACGCATCCACTCCAAGGTGTCATCACTCTCGCGTCATGTGAGAGCCCACACCTACATCAAAATTCTTAGGGGTGGTCTTTGGTACCCATACTCTTTTGGGTCCATGGGAGTTAGTACCTTCTCTAACCCAAACAAACTTCTTGGCTAAATTTTCAACATGTAAACGATCATAGCAAAATTTAGCAAGATGGCCTTTTCGGCCACAATGTGTACATGTGTACACATGAGCATACATGTGTTGATGGTGTCCGTGTGGAGCATGTGTATGCCGTGGAGGGTGTGCATGCATAAAAGTTGGAACTTGTTTCATACGAACCAAGGTTTCCAAGCGAGTGTGGTTCATGGCACATTGGCTCATAGTGGAGCCCAAACAATCTACTCTCTTCTTTAACATACAAATATCATCATTAATCCTAGAAGAAGAGGTACATTCATTAGGTAGACTAGATGAAGAGGCTACACTAGCATGGCAAACATGTGAATCAATTTTAATTTTCAAAGATTCATTTTTCTTTAAACAAACATCTAAATCATTTGAAATAGAAATAATTTTATTTTTCAAATCAACATTCTCTTTTAAACAACAAATCAACTTTTGAAGACAAGTTCTCATTTTTCTTCAAAAGAACATGACAATTATTTTTAGATTTTAAAAAATCATTTTCTTTAAGTGCAAGATCAAGTTGAGATTTTAATGAATCCCTCTCATTAGCAATCTCCTCTTTCTCTTGCAAAACAACATCAAGTCTAGCAATCAAATTTTTATTATCATTATTAATGCCTAGACTTTTCTTTTTCAACAAATTATATTTTTCTATTAGTTTTTCACAAACAATGGAAAGTTCTTCATTCAAAGCATGGGCATCAATATGATCATTTGAAGAACTAGCATCATCATCACTATCTAATGGAGTTTCCGAGTGTACCTCAAGGGAGTCATTCCTTTGGACCATATAGCATTGTTGTGGCTCGGATTCTCCGCTAGATTCCTCTTCTTGGATTGGCAATTGAAGCTTGGAGGTGGTGGTGGTTGTCAATTTGTTCCCACTGAAAAGGCGGAATCAAAGTTAGAAACACATAAGAGATAATCTTTAGGAAGAGTGCTTCTAATGGCCTCTAGGGCTTGTGCATTGGCCCCTATATGATTACCATCACCAAGATAACATCTCTTGGTGGCGGCAAGGAAGACATGCAAACCTAGGGTCTTTAGGTACATGGACATCCTATACTTCCAAACATCAATGTTGGAAGGGTCAAAGCTAGGAGGGGTCATGAAGTTCATGGTATAAACTAAATATGAATGTGCAAACAAACAAATGCAAATGAGATTAGCAAGCAAATGGATCACTCCTAGGATGTTAAGCCTAAGTATCAGGAGCACTAGTTCTGATACCAATTGAAAAACACCTAGAGGGGGGGTGAATAGGTGTAAGTGCTAATCTAAGAAACTAAATGCAAACTAAGTGCGCTAAATGCGGAAGCTAATGCAAATTATGCACAAACTAATACAATACAACAAGTGTAGCCGAATTCCCCTTGCGAGGCTCTGGACTAACTCCCCTTGATTCCCCTTGAAATGGGTTGAGGCGCTATGTGAAGCTCTTGTTGGATGAGTATAAGTTGGGCACACACACACAAGCAATCCAAGCAATGTGCACACACAATCAAGCCAAGCAATCAAGGATATAGCAATATGGATTATGCAAGGCACAACACAAGCAAATAAATATGACAAGATGAATTATACTCAACACAAGCAAATATGATATGAATGAAGTATGATGCTTTGCATAAATGTAAAGAGAGAGAGTTTAGAGACAAGTGGATCAAAACGCAAACACAAAGATATGTTTCGAGGTTCGAGCACCCTTGCTCTACATCCCCGCCTACACCACCGTGTAGGATTTCCACTATCTCAACTCCCACCGAGGGAACCTCCACCGAGGAGGATTTCTTACAACTCTAGGAGTACCAAACTCCTCTCTCAAACAACCACCTCACAACCGAGGAGTAGGGCCCGTAGCCAATACAACAACCAACACCTCTACCGAAGAGGCTCACAACCAATCTCAATCACCTCACACTTGAGGGATACAACCAATCACCCGATCACCTCTACCTAAGAGGGATACAACAAGAATAAGGGTGTACAACTTAGAGGTTACAAACAACAACCTCAAAACTCTCTCTTTCTTTCTTTTTCCACAAAACAAAGATCCTAATAGTTTAGGATAGAAGATATAGCTCAAGTGTGGAATCAAAGTATTTTTGGAAACAAGCAACAAAGAAAAACTACTTGGGAAATCTCTTGTATATGATAGAAAATGAAATACCAAATCAAAATCCCAAAACCTAGTTTTCTTTGATTTTCCAAAAAACCAAAACAAATAAAGATGAGAAGTTTTTAAAGCCCAAAAACTCTTTTTAAAACTCTTTTAAACACTTCAGAAAACTGGAAATTTTTCTCTTAGAAAACTTGGCCAAAATCCCCAAAGAGATGGGGTTTATATAGCCCCTATACAAACTAGCCGTTAGGCTGATGTGGCAGCCTGACAGGCCATCGGTCGACCGGTCCGGTCGACCGCCAACGGTCAGAATTATGACCGTTGGGCAACTGCGGTCGACCGGCCCGGTCGACCCAGAAAACCCGAGAGCAGAGCTCTCAACTCGGTCGACCGTCACGGTCGACCGTGTCTGTGCCTAACAGACGTGCACGTCTGTGCACGTCGGTCGACCCGAACGGTCGACCGGCCCTTGGTGCGGTCGACCGTCAGGGTCGACCGACCAGCCTGTCAGCACAAAAACAAGGTCAGAAAATTTGGAAAAATATTTTCTAAAAAATCTTTTATCTCTTTTAAAAATACCATAAAAATTGTTTTATCATTTTATATTGAAACTCAAACAGTAATAAAAATTTCAAGACAATATATCAACATATCAATTCATTTTTGTGTCTTGCCAATTTTATCAAAAACAAACTTGTATTTTGTCAAACTTGATTTTTCCAAAACATGAATAGGATAGTCAAAATAAGTTTGTCTAGCAAGTTTAAAGCATGTATGTATATCTAGACCATATCTAATATACATAGGTATAAAGTAAACTTGTTTTGATCTATTATTCATGAAAACCAAGAACCAAATCATGAAACGTGTGTGTTTTGTGCACTTGAGCATATCAACTAAACTAAGCTTTACAAATGGATCTAAAACTCTATCTAAACTAGGATACCTAAGTCTTCTTGTCGATCTTCCATCTTCAAGTAGACTCGATCCCAAACGCGTGATCCTCCAAGTGCAAAGGTATGATCTTTAAGCTTTGGCACCGGAATCAACATGGAAAGCTTCTAAACTCCTTGTTGAAGCTAATCACCAACTAATATCCTGTTAATGATCTGAAACTTAGAAACACAAGAATATTAGTAAACATAATTACATTAGTTGATCATCATCAAAACTAGAGTGGAAGGCCATTGGGCCAACAATCTCCCCTTTTTTGATGATGACAAAACTCATGGAGTTATATATGCATGGATTAAAGATAAGCTTCAAGGAAGCTCCCCCTTAACTCATGCATAGGGATAAACATAAATATATGCAATGAATATTAAACATGAAACATGCATATGCATAACAATAAATGGTTCTAGATATCAAATGGAATATTCAAAACAAAATAAGCTCTGGATACCAATTACAAAGCAAACTCTATAAATCAATTAAACTTAGTATTCTTGAGATTCTTGAGATTAAAACATAATATATGCATAAACATAAGCATGCATATAAAACTTCATAAATCTCTCCCCCTTTTTGTCAATCATCAACAAAGGGGTAATCAAAACTATAAATAAAACGAGGGGTAAAAATCTTTCTTCCCCTTTATGTCAAACAAAACAATAAAAGACAATGTTCTCCCCCTTTTTGTCTAAAGACAAAAATAAAGTCAATAAGGGGTGACTTTAATAACATGATATCAATTAAAAATATGTCAATGAAGCATCTTGATACCAAAAGAAAATAAACAAGGATAATAAGTGTTATATGCTATATACATTCATGAAGAGGAAGACGCTAAGTTAGCTTCCCTACACATATGCATTACATGAAGGAGGGAAGTTAAGCCCTAATTCACATAACACACATTATGTAATGAATAAGAGGAGATGTGAAGCTCCCCCTACACACGTGTACCACATAAAGAAGAGATGTGAAGCTCTTCAATACACAATACACTCAACATGAATCTATATGAAGAGATGTTAAGCTCTCCTTGCATATAAGCAATACAAATCAAAACTTTGAATATTTTCTTTAAACAAAATTTTGGAAATACCAATTGTAATTAAACATAAGTCTTGAATTCTTAAACATGAATCTTGAAACCAAAACAAATTTTGAATTTCTTAAATATGATACCAATTGTAAATATTTTACCAATTGAAAAGATTTTACAACATATATTAGTAAACATATAAACATATAAACATATAAATATTGTAAAAATTGTTCATTTTAAAATATATAACAAATTTGATGTTGATATCATATGTTTAAAATAACAACTTTTAGTGTGGGAGTACAAATACCAATTGAAATACAAAATCAAATTTTCTCCCCCTTTATGAAATACAAACTAAAATATGCATAGTCTTGATACCAATTTAAAAGTAATCAATTGAAACAAAAGTGAAACTCAAGGTGTTGGGTCATGCTAGAGCTTAAGTAAACAAAAACTAAAATTTGTGATTTTTTTTTGAACACAAATAAAACATATATGTATGAAAATTTAGATACCAATAGAAATTGATACCATTGAAATTGAAGCATATATACATAAACAAATATATGAGTATACCAAAAATGTCAACATTGATACCAATTGAAAGAGTTCAATGATACCAATTGAATCAACAATAATAATCAAGTGTATATCTCATATAATCTACCACCCAATCATGGTTCAAGTTTTAAATGATTTTCAATATAAGGCATACATGAACATGATCTCCCATCCAACCTCCCTTAGAAGGTAGGGGTTTCAAAAATAGATTTGAAAATTTAGTTTTGTTTGAAAATCTCTACCATATGAAGAATATCGCAACTAGTTAAATGGAAAAACTTGTTAACTAGTACGAAATCCTTCAAACAAGGAATAAAGCAAAATTATTTTTCATAAACATGAAATCCACATCATATCAAACACTCAAGTTCATTAGGCATAAATAAGACTCATGAAAACAAAACATGAGCAAGCAATAAATGTGAGTGTAAAAATAAAATATGAAGATCATAATCATGAAAATTAGGCAATAAGCTCAATTATTCCTTAAAACACGAAATCATCAAAACTATCTAATTTTCAAGGCATATGTATGTCTAATACAAACTAAAGTATACATACATATCCAAAACATAAAGAGTCCACAAAATATATGCATTAAGGCACGTGGCTCAAAAGGATACTCATGTATAGTCAATAATTTGGATAAGATGGACATATACATGAAGTTAAATATAAACACAAAAAATGAATCATGAATAACTAAATTTTTATTAAAGCAATATTCATTTCAAGGTATATGTATGATTTGTCAAACATGAAGTATACATACATATCCCTAAACACAATTGAGTCCATATATATAGATTTGCATGAAAGGCAATGACTCAAGGGGTATACATGTATATCTTAAAGTTTGGCAATACAAACATATACATGAAGTGAAAACTCATAAAACAAATCCAAAAATAGAATACAAGTTAAAATGTGTGAATCATCAAAACTAAACTATACTAGCACATCTAATGGGTTCAAATAAGCAATCAAGCCCAAACATATATAAATTTATTTGTAGCCCACTATTTGTACAAGTATAAATCCTAGTTTTAATGAAAATTAACATCTAAACAAGTAATCTTAACATGAAGCATCAAAACACAATACAAAAATCATCATGATAAACCTAAAACATGATTACTATGTAAATTCACATGTATTAGATTCATGATGTACATTATAGCTTAAACAAAAGTGAGAACACTAAGTATGGATTCATATAAGCATGTGTGTCTCAAATACTATACATGTATGTCAAGGATCTAATAAACATGGAATGAACATACTAATCCATAGACATCAAAAACATGCTATAAACAATGATATGAAAGCATGTAAAGAATAATAAGGAGTTAAGAATTGTTACCAAAACCTAGAAGGCAACTCTCATTGTCTTCAAAACATGGTGGTCATCTCCACCAAATCTTCCCTTGAAAGTGATGCATCCAATTGATTTCCTTTAAGTCCGGAACGCATCCACTCCAAGGTGTCATCACTCTCGCGTCATGTGAGAGCCCACACCTACATCAAATTCTTAGGGGTGGTCTTTGGTACCCATACTCTTTTGGGTCCATGGGAGTTAGTACCTTCTCTAACCCAAACAAACTTCTTGGCTAAATTTTCAACATGTAAACGATCATAGCAAAATTTAGCAAGATGGCCTTTTCGGCCACAATGTGTACATGTGTACACATGAGCATACATGTGTTGATGGTGTCCGTGTGGAGCATGTGTATGCCGTGGAGGGTGTGCATGCATAAAAGTTGGAACTTGTTTCATACGAACCAAGGTTTCCAAGCGAGTGTGGTTCATGGCACATTGGCTCATAGTGGAGCCCAAACAATCTACTCTCTTCTTTAACATACAAATATCATCATTAATCCTAGAAGAAGAGGTACATTCATTAGGTAGACTAGATGAAGAGGCTACACTAGCATGGCAAACATGTGAATCAATTTTAATTTTCAAAGATTCATTTTTCTTTAAACAAACATCTAAATCATTTGAAATAGAAATAATTTTATTTTTCAAATCAACATTCTCTTTTAAAACAAAATCAACTTTTGAAGACAAGTTCTCATTTTTCTTCAAAAGAACATGACAATTATTTTTAGATTTTAAAAAATCATTTTCTTTAAGTGCAAGATCAAGTTGAGATTTTAATGAATCCCTCTCATTAGCAATCTCCTCTTTCTCTTGCAAAACAACATCAAGTCTAGCAATCAAATTTTTATTATCATTATTAATGCCTAGACTTTTCTTTTTCAACAAATTATATTTTTCTATTAGTTTTTCACAAACAATGGAAAGTTCTTCATTCAAGCATGGGCATCAATATGATCATTTGAAGAACTAGCATCATCATCACTATCTAATGGAGTTTCCGAGTGTACCTCAAGGGAGTCATTCCCTTGGACCATATAGCATTGTTGTGGCTCGGATTCTCCGCTAGATTCCTCTTCTTGGATTGGCAATTGAAGCTTGGAGGTGGTGGTGTTGTCAATTTGTTCCACACTGAAAAGGCGGAATCAAAGTTAGAACACATAAGAGATAATCTTTAGGAACAGTGCTTCTAATGGCCTCTAGGGCTTGTGCATTGGCCCCTATATGATTACCATCACCAAGATAACATCTCTTGGTGGCGGCAAGGAAGACATGCAAACCTAGGGTCTTTAGGTACATGGACATCCTATACTTCCAAACATCAATGTTGGAAGGGTCAAAGCTAGGAGGGGTCATGAAGTCCATGGTATAAACTAAATATGAATGTGCAAACAAACAAATGCAAATGAGATTAGCAAGCAAATGGATCACTCCTAGGATGTTAAGCCTAAGTATCAGGAGCACTAGTTCTGATACCATTGAAAAACACCTAGAGGGGGGTGAATAGGTGTAAGTGCTAATCTAAGAAACTAAATGCAAACTAAGTGCGCTAAATGCGGAAGCTAATACAAATTATGCACAAACTAATACATACAACAAGTGTAGCCGAATTCCCCTTGCGAGGCTCTGGACTAACTCCCCTTGATTCCCCTTGAAATAGGTTGAGGCGCTATGTGAAGCTCTTGTTGGATGAGTATAAGTTGGGCACACACACACAAGCAATCCAAGCAATGTGCACACACAATCAAGCCAAGCAATCAAGGATATAGCAATATGGATTATGCAAGGCACAACACAAGCAAATAAATATGACAAGATGAATTATACTCAACACAAGCAAATATGATATGAATGAAGTATGATGCTTTGCATAAATGTAAAGAGAGAGAGAGTTTAGAGACAAGTGGATCAAACCGCAAACACAAAGATATGTTTCGAGGTTCGAGCACCCTTGCTCTACATCCCCGCCTACACCACCGTGTAGGATTTCCACTATCTCAACTCCCACCGAGGGAACCTCCATCGAGGAGGATTTCTTACAACTCTAGGAGTACCAAACTCCTCTCTCAAACAACCACCTCACAACCGAGGGGTAGGGCCCGTAGCCAATACAACAACCAACACCTCTACCGAAGAGGCTCACAACCAATCTCAATCACCTCACACTTGAGGGATACAAACCAATCACCCGATCACCTCTACCTAAGAGGGATACAACAAGAATAAGGTGTACAACTTAGAGGTTACAAACAACACCTCAAAACTCTCTCTTTCTTTCTTTTTCCACAAAACAAAGATCCTAATAGTTTAGGATAGAAGATATAGCTCAAGTGTGGAATCAAAGTATTTTTGGAAACAAGCAACAAAGAAAAACTACTTGGGAAATCTCTTGTATATGATAGAAAATGAAATACCAAATCAAAATCCCAAAACCTAGTTTTCTTTGATTTTCCAAAAAACCAAAACAAATAAAGATGAGAAGTTTTAAAGCCCAAAAACTCTTTTTAAAACTCTTTTAAACACTTCAGAAAACTGGAAATTTTTCTCTTAGAAAACTTGGCCAAAATCCCCAAAGAGATGGGGTTTATATAGCCCCTATACAAAACTAGCCGTTAGGCTGATGTGGCAGCCTGACAGGCCACCGGTCGACCGGTCCGGTCGACCGCCAACGGTCAGAATTATGACCGTTGGGCAACTGCGGTCGACCGGCCCGGTCGACCCAGAAAACCCGAGAGCAGAGCTCTCAACTTGGTCGACCGTCACGGTCGACCGTGTCTGTGCCTAACAGACGTGCACGTCTGTGCACGTCGGTCGACCCGAACGGTCGACCGGCCCTTGGTGCGGTCGACCCGAACGGTCGACCGGCCCTTGGTGCGGTCGACCGTCAGGGTCGACCGACCAGCCTGTCAGCACAAAAACAAGGTCAGAAAATTTGGAAAAATATTTTTCTAAAAAATCTTTTATCTCTTTTAAAATACCATAAAAATTGTTTTATCATTTTATATTGAAACTCAAACAAGTGATAAAAATTTCAAGACAATATATCAACATATCAATTCATTTTTGTGTCTTGCCAATTTTATCAAAAACAAAACTTGTATTTTGTCAAACTTGATTTTTTCAAAACATGAATATGATAGTCAAAATAAGTTTGTCTAGCAAGTTTAAAGCATGTATGTATATCTAGACCATATCTAATATACATAGGTATAAAGTAAACTTGTTTTGATCTATTATTCATGAAAACCAAGAACCAAATCATGAAACGTGTGTGTTTTGTGCACTTGAGCATATCAACTAAACTAAGCTTTACAATTGGATCTAAACTCTATCTAAACTAGGATACCTAAGTCTTCTTGTCGATCTTCCATCTTCAAGTAGACTCGATCCCACGCGTGATCCTCCAAGTGCAAAGGTATGATCTTTAAGTTTTGGCACCGGAATCAACATGGAAAGTTTCTAAACTCCTTGTTGAAGCTAATCACCACTAATATCCTGTTAATGATCTGAAACTTAGAAACACAAGAATATTAGTAAACATAACTACATGAGTTGATCATCATCAAAACTAGAGTGGAAGGCCATTGGGCCAACAGCGGTAAAAAGTATTTTATTACTTTTATTGATGACTGTACAAGATACTGTTATGTGTATTTTAAAAGTAAGGATGAGGCAATAAATATGTTTATAACATATAAAGCCGAAGTTGAGAATCAACAACAAGAAAATTAAGATTCTAAATCCGATAGAGGCGGAGAATATGAATCAAATGATTTTAGTGAGTTATGTGCTAATTTTGGTATAATCCATTAACAACAGCACCATATACTCTTCAGCAAAATGGAATTGCTGAACGGAAGAACAGAACTTTGAAGGAGATGGTAAATTCCATGCTCGTAAGTTCTGGAGCTCCGTAGAACTTGTAGGGGGAAGCTCTATTAACTGCAAATTATATTCTAAATAGAGTACCCCACAAGAAACTTGGTCTAATACCATTTGAGTTATGGCATGGAAGGACACCTTCCTACCATTACCTCAAAATGTGGGGTGCCTTGCAAAGGTGCTGGCACCATTACCTAAAAAGACTAAGTTGGGAGCAAAAACTATGGACTGCATATTCATAGGCTATGCCTTGAATAGTAGTGCCTACAGATTTCTGGTTCATAAATCAGAAATACCAGATATTCATGTAAATATGATTATCGAATCAAGAGATGTTGTGTTCTTTGAAGACGTCTTTCCATACAAACGGGAAGCAGATAAGACTTCTGGAAAAGAACACACGAGATGGCGTTCAGGGACGAAAGCCCGAAGAACCGATTGTTAATGCGGAAACTGAACCAAAAAGAAGTCAGAGATCTAGAATCTCAAATCTTTTGGTCCAGATTTCATAGCATACGCTATTGAAAGCGAGCCTCAAACATTTAAAGAGGCTATGTCAATCCCAGAAGCACAAAATGTTATATACAACGGTAAGTCTATACATATTCGTCGTAACATAATACCGTGAAGCAGTTGCTCTCAAATGGAATATCTCTATTGACTTTGTATCGTCAAAGGATAATTTAGCGGATCCGCTTACTAAAGGTTTAAGTGGAGAGCGTATAAACTGCGCATCGAGGGGAATGGGTCCAAAAGCCTAACCATACCGAGTCAGCTTAATGGAAACCTCACTTAGCGACTGGAGATCCCACGGACTAAGTTCAAGAGGAAAAACTAGTTATGATTGACTCAGCAAGTAAGCACTTGGGAGCTTGACTCCAATCCATTCCTAAGGTGTACATAAGTGCTTTTCTACAAGTGGATTAAGGATAAGCTTAACGCTTTTAATGATGCCTATATCTTGTTACTAAACAAGTGGAGTAGAGTAGACTACTCTTAATAGGACGATCACCTATGTGAGTATAGAGTTGGGTCGGCTCTTTGGGAATTCTATGGAGGCTGTTATTCCCTAAAGATACTCTCTGAAACCAAGAATGTCCAGGGCCAAAACGGACACAACCGAGAACCAAAGTTGATTTGAAAAGTCACTGTGTGAAGCTTGTTGACTTGGCTTACACTAACGGCTAACAGTTCAAGACCTAGTTCACTGATTAGCCAGTAAGTCCGATAAAGCTTTCGCTATGGAAGGTTCAACACCTAGTTCACCTATCCTGATGCAGTTTCTTTTCTAAAGTACCTTTCACAATAGAGTCAGTCTCTTTGTGTGTCATTTCCTTGAATCTCCATTCATTGTGGGGGATTATTGGAATATGAAGAATATTAATGTGAATCTTTGAGTTGAATTATGGCGAGATCCGTTGATCGAATCAATTGGATGATGGTTGGAGTGTGTTCTCCTTCCATTGGGGATGAACGTGGTATATTCACATGTTCAATTCCGACTTCGAATGAATGAGATATTCAAGTCTAAAGATTGCCTAATTCAAAGCCAAAATGGGACTAAAGGTAGCTAAAAGCATTTAGTCCCACATTGGCCATGGGATGGAAGTTCGTTGTGTTTAAATAGAGAAAATTGAGAACAAAGGGCGTGCCCTTTGGGTACTTGGAGTTTTCGCGCACGATTGGGAGGGAACCATGCCCTATCATGCGTGCGCGCGCCGCCGCTGGCGGCGGCGGCGCCGGGCCGGGCTCGGGCTCGGGCTCGGGTCCGGGTCTGAGTTCAGGTTCGGATTCGAGTTCCCTACCCGGCCTGATTCTTTTTGAATCAGGTCTTACGGGTATAGTTGCGAGCATACCCGCTCCGCTACCCGAACCAAACCCGCCCCGCTATCCGAATCCAAACTGCTCCAGTTGAACAGCCAACAGGTGCGACTGTTGGGTCGAACCGTTGCAACGTTTCAGACCGAACCGTTGCAACCTTTCGTTGGGTTCAGACCCGTTGGCTCCTCCTGGAGCGCTATAAAGAGCGCTCCAGTTTCTCATTCTCAAAACACCAAACAAAACGAGAAATAATCTCTCTCTCTTTGAGTTCTGAAGCAAGATTCTGCGTTCTGAACTGGGAAGTGGAGTTCTGAAGTAACTTCCAGCGAGAAGTGGGAAAGTCAGTTTCCGAAGCGACTTTCAAAGAAGATTCTGCAAAATTCGTTCTGAAAGAGGGCTCAGAAATTTCAACAGATTCTTTATAGAATTGTTGTCTGAATCTGGGACTTCTGAAGAAGAATATTTTTCAACCTTCCTTCGTCCTCTACAGTGGGTGCTCCTCCAAAGTAAAGGCAAATATTCACCCGAAATTTGTCTTTGTCCCGCTGCTTCAACTATCCTGTGAAGGTACTGGTTGACTACGGTTCGACCGTACGGTGATTTGGCAGTGCTATCCAAATACCGTGAAGGTGTGTATCTTGGGAGACCAGCGTCCAGTAACCCGTTAGCACCGGTGCGGGGGACGTAATTGTCTTAAGGAGATTCGCTCTAAGCGTACCTCACTCCAAATACTGTATAAGTGAATTATTTCTTTATACAGGGGATATACTGATATTCAGTATATCGAGACTGATTTCGATTCAATCTAATTGGTGTTTAACCAAGGAAGAAAATTGAAAGGTGGTTCTTAAATTAAAGAACGTTCTCTTGAACGGAAAACCTCCCACCTGATATTTGCCGACCTGGCCAATTAGATTGTTGATATTTCAGTGATTTTGATTAGTTGTCAGATTGATTCCTGTTAAGCAGAGACCAACAAGGTCAACTAGTAGATAATAACTCCACCTAATTTTTAAAGCCTACATGGCCGCAAAAAACTCCAGAGAGAATCTAAACAGCTAGTAGTAACACACATTAGGCTTCTTTAGAGAAAATGAGTTTGTGACCCGTTGCGGGTCTCCCAACTACTTTTCATGCGCCGCTTTGTTCGGTCTCTAGCAAAACTCGTTATAAAAAAGTTTTTCTTCAATGTTTTTAATAAAGTAATAATGATGTTAAATGTAATCTGAAAGAGAGAAAAAAAGTAAGAACCCCCCCCCCCCCCCCCCCCCCCCCCCCGCCAAAAAAAAAAATCATTTATCTTAATTTCTTTTAAAATAGCTCATTAACTATGGCAAGTTTTAAAGACATAACCCTACATTGTGAGGAGATAGTGTAAAATCTTATTAGTAGAGGTTTTTTTTAACTCATCGGAGAAGATAGCGCAGAGATTAGAGTTCAACAGTGCAAGGTAAAAAACCAGACACAACCGAAGACAAGGAGTGATGCACAGAGCGTGCACGAAGAAAAAAATAGGGTAGCAGTTAACCGCCAAGTCGACAACCCAAGAGGAGCTCATCAGCAAAAGTAGGCCCGGTCAACTGGCTAGAACGTCTAAATTGGCTCTGAGCGTGATCGGCCGAAAGCAGAGCGCAGTTGCGACACTGCACATAGCTCGGTCGACCACTCGGTTGACTGCGCGTCGGATATGGGCAGTTTCCTTTTAGGATTTTGAATTCATTTCTGATCCATTTTCAGATCCGTTGGTTTTCTTTTCTTCAAGAATTCTCTAGCTATCTAAAGATGGGTATTGTCTCTAATATTTATATCCTGTAATTGATTGATTAATAGGATCTCTATCTCCTATTCTGCTCCAAGGACGCAGGCAATTGTCGAACTTCGTTAAATTTGCGTATTCTCGCTTTCTTTCCTTTATTTGCTTGTTCGTGCAGTTTGGCGACTATTCTTTGGTATGTTGTTGTTCTCTGTTGCTTGGATTCCAACATAAATCTGTTATCTTTTTAAAAGAAAAATACATAATAGGCTAAATTTTAAGTTACTAATAACCAAATTATTTTCGCACAAAAGTCACTAATTTCTAAAAAAGAAAATGAAAATCTCCTTTACTTTATAACTAGATCTTGGCACGTGCTATGCAGATGCAATAAAAAACAGAATTGATATGAATAAAATTTATTGTACCTTTCTTTATAGGCCTCGTTCTAAAGAATTCTATTTTTGAATGAGAAAAAAAAATAAAAGCAACCTTTCACATTTTTTTTTGGGATAAGTATCATCATTTTTTCTTTCTAATAAGTGTGTTTTCCGTTATTCAAATTCTTTTTCAAAATAAAGATCCATAATAAATGTTTTTTTTAATTTCAATTTTTTCTTGAGTATATGGATGTAAATGTAATGGTTGGATTTTTTTGTATTGAAACATTTTTCCATTTCACTTTTTTTTTTAGACATGAATGAGAGAGAGAGAGAGATTAATGACACTGAGAAATTTTAGGTATGCAATCATAAAGAGGAGTGTGTATTTTTGAATTCTTATTTTTATCTAATAAATACTATTTTTATTTTAAATTTTTTTCATAGATGACGAGATTTATTAATAGTTTGGATATAGATGGATAGAGTTAGTTTGAACGTGACAACAAGGTGAGACACAATCAAATTATAATTCTAATCAAAAGAATTGTGAATATAACATTAACAATAAGACTCAAAACAAGTTGTAAAGAATTTAATTAGGGCTTCAAGATAAGCCTCGACTGATTACAACTTAAAACACTTTTAGAGCTTAAATCTCAACATTATTCATATCAAAATTATGAAGGGGTCATGTCTGAGTCAAGACATTTTTTCAGATTACTCTAGTGGTCCTCAGGCTCCCCCCTTGTCATTTGATGATAACCGGGCGTAAATGTACAAAATAGTATTATGAAGTTTTTCAAAATAACAAATGTTTGACAAGGAAAAGAGAGAAAACAAAAAGAAGGAAAAAAAAATTTCTCCGTGGGTCCGTTCTCATGGGGGGCTGTTTTGTTAGAGGGGAAGCGAGGAAGTGAGGGAGTGGGAAAGTAGTAATAGTTTCTTTTGGAATTTAGGAATTGGTTAGTGAGTTTTTTGGTGTTTGAATGTTATTGGGAAGTGTGCTTTGAAAAATGTTATGTCTTTTCCGGTGTTTAGATGTTGATGTGAAAGTGAAAGTGAAAAAGATCACCACAAAGTTGACCGCAAAATAATATTAAAATAAAATTAGATTGTAATTAGAATACAAGTGAGATTTACATGATCACAAAATTAACTGTTTTCAGTTACAACTTAGGGTCTGTTTGTTTCGTTGCAAAACGTCGCAAGTCGTAAGTCGTAAAATGAGAATGGAAAAAGTGAACTGTAGCAGAGAAATTATATTATGTTTTACGGTGTTTGGTTGATAAAGTGATAAATGGAAAAGCATATTGTGTTTTACGGTGTTCGGTTGATAAAGTGAAAGTGTAAATTGTAAAGTATATTGTGTTTTACGGTGTTTGGTTGGTAATGTAAAAGTGTAAGTGGAAAAGTTGACCATAAAATTAACTGTAGCAGTGATTTAAATATTATAAATACTATTAAATTAAATCTACTATTGCAAATTAAATTGTATTAATAAATTTGAGATAAAAAAATTAATAATCTTAATATTTTATTTATAACAATAATATTAATAAAATATTAGTATAAATAGTAAAATATTACTAAAATATTAACTAAATAAATAATATAAAATTTTAAGAAAATCTAAAGAACGTTAATAAAATTTTAAGAATACTAATAAAATATAAATATTAAAAAATCTTACAAAAATAATAAAATATAGTTATAATATTATAATATTAAAAATACTTGAAATTTATTATAATATAAATTTTATTATAATATTGTTGTAATATTATAGAAATATAAAATTAACAAAGTAAAATATAATTATAATTTAATAATAAATTATCATTATAGTATTATTATACTGAATTATTATTACAATATTAGCATAATAAAATATTAATATAATAATAAAATATATTATGATATTAATAAAGTAATTTTTTATATTAAAAAATAAATAATTAAATATATAGTAATTTTATATTAAAGTATAATATTGTTATATTAATAAAATATTAACTCTAAGTAAATAATAAAAAATTGAATAAGTATTAATAAAATAATAAAGTATTAAATAAAATATTAAATAAAAATATTAATTAAAATAGTAAAATATTAAATATTAAACAATATTAAAAACAATAAAAAAATTAAAGATTAAAAATATTAAATAATTAAATTAGAAATTAAACACTATTTAAAATATTAAATATTTAATAATATTAAATTATATATTGATTATCAAGTAACTATTTTGACCTGTAAGTGTACTCCAAGTGAGAGTTACATGACCACAAAATTAACTGTAGCAACTGCAAGTGGGAAAATATGAGGGTAAAAGTGAGATTTACATGACCACAAATTTAACTGTAGCAACTGCAAGTAGGAAAGAAGAGTTGCATTTTGCAACTTGTTTTTCAGCGAAACAAACAACGGAAAATGGAAAAGAAGTTTTACGACTTGCGTTTTGCGGCGAAACAAACACGCCCTACAAATGAGATTTACATGACCACAAATTAACTGTAACACTCTGAAAATGAGAAAGTGATTGTGTAAAAAGGAAAAGGGAAAAGAGAAAAAAAAAGAGGTTTTCTCATTTTTCTTTTCTGATGTTTAGATAGATCGGGAAGTGAGCAACTATACTTCCTCCACTTCCTCCACTTCCTGCAACCAAACAGCCCAACTCATCCCAATCTCAGGCCCAAAATCCCGGTCACTTCTGGGTCACATGTGCTGGAGTCCATCTATGATTGATTAACTCTGCCAGATTCCATCCCCAGCCACTCCCATCATCGTCTATAAAAGGGGCCCAAAAAGAGCCCAAAAGGAGCATCTGTCACCGCGAATCAATAGCCCCCTAATTTCCGCTTCTTTAATTTCGCCTAGGGTTTGTCCTTCTTCAGTTTCCACTTTCCCAATCACTATGTCGTCCAAACAAGGTACTCTCCTTCTCTCCGATCTCAGTCTCTCTCAAACCCTAATTCATCTCAAACCCTAATTCATCGTCCGCGGTTGACCCCAGAAAGCTCAAATTTTTATCTTTGTCTGTAGGTGGCAAGGCGAAGCCCTTGAAGCAACCCAAGGTCGACAAGAAGGAATACGACGAGGTAATTTGCTTGATCCGTCGAATTCTTGATTGCTTTCAATTAGATCTCGTGTGTTTGAGTTGGGATTTTTAATTCCTTGTCCTATTGTCCTATATACTGGCGGGGTCTGGGTTGAACTGTTGTGGTGTAATTGAGAAGCTTGTTAGATTATTTAGGTCACTTTAATCGGAGAATTCACTTCAAACAATCTAAAATCGCCAATTTTCATTTAGATTAAAGGAAAAATATTTTTTTTTTTTGTTGGTTCATGAGATCAGTATAATTATTGGGTATGACATCTTCATTCATTATCTTCTACGATGATGAATAGGAAATACTAAAATAAATTTGTGACGGCTTATCTTCTACGATGATGAATAGGAAATACTAAAATAAATTTGTGACGGCGCATGATGAGTCTTTAATGATGAGAAGTTTTTGGAATTAAATCACCTGACCTGATCATTTATTCAATGGTTGCATGTGGTGCAAGGATAATTATCAATTAGGATTTTCTTAATGAAACATTAAGTGCTCTTCAAGCTTTAATTATGTTTATGCTATGGGATCTATTGAAAACTCATACAGAAATTAGAAGGAACATGACTATTCTTTCCTATTTGTCAAACATGACTAATCTTTTCTATTTGTGACTAGGACAGGTGAAGAACATACCATTCTTTACTATCTGAAAACTAAACTTGGATAGGTACTTTCTACTTCTTGGCAACAGAAGCAACATGAATTAAAGGTAGCCACAAAATCATCTTGGTTTTGAGATATGGCTCTATTAGAAATTTGTTTAGCAACTTCGCATTTGAGGAACAAGAAATAACTTTGATTTATCCTCAATATTAAATTAGATGATGTTTTCCAAAAAGAAAAGGATGAAGTTTCTTAAATGAATTAGGACTCTAGTTTATATGGAGGAAGAGCCAAATATATTCTTGTAATTTAGAATAATAATCTTAAACAGAATAATATGTTTCGCTATATTTGAATCATAATATTTAGACTGCAAATAACTTAACATTTCTCTATTATTATGATGGATATTTGACTGATTTTAAGTGAGATTTCAATTTAGATGGCTTAGCTAGTTTCTGGAGAATTTCAATAGAGCCTTTTAGATTGTTTGAAATTTGGATAACTTTGTCTTAATTGTATCGTCACCCACTCCATATTTTCTAGCAAATCAGCTACTTATCCATATGACCACAACAGAAGTTAAAATAGTGTTGTGACCTTTTGAGGGATGAGTCCGATTATGATGGCCATAGCTGTTGAGGTTCTCCCAATAACCACATTATTCTCCACCTTGCTGTTCACTTACAGCCACCACTCATCCTACTCCACCCCTTCATTGTTTAATCTACATTCTCCCACTCCACTGTCACCTCTTCGGCTCTTCTACGCCCTCTTGTTCTCATGAGGTTACCTCCTCTTCAATGTATTTTTTTGCCTCCTTGCAATGTGGAGCATTTTACTTTTAGTTTTTTGGTAGTTTGTATTTATTAGATTGGGTATTGTTTCTACCTCTTCTTCAACTCAATCGTTACGCACAAAGGTTTATTGCAAATTTGCAACTATTTATTTTTGTATAATATATTATGTTTCAAATAGTTTGCAGTACAAATTTATCTGCAACACGTGGTGTTGAGTTTTTCTGACAATCTTTGGAATTGGGTTTCTTCGTTCCTACGTTAATGGGGTCTTTTAAAGGGGTTAGTGTGTAAAACGTTTTCTTACTTGGAATAGGTTTCGTGTCTTATATTAAATATTTTATGAAAAAGTAAAGCTTCACAACTTTTTGGGCGAAGATGACTTGGAGACATGCCACATGGTCTTGATATCTGTATTTTGTATTTGAGTTTTGATAAGTTGCGGCATTAGTTGAAGTTTAGATTTTGTACTCTGATGATGTATCTTAAATATCTTAAGAAGAGTGAAAAATGCAGGTGTCCCAATTTTTTCTTTTTTTATATAAAATTATTGTATGTAAGATAACTACTCGTGAGTTTGAATTTATAAATTATCAACTGGTTCAGACAGTGGTCTGCCCTCAATGGTGAAAGGGTAGCTGCCCCTAATGTAGAGCAATATACTTTGTGAAATGATTGGGACTGTTACTCAGAGTGTCATGGTAGTTCTTTAGTATCTGGTTGGGTTTGCTTGATATACAATGGATGAGCTCAGCTTGGTTAAATGGTCCAAATAGGTATGTAGCTGACTCTACTGTCTCTGCTAAAGACTTGGGGGATGTGGTTCCTTGCTATGCAATGTGATTTTGTACTATATGATGTATTATGCTATACAGATTTTTTTCAGCACCACAGTAAAAGGTGTAAGTTTACTATTTTAGTGAATGGTGATCTCTAAGGATTTTTTGATATTAAAGTAGTAGAAGCATGGTGGTTTACTTGGAGCAACTCCTCCATGTTTGTTAGATATTTGATTATTGTTGATTTCTAAGGTTACTTGATTTTTTTTTTGATGATATAAGATATTGATTGTTGGGTATATAATTCTCTCTTTCTTAGTGTTTATGGAATATCTTGAATTCAGCTCTTGAAACCCAACAATCAATATAAGATATCCCAAACCCAACCTATTTTGATGATATAAGATATTGATTGTTTGGTTAATGGATTGGTTTCAACTCTTGAACTCTTTTAACTGGGAAATAATGTTACTGTTGTCTTGAAGTCTACTTAGCAGTTATTTTATCTATAATATTTGTGTGGTTTTCATTAGTGATTAGATCAAGCTACTTCATTTTTAGAATACTACAAGTAAATTTTTATTTATTTTTTGAGGTGGGGAGTGGGTGGGTGGGGGTATAGTTGACTGTGTTTAGGATTTTTTTATTAGTGCAATTTACTCGATTTGATTTTGGTGTTTACATATTGCTTAGTGTTGTTAACTATCTCTCTAATTATCTCTACTTACTGGAATGGGTCTCTTTGGTGATCAAAGAAGTCCATGCCAAGGCCAGCAGCCTTGCGACACTTTGGGATCACTCTCCTATGATTTCTCCAGCTGCAGGATTTCACCTCATATTTGTTGGTATTTACGTTAATTATTATTTTAATTTATTTGATTTTGTTTTACCATTTAATATTCGTTAGAATGTTGGAAAAGTCTTGGACATGTTGTCTTTTGCTGCAATTTTTAGTTTATATGTAGATACAGGAGATCATGATGAAAGACAACCAACAGGCCAAGTCGATAGGGTTTTTTCGAAAGTCAGAGTTTTCAGACCAGTCGACAACACCTTCTTCTGGCTGTCGACATGCTTTTACAGAAAGTTAGAGTATTAAAGTCTTGTCGACAGATCTCTTTATTTGTCGACAGGTCCACTGCGTATCAGGGTATCCTAATTTGTTTAGGAGTTATTTTTGGGCTCGTTTTGGATTCCAATTTGTTCTATTTTTGTTTCTGTATTTTAGTTTCATAATTAAAGAAGTATTCTTCTTTTATTTGCCTATATAAGGCCATTGTATCCTAAGATTTTTAATCATCAATTTTCAATAAAAAAGTTACTCATATTTGCTCGTGGATTCGAGTTCTTTTGGCTTATGGATTCAGGTCATTCTTGCTCATGGATTCGAGTAATTATCCCTACTTGGAGATCTCTTTAGGGTTCTTCAGCGTTAGAATGAGATTTAACCCGCGTCGATCGTCTTCTTCGCTTTCTCGTCTTCGTCTACTGGTGTCAGAGCTTTAGCAAACGCTCCGAGATGGTCAGAAACGATGACGAGCAACCAAACTTGTCCACACAAGGATGGACACTTTTGAAGGGAAGCTCAACACTTTTGAATCAACCATGGACGTTGTGGTCCAAGAACTCAAGAAGAACTCCCTCAAGCTTGATGATCGAAACTCCCTCAAGCTTGATGATCGAAACCTAACTGATGTTCCGTACCGAAGCTGGTTGGATCGTCCAGCAAATAACCCTCCGCTATTACCTCCACCTTTATTAGGTAATCCTCATCCACCACCACCTATCTCAAGCAATCCTCACCCACAACGTCCACAACTAAACCAACCATCTCCAATTCAACCACCCCTGCTACTATCACCCCCTTATCAACCAACCCCATACCACCCATATCAATACCCTACACCACCAAACTGCCCTCTACGACCTCCCCAAATTTATGACTTCTCTGACGAGGAGTTCAACCACCTCGCTTATCAGTATGACGACTTTGGAGATGACGACCTAGCTTACGGAAGGCATGAGAGATTCACTAATCTTAATTCGTATAGGACGGGTTTTCTAACCCCAATAGGGAGATTAGAGTCTCTTACCCTAATCATGGTAGGGAAGGAGGATACTCAAAATCCTCAATAGTACCAGATGAAGGTTGACATCCCCTCTTTCAGCGGAAATCTTGTTATCCAATTCTTTCTGGATTGGATCTACGAGATGGATAAATTCTGACATGGCTTATGTTTTCACGGAGAAATAAGTCAAATTTGTGGCGTACAAACTCAAGGGAGGGGCAGTCGCATGGTGGGATTAATTGCAAATCTCACGAAAGCGTTAAGGAAAGCAACCCGTGATGACATGGAGGCGCATGAGGCAACTCTTACAAGGTAGATTTTTTTCACCTAATTATCAACATATCCTCTACAATCAATTTCGAACAATGCAGGTAAGGTACGAAGACTGTGATAGCATACACGGAGGAATTCTATCGCATCGCTTCGCTGAGTGATTTTTCACTGATGGAGGAGCAGCAGACTGCAAAGTACATCCACAAGTTAAAATACCCCATCCAGGAGCGTGTGGCCCTCCAAGACTTGCTCTGTTGATGAAGCTCAATACAAGGTCATGAAGGTTGAGAGGTTGCAGAACAAGGCCTTACCCTTCAAGAACTCAGCAGAAAGGATATCTGGTGGCACAAGAACTCAGCAAGGTTTCACATCGAGCGAACGACCTCCAGCCCGTAAAGTAATTGACGCTCTAGCAAACCCGGTGACGACATCCGCCCTCACTACAAAGGGAAAGGAGAATTCATATGCCAAACCCGTGGTTGGCAAGTGTTACAGGTGTGGCGAGCCCGGACACAGGTCCAATGAGTGCCCGAAGATGAGGCCCGTCAACATGGCAGACTACGAGGACGAAGACGAGTTGCTAATCGAGACTGAACTGGAAGATTCTGATTTTGTCGAAGAAGAGGGAGAGGTAGCTGACTGCGTGGCCCAGTAGTTGCTATGCAACCAAAAGAACCCCGACACTACACAAAGGCCTCAAATTTTTTACTCACAGTGTTCCTTAAAGAATAAGGTGTACAATCTTATCATCGACAACGACTGTTGTGAAAACATCGTCTCTACCGCATTGGTGGACTATTTGAAGGTAGAGATGGAGTCACACTCTCACCCATACACCATTGGGTGGATAAAAAAGGGCCTCTGCATAAAGGTACTGAGTCTTTGCCATGTCCCTATTTCAATTGGAAAATTTTTACCAAGTCAATTACTTGTGGTGTTGATATGGATGCATGTCACATATTATTGGGGTGTCCATGGCAACATGTTGATGCTACCCATCAAGGCTAGAGGAATATATACATGTTCATTTGGGAGGTCAAGAGGATTGCCATGAAGCCAATACCTCCACCACCAAAGTCGATTAAAGGAGGAGCCAAAGTTCATATCCATATGCAACCGAGGCAAGTTCTCGGCGGAGTCCAATGAGATAAAGCAGTGATTTGCTTTGGCAGTCAAAGAAGAAGTTGGCCCACCAATTGAAGTTCTTGAGAAGATGAAGCTGATGCTGAAAGAATTTCAAAAAATAGTTCATGACGAGCTCCCGGATGAACTGTGCCACCCATGAGGGATATCCAACACCAAATTGATCTGATCCTCGGAGCGAGTTTACCCAACTTCTCACACTACCGGATGAATCCAAAGGAGATAAGTTCTAAGGTAGAAGGTCGAAGAGCTGATTCAGAAGGGGCATATTAAAGAAAGCATGAGTCCATGTGCGATACCAACCCTTTTGATGTTAAAGAAGGATGGAAGTTGGTGCATGTGTGTGGACAACCGAGCCATCAACAAGATCAGTATTCGATATCGATTTCCGATACCTTGTCTTGATGATATGTTGAATCGATTAGGAGGGTCTTGCATGTTTTTGAAGATTGATTTGAGGAGCGGCTACCACCAGATTCACATTAGGCTGAGAGATGAATGGATGACGACGTTCAAGACTCCGAAAGGATTATGCGAGTGGATGGTCATGCCTTTTGGACTATCCAACGCACCAAGCACTTTTATGAGGGTGATGAACCAAGTGCTTAAGCCTTTCTTGGGCAAGTTTGTGGTTGTCTACTTTGATGACATCCTTATTTACAGTTCTAGTGACGAGCATCTACAACATCTACGGGAAGTGTTCACGGTTCTCCAAGCAGATGAGTTGTACATCAACATGAAGAAATGCAACTTCATGACTACAAGCCTGATATTCTTGGGGTTCATCATCAGTTCACAAGGGATTCGTGTAGACGAAGAGAAAGCTAGGGCCATCTGAGATTGGCTCGCACCAAAGAGTGCTACTGAAGTAAGTAGCTTTCATGGGTTAGCCACCTTCTACTTACAATTCACCGCAATTTCAATACCTTTGTAGCGCTTATGACACTCTTTGAAGAAGGGTCCTTTTATTTGGACTGACGAGGCTGAGAAAGCTTTTGCACTCATCAAGGAGAAGCTCACTAACGCCCTCATCTTAGATTTCCAAATTTCAAGAAGGTGTTCGAGTTAGTGCTTTTTTGTTTCATCATAAAAGACCGTAAGTCACAAGTGACTTACGGCCTTTTACGACTTGCGGTGTTTGTATCTTCGTAAGTCGTAAAATGCACTTGCATTTCACTTACGACCAATTTGCAATATAAACAGTTAATTTTGTGGTCATGCAAATCCTACTTACAGCCCACTTGCAGCACAAACAATTAATTGTGTGGTCATGCAAATCTGTATTGCAGTCAATTAATTGTAATTAGATTAATATTTTTATTAGATTAATCTTTTAAATTATGAGAATTTTAATTATTAGATTAAATATAATTATTAGATTAAAGTTATTAATTTAATAATTTTTTATTCACTTAATATATTCAGTTTTTACTATTTACTAATATCTAATATTTTTAATATTTAATATATATTTTTAATATATTTAATTTATTTTTAATTATCTAATATTTAATATGTTATATTTGGAATATTTTTATTTATTTTTAACATATTATTTTTTATATTTATTATTTTTAGTATTTATTGACATTTTTTATTATTTTATTGGCATTTTTAATATTTAATTATTTAATATGTAATTATTAAATACTTAATATATTTAATATTTAATATTGTTAAATTTTAAATAAATAATTATTTATTATATTATATTTTTAATATATTTTATTTATTTTTTAATTATTTAATTAGTAAATAATTCTATATTATTAATATTTATTAATTTTAATATTTATTGACATTTTTTAATATTTTTCAATCCCCAAACAGTTAATTTTGTGGTCAACTTTTTCACTTACGACTTACACATTACGACAATCAAATAAAAGACAGTGCACTTTTCCGTTTACAATTTTACATTACTAACTAAACACTGTAAAATTTATTTGCATGTAACTCATTTACATTTGTAAAGAGTTTACCACTTTCAAATTACGACTTACAACCAATTACGACAAACCAACATGCCCTTAGAGTGTGATGCTTGCTGAGTTGGCATTGGAGCAGTACTCGCGTAAGAAAAGGGACCCATTACCTTTCGCAGTGAAAAGTTAAATGAGGCACGATAAAAGTGGTCTACATATGAACATGAGTTATATGTTGTGTACCGTTCATTGAAGTCATGAGAGAGCTATCTTATAGCTAGTGACTTCGTGTTGTTTTCGGATCATCAATCAAACACTTCAAGAACCAAAAGCACAAATAGGACGCATGTAAGATGGGCATCCTACTTTGAGCAGTTAAATTTTGTGATCCGTTACAAATTTGGAGTAAATAACAAAGTTTCTGAAGCTTTGAGTCAAAGATTTTCACTGTTGGTTTTATTACAAAGCGAAATCATTGGGTTCGAATGCTTGAAGGAGCTATATAAGAAGATGAAGACTTTGCTGAAATCTGGGAGAAGTGTTCGTTACGACAGCCGGCACAAGATTTTCATATCTTAGACGGATTTCTTCTCAAGGGAAGTCGGTTATGTGTATCAAGGACTTCGTTGAGAAAGAAAGTTATTAGAGACCTACATGGAGGCGGACTTGCAGGACATTTTGGGAGAGACAAGACGAAGGCAAGTCTTGAAGAAAGATACTACTGACCCCAACTGAGAAAGAATGTGAGTATAGTTGTAAAGAGCTGCCCAGTTTGTCAAGTTGCCAAAAGCCAAGCTCAAAATACGGGCTTGTATACACTTTTGCCCGTTCCAAAAGATACTTGGGAAGATTTGAGCATGGATTTCGTATTAAGACTTCCTTGTACACAAAAGGGAATGGATTCTATTTACGTGGTAGTTGATCGATTTTTCAAGATGATGCACTTTATTCTTTGTCAGAAGACATCCAATGCACCACTTGTAGCTAAATTGTTCTTCCAAGAGATTATGAGACTGCATGGCGTGCCGAGTTTCATTGTTTCAGATCTAGACAACAAATTCTTAGTGACGTTCTGAACTACTCTGTGGAGGAAATTTGACACATCTTTAAAATACAGTTGTAGCACGATGCACCCGCAAACTGACGGCCAAACTGAAGAAGTCAACCGCACTTTAGGCAACTTATTGAGTATATGGGGAGATAGGCCAAGAGCATGGGATCAAGCTTTGCCTCAATCGGAGTTTGCCTAAAACATCACAACCCACAGCTCAACGGGTATGTCACCTTTTTTTTATTGTCTATCGGAAGTTACCTCATCATCTCTTAGACTTAGCCAAATTGCCCATTGGCAGTGTTTTAAATATCGGATACCGGCGATATATCGGTCGGCAAAATTATATACCAGATACCGGATACCGGTGATATATCGCGATATGGTACTAAATACCGGTCGTCATATCGGACGTCATATCGGGTGAAGAATATGCATGTAATTTCCTACATAAATCATATGAAACTATATACTAGAAGGAAAAAAATGGAAGAATCTTGCGACATTATCAAGAAGGCAAAACAACAAGAATGCGGCAATGGCTACTAGTAAATGAATTGCGTGATGGATGGGAGCTGTGTTCAAAGTGCTACATACGTAAATTGTGTACAAGATTGTAAAAAAATAATTTAATTGTGTAAAACAATTTGCAAACTGTACAAACAGGCTATGCGGAGTCAAAAAAGGTGTAACCTGAAGAGTACAATCCCGCTGCGACGCCAAGAAGTAGATGATCTTCCTACCTGAAAAAAAATTAAAAATTTAAAAATGAGAAAATTGATTATTAATTTCTCGCAAAAGAATGAATTCCTAAGAGACAGAGAGAGATAGCGGGAGATAGAGAGACAGAGACGGGGGAGAGAGCAGATAGAGAGACAGAGACGGGGGAGAGAGCAACAGATGGAAGACAGAGAGAGATAGAGGGAGATAGAGAGACAGAGACAAGGGGAGAGAGTAGCAGATAGAGAGACAAAGAGAGATAGAGGGAGATAGAGTGACAGAGACAAGGGGAGAGAGCAACAGATAGAGAGAAAGAGAGATAGAGACGGGGAGAGCAGCAGATGGAGAGAGACAGAGAGAGATAGCGGGAGATACAGAGACAGAGAGATAGAATGAGATGGAGAGAGATGGGAGAGAGAGTCAGAGATAAAGGGAGATGGGGTGAGAGAGGGAGATGCGGAGCGAGAGAGACAGAGATGGGGGAGATGGAGAGAGAGAGAGCAGGAGATGGAGAGAAAGAGAGAGAAAGAGGGAGATGGAGAGAGAGACAGAAAGAGATGGAGAGAGAGACGGGCGAGAGAGTCGCAGATGGAGAGAGAGAGAAAGAAAGGGAGATGGAGATAGAGGGAGATGGAGAGCGACAGAGAAAGATGGAGATGGAGACAGAGACTGGGAGAGAGGGAGCGGAAGGTGGAGAGAGAGACAGAGACACACAGAGAGGGGAGATTCATGGGAGATAGAGAGAACTTACAGCTACGGTCGATGGTGGCGTTGCAGGGTCGCAATTGACGGTGGATTTGATGGATTTGCCGGTGCCCTAGCTCAAGAGAGGGAGCGATAACTCCAGTTGCGAGTGCAACGTTGAGGGCGGTGGCGCAATCGGAGGTGGGAGGCAGCGCCTAGGGCAATCGGAGGTGGGAGGCGCAATCGGTGGGAGGCGCAATCGGAGGAGTGGTGGTGGGGCTGGCGTCAAGGGCGGCGTCGCAATCGTGAGCCCTAGCAACGGCTCGAGAGGAGAGAAAATTTTTGCCTTTTTTCTTTTTTTTTTTTGTTTTTTTTCGTTTTTAAGTAAGGGAATGCGGGTCGGGTTGATCATTTAAAAGTGGGTTTGGCTATTTCTGACCCGACCCATCTAATCCCCGTTAAACCCCAAATATCGGCCGGGATTTTTAACTCGGATATCGGCCGATATATCGGCCACGTGGCGATATATCGGCCGATCTCGGTCAAAAACGATATCCGTTATTTTTTTTGCCTTATCGTCTCGTTTTGAAAAAAAAACCGATATCTCGGCCGATATACCGGTATATCGGCCGAGATTTGAAACACTGCCCATTGGCGGAAAATTTAGTAGTGCAGCTGGTGCCATAGCTGAACCAATAATAGATGTTCAAACGGAGGTTCAAATGAGGTTGGAGAAATTCAGTGCAAGGTATAAGGCCGCAGTTGACGAAAGGAGGAGAGAAAAGCTCTTCGAAGGAGACATGCTAATGGTATACTTGCGGAAAGAATTCTTGCTGGTTCATACAATAAGTTGAAACCAAAGAAGTATAGTCCGTTCAAGATTTTGAAAAAGATAAGTGATAACGCTTATGTTGTAGATCTTCTGAGTGACATGCGGATCTCCATGAATATTATCCTATCAACCAACTATATCCAGATCATAACTCGAAGACAAGTTCTTTGGAAGAGGGAGGGACTGATATAGGAGATCAAGATGCAAGACAACCAACATGCCAGGCCAAAACAACTTGACCTGTCCACAAGTCCTTTTGAACTGTCGACAGGGTTTCCCTGAAAGTCAGAGTTTTTAGACCTGTCGACAGGGTTTCCCTGAAAGTCAGAGTTTTTAGACCTGTCGACATCACCTTCTTTTGGTTGTCGACAGGCTTTTACAGAAAGTCAGGATATTACAGTCCTGTCGACAACTCTCTTCATCTGTTAATAGGTCCACATCGTATCAGGGTATCTTACTTTGTTTAGGAGTTTTCTGGTCTATTTTTGGATTTTAATTTGTTTTATTTCTATTTCTTTATTTTAATTTCCGAGTTAGAGAAGTATTCTTCTTTTATTTGCCTATATAAGGCCATTGTATCCTAAGATTTTTAATCATCAAATTTTATAAAAGAACATACTCATATTTGCTTGTAGTTTCTAATCATCAAATTTTATAAAAGAACTTACTTATATTTGCTCGTAGTTTCGAGTTGTTCTTTTGGCTCGTGGATTCGGGTCATTCTTGCTCGTGGATTCGAGTAATTACTCCTACCTGGAGATCTCTTTCAGGGTTCGTCATTGCTAGAACGAGATCTAGCCCGCGTTGATCGTCTTCTTCACTTTCCCATCTGCGTAAGTAAAAATAGTAATTTTGATTTAGTTCTCTCAAAGAATGTGACTTCCCTCTCGTTTCTTTTTTCTTATGTAGAATTTTGGATTAACAATTTTTTTAGTGTTGTACAAATGAGGAAGCACATCTTGGGCTGCTATTGTAACAAGGATATATGAGATTGATTTCCCCTTTATTTCCTTTCTTTTTCCCTTGATTTTCTTTGAGAGAGCAAAACTATACTGTAATCCTAACTCCCAAGGCCACCCTTGTTATAGGGGTGTCTAGATGAGGAAAGGGTTATAGCAATGGCATCTTGCTATATGCAGACAGGTTCTTGGTTAGGACATCTCTTGTCCCTTTGAGGCAAGTTACTTAGTGTGCCTAATGGGTTAACATTTAACCTTGTTGAAAGCCGTTTGAGGATTAAGGAAAGTCAGTTCCTTAACAACTGGTGCTGGAGGGGTCCTGACTCATCTGAACGTAAGCTGTATACTTTTTGTCAAGCAATATTGTGCAGGTTCCGAATTCCTAGATGAGTGAGTTCTTACTGCAGGATAGCTACCATGCATCCATATTTTAATCTTTATGTAGTTATGGGTATGGCTAGCATAAAGATAGTGGAGTACTTAATTTTTGTTGAAAGTTTGGTTTTACAAGTCTATATATTTAATGTGATTTTAGAACACGTGGGTGCTCTGCTCATTGCACTCTGGGTTATTTCTGTTTAGCTGCGTTGAGTTTTGTAGTTGGGTCCATCTAAAAAAGTGTCTCTCTGGCCTTCATCTGCTCTCTGTTAATATTTCTAATTTGATCACTTAAAGCTGTTATTTATGACTTCTGTTCATTCCCCCTTTGATGACTAATTATTTTGCTGCTGTGCCTAGGCTGATCTAGCAAACCTTCAGAAAAAGAAAGAGGAGGAAAAGGTGAGTGCGCACACTTGGTCTGACTGTTTGTTTACTAATAGCATGCGTTTTTTGTTGTATTACAATTCCATTGGACACAGTTTGATTCTGTCGACCCTCTGTTTTTTGTCGGAAACAGGCACTGAAGGAGTTGAAAGCCAAGGCAGCTCAGAAGGGATCTTTTGGAGGTGCAGGGCTCAAGAAGAGTGGCAAGAAATAACTACTAGAGCCCGTGTCATGTCCTCTAATATTAGGACAATGGCAAATTGCTGCATGGGACGCTCTTCTGAGATTCGTGCGCTTGCTATGCTTGGATTTTTTTACGTGCAACCTGGTTAAATACCTATCTGGATAATTCTCTGCCCCAGTGAAATTTGGTGCTTGCTACTGGATTGAAATCTGTCGTGTTTGTATCCTTGGGTGTTTTCTGGTGAATTCAGAGAATAACGATTGAGCAATCTCATGAAGAATGAGTTAGCTCTGGTTTTGATTTTATCATGCTATTCCTTCCCTTTTGCTGTTACTCATTCAGCCGGCTCCTTTCGTAACCTATGCAAGTCGAATTTCATTGGGTCAATGTTTTCGTGGATCACGTGATTGGATTAGATGAGATTGACGGCAGACGTTCCATGTTTTCCCTTTATGTATGTATTTATTGTGTTCATTAGATTAACAGGGTAGGGCATTTAATAAATGGGTTCACAACCGAAGGTTAACATACGGCTTGGGCCTCGGAGATATTTAATAAACGGACTTCGTGCAAACTCTAAACGCTCACACGAATTCTCGTGTTTGGCATAAGTTTACTTGACATTTTCTAGAATAGATATTCTCATGTAAATCAAATTTTCTCATTTCGTGGGAATATAATTTCCAATATGCAAGGTTCGTGTTTTATATTCAAAATTATTTTATTTGCTCTTCTTATTTTTTGTCCCTTTCTTTTCTTTTACCAACACGATAATTAATGTTGCCACCGTCACTGATTGTCACCGCCACCACCACCGACCGCCGTTGTCAACTGCTGCTGCCACCACCATCGATCGTCGTCACCGCCGCCATCACTGTTTGACATCATTGTCGACTGCCACAGATGATCACCATCACCGACAGCCGATTGCCACCGCCATCTCCGACCACCGCCTATGATCGCTATCACAAACCGCCGGTTGCCACTGTCATCATCAATTACTACCGTCTGAATCGCCAACCACCACCGACCGCTAGTCGCCACCACCCCCTCAATCGCTGGCATCCAGCACCATCAACAGCAGATTGTCGGTCATCGCTGCTATCGCTAACCACCACCATCCCTCGCTAACCACCACCGATTGTAGGTCATTGCAACCATCGTCGATCAACACCAATTCCACCCCAATTGTTGACAGCCGTCGCCACCCCAATCATTTACCACCATCAACCGTCAGTCGTTGCGACCATCGTCGACCACCACCGCCGCTACCCCAATCATCGATCGTTGCCGCCATTGCTAACCACGACCACAACCACCACCTATATCGGCTATCACTAGCCGCCACCACTACCATTTCAATCGCTGACCACTGCCTCCACTTTCATCAATTCATTTACCGTTGTTGTCCTCTCACTACAAGATTAGTTTGGGAGAAAAATATTCAGGAATATGAAATTACAAGATTAGTTTGGGAGAAAATATTCAGGAATATGAGTAATGTCATATTCTTGAAAATCATTTTAATGTATCAAACACGAGAATAATTTATTGACTGGAATGTCTTAATTATTCCTAGGAATTTAATTCCTGAAAAGTGCGAATATTGCATTCTATCTGCTAAACGCACCCCTAGGTAATAACCAAATATGGTCATAGCTGATCAAATCAGGATTTGTATCCCTAGTAACACAGCAACTTGTGTTGAGCCGGGTCAAGGATGTAGAGACCAAATGGACGATCCAAGTTCGCAGAAGAAGCAACATAAGGTATTTTACTAAATTAACAAAACAATTTATGGTAGTTTAATAAACTTCTTCATGATTGTTTTCTACAACTCAGGAAGTGTGCTGAATTTTCTACTAATCTACAGTATCTAGCTTTTAATAGTACTTTGATTTAAATACATGTGCTTTTCTTTTCCCTTTTTTTCTCTTTCTTTTCCAGCAAATCTCTTTTTTTATAAAAAAGAAAATTAAATTATTTCTTTGTAAAATAAATTCGCATTGAAAATTAAATTACTTCTGTGTAAAGTTTTTTTTTTTTTGGTTGAATGAATGTATAAATGATTTAGTGCGTAAATGCGTATATGATCCCGTCATGAGACCAGCTCTGTATTTATTTGTGACATGAACATACATTACTTGCTCATATGTTTTACTTTGAGTGGTTGAATTTTGCTCAATTCTCATAATTTTTTTTTTTTTTTTGATACGGCGATTCTTGATCCGTCCTATATTCATCCCTTCTCCTCGTACTGTTCTAAAAGGCAACATTTTAAGAGTGATAAACGAAGGTTAAAAAAGCTTAAGGAACAATTTGCAGAAGAAACAATGAACATAAAGATGTGTAAAAGTTATTCACAGTCTATAAAACCCTTCTTCCTTCTCTTTTCGAGTATCTACCCTTTGCAAGTAGCTTACCTCAATTCTTCAACCAAGACAACTGACACAACCCTCAGCCATGGATAACGAAAATCCCAGTGCGGCTCATCTTCAATATCTTTACATTGCCGAGGACATGGAGATCAGAGATGAGGATCAGGTCTCCGTGATCACTGACGAGGGTCAGTGACTACAATTTCTGATATGTATGTCTAGTTCTAGTAATATTTGTGTTGGAATTGAAGAATATGAATGCGAATCTTTGAGTTGAATTATGGCGAGATCCGTTGATCGAATCAATTGGATGATGGTTGGAGTGTGTTCTCCTTCCATTGGGGATGAACGTGGTATATTCACATGTTCAATTCCGACTTCGAATGAATGAGATATTCAAGTCTAAAGATTGCCTAATTCAAAGCCAAAAGGGACTAAATTTAGCTACAAGCATTTAGTCCCACATTGGCCATGTGATGGAAGTATATGGGGTATAAATAGAGAAAAAATGAGACCAAAGGGTGTGCCCTTTGGGTACTTGGAGTTTTCGCGCGCGAATTGGAGGGAACTATACACGTAACTTCGAATGAATGAGATATTCAAGTCTAAAGATTGCCTAATTCAAAGTCTAAATGGGACTAAACTGTTGGAATGCCAAAAGTTACGACTGTTGGACTGCCAACAGTTGTGACTGTTGGGTGCGTCAGTTGGGCAGCCAACAGTTGTGACTGTTGGGTCGAAAGGTTGCAACCTTTCGTTGGGTTCAGACCCGTTGGCCCCTCCTAGAGCGCTATAAATAGTGCTCCGGATTCTTAATTGGAAACACACCAAGTAAACAACTCTCTCTTTCTATCTGAGTTCTGAAGCAGAAGCAAGCCTGCGTTCTGAACTGGGAAGTAGAGTTCCAAAGCGACTTCCAGCGAGAAGTGAGAATCCGAAGCAACTTCCAACGGAGATTCTGAAAAATTGTTCTGAAAGAGGAATCAGAAAATTCAACATATTCTTTTATAAGAATTGTTGTCTGAATCTGGTACTTCTGAAGAAAGATATTCTTCAACCTTCCTTCGTCCTCAACAGTGGGTGCTCCTCCAGAAGAGTAAAGGCAAATATTCATTTGAAATTTGTCCTTGTACCGCTGCTTCAACGATCCTGTGAAGGTACTGGTTGACTAAGGTTCGACCGTACGGTGATTTGGTAGTGCTATCCAAATACCGTGAAAGAGTGTTGTATCTTGGGAGACCAGCGTCCATTATCCCGTTAGCACCGGTGCGGGGGACGTAATTGTCTTAAGGAGATTCGCTTTAAGCGTACCTCACTCTAAATACTGTATACCTCACTCTAAATACTGTATAAGTGGATTAAGTCCTTTATACAGGGGATATACTTTACAGTATATCGAGACTGACTTAGATTCAGTCTAATTGGTGCTTTAACCAAGGAAGGAAATTGAAAGGTGGTTCTTAAATTAAGGAACGTTCTATTGAACGGAAAACCTCCCACCTGATATTTGCCGACCTGGCCAATTAGATTGTTGATATCTCAGTGATCTTGATTAGTTGTCAGATTGATTCTTGTTAAGCAGAATAACCAACAATCTTAAGACAATTAACGTTTCTTACTTCTTTTCTGCTTGAACTTGCAGAAGATGTCTGAGACTAATCAAGATAGCTAAAGCAAGGCACCAAACTTGCAAGCTTTGATGCCAACTCCACTTCCTAACCCGAAGCCGGAGAAGCCAGGAAAATTTGATGGCACAGAATTCAAGAGGTGGCAACAGAAGATGATCTTCTACTTGACCACTCTTCATCTGGCCAGATTCCTGCAAGAAGATCCACCAGAGCCTGCAACTGATGCATGGACTCAATGTGACTTCCTTTGCCGAAATTATATTTTAAATGGACTGGATGACTCTCTTTACAATGTCTACAGTCCTATAACAACGGCAAAGAAGTTATGGGCCAGTCTTGACAAGAAGTACAAGACTGAAGATGCTGGTACCAAGAAGTTCGTCGTAGGACGATTTCTGGAGTACAAAATGGTGGACAGCAAAACTATAATCAGTCAGGTGCAAGAATTCCAACTTATCTTGCACGAGATAGAAGCTGAAGGTATGATCCTACCTGAAACCTTTCAGGTTGCTACTATCGTGGAGAAACTCCCACCTGCGTGGAGAGATTTCAAGAACTACCTTAAGCACAAGCGAAAGGAGCTAAAGTTGGAGGATCTCATTGTGAGGTTTCGAATCGAGGAGGACAATAGAAAGTCCAAGAAAAGGAGCAGTAAGAACTCCTACGAAGCAAAAGCCAATGTGATCGAGGACTCAAAGGGGAAAACGTCTTCTTCCAAAAGTTTGAAGAGGAAGAAGCCTTCCCAGGGGTACAAAGGCAAGATCCAAGAAGGCAAGAACATGCGCTTCAAGGGAACTTGCTACATCTGCAACAAAGAGGGGCATAAGGCGAATGAATGCCGCAGCCGTCTCAAACAAAACAAGAATCTTGTTGATGGTCTTTTTAAAGACAATGTTGCAGTGGTAGACAAAAAGTCTGTGTATCTGTACCCGAAGCTTATAAATAAAGAAAATTCTTCTGTTTATTTGCTTGAGTCTCCTATTTTGTGGCATGCTAGATTAGGGCATGTAAATTACAAGTCTTTGAAAAACTTGTCTAATCTGGGATATATTCCTAAACTCAACTTGGAAGAAATTCGCAAGTGTGAGGTTTGTGTTGAGGCCAAGTTGGCTAAAAATTCATTTCACTCAATAGATCGAAATACAGAACCTTTAGGGTTAATTCATAGCGATCTATGTGACTTGAAGTTTATGCCAACTAGAGGCGGTAAAAAGTATTTTATTACTTTTATCGATGACTGTACAAGATACTGTTATGTGTATCTTTTAAACAGTAAGGATGAGGCAATAAATATGTTTAAAACATATAAGGCCGAAGTTGAGAATCAACTTAACAAGAAAATCAAGATTCTAAAATCCGATAGAGGCGGAGAATATGAATCAAATGATTTTAGTGAGTTATGTGCTAGTTTTGGTATAATACATCAAACTACAGCACCATACACTCCTCAGCAGAATGGAATTGCTGAACGGAAGAACAGAACTTTGAAGGAGATGGTTAATTCCATGCTCGTAAGTTCTGGAGCTCCGCAGAACTTGTGGGGGGAAGCTCTATTAACTGCAAATTATATTCTAAATAGAGTACCCCACAAGAAACTTGGTCTTATATCATTCGAGTTATGGCATGGAAGGACACCTTTCTACCATTACCTCAAAATGTGGGGGTGCCTTGCAAAGGTGCTAGCACCATTACCTTAAAAGACTAAGTTGGGAGCAAAAACTATGGACTGCATATTCATAGGCTATGCCTTGAATAGTAGTGCCTACAGATTTCTGGTTCATAAATCAGAAATACCAGATATTCATGTAAACATGATTATCGAATCTCGAGATGCTGTGTTCTTTGAAGACATCTTTCCGTACAAACGGGAAGCAGATAAGACTTCTGGGAAAAGAACACACGAGATGGCGTTCAGGGACGAAAGCCCCAAGGAACCAATTATAAATGCGGAAATTGAACCAAGAAGAAGTCAGAGATCTAGAATCTCAAAATCTTTTGGTACAGATTTCATAGCATACTCTATTAAGAGCGAGCCTCAAACATTTAAAGAGGCTATGTCAACCCCAGAAGTACAAATGTGGAAAGAAACTATAAATAGCGAAATAGAATCCATACTAAGTAATCATACCTGGGAATTGGTAAACTTGCCTCCTGGAAGTAAACCAATTGGGTGTAAGTGGATTTTCAAACGAAAATTAAAACCCGATGGATCTATCGATAAGTACAAGGCTAGATTAGTAGCCAAGGGTTATCGGCAAAAAGAAGGACTTGACTACTTCGATACTTATTCACCAGTAACAAGAATAACGTCCATACGGATGTTGATTGTGATTGCAGTATTGCACAACTTAGATATCCATCAAATGGATGTCAAGACTGCATTCTTAAATGGTGAATTAAGTGAAGAGATATATATGGAGCAACCTGAAGGATTTAAAGTCAAGGGCCAAGAACACAAGGTGTGTAAATTGGTAAAATCCTTATACGGTTTAAAACAGGCTCCAAAACAATGGCATGAGAAATTTGATAGTGTCATGATCAAAGATGGATTCACTATCAATGAATGCGATAAGTGTGTTTACACGAAAATAGTTGGAGATGCATGTATCATTGTCTGTCTTTATGTAGACGACATGTTGATACTTGGGACTAATATTGAGATTATTAAGTCCACTAAAAGAATGTTATCCAACAGTTTTGATATGAAGGATCTGGGGGTTGCTGATGTAATTTTAGGAATTAAAATTACTAGAACACCAGATGGAATCAGTCTATCTCAATCTCACTACGTGGAAAAGATGATAGAAAGATTCAAGGATCATGGGATAAAAGAGAATACAAATCCTTTTCTCCCACATGTCCATCTTCATAAGAATATAGGAACTGGAATACGCCAGTTGGAGTATTCTCAGATTATCGGAAGTCTAATGTATTTGATGAATTGCACTAGACCCGATATTGCTTACGCTGTAAGCAAGTTAAGTAGATACACTAGCAATCCTAGTGATCTACACTGGACCACTCTACTACGAGTATTGGGTTACGTATCACATACCAAGGAATATGCCTTGAGATATGGACAATATCCTCCTGTACTGGAAGGATACAGTGATGCTAATTGGATTGCAGATTCTGAGGAATCAAAATCAACTAGCGGATACGTATTTACTCTAGCAGGAGCAGCGGTATCTTGGAAATCTTCTAAGCAAACATGTATTGCCCGTTCCACTATGGAATCGGAATTCATAGCCTTAGATAAGGCTGGAGAAGAAGCAGAATGGCTTCGATAATTCTTAGAAGATATACCGTTATGGCAAAAGCCAGTGCCCGCTATATGTATACACTGCGACAATCAAGCAGCTATATCTAGGGCACAAAATGTGATATACAACGGTAAGTCTAGACATATTCGTCGTAGACATAATACCGTGAAGCAGTTGCTCTCAAATGGAATTATCTCTATTGACTTTGTATCGTCAAAGGATAATTTAGCGGATCCGCTTACTAAAGGTTTAAGTGGAGAGCGTATAAACTGCGCATCGAGGGGAATGGGTCCAAAAGCCTAACCTTACCGAGTCAGCTTAATGGAAACCTCACTTAGCGACTGGAGATCCCACGGACTAAGTTCAAGAGGAAAAACTAGTTATGATTGACTCAGCAAGTAAGCACTTGGGAGCTTGACTCCAATCCATTCCTAAAGTGCACATAAGTGCTTTTCTACAAGTGGATTAAGGATAAGCTTAAATGCTTTTAATGATGCCTATATCTTGTTACTAAACAAGTGGAGTAGAGTAGACTACTCTTAATAGGTCCATCACCTATGTGAGTATAGAGTTGGGTCGGCTCTTTGGGAATTTCTATGGAGGCTGTTATTCCCTAAAGATACTCTCTGAAACCAAGAATGTCCAGGGCCAAAATGGACACAACCGAGAACCAAAGTTGATTTGGAAAGTTACTGTGTGAAGCTTATTGACTTGGCTTACACTAACGGCTAACAGTTCAAGACCTAGTTCACTGATTAGCCAGTAAGTCCGATAAAGCTTTCGCTATGGAAGGTTCAAGACCTAGTTCACCTATCCTTATGCAGTTTCTTTTCTCAAGTACCTTTCACAATAGAGTCGGTCTCTTTGTGTGTCATTTCCTTGAATTCTCCCTTCATTGTGGGGGATTGTTGGAATTGAAGAATATGAATGCGAATCTTTGAGTTGAATTATGGCGAGATCCGTTGATCGAATCAATTGGATGATGGTTGGAGTGTGTTCTCCTTCCATTGGGGATGAACGTGGTATATTCACATGTTCAATTCCGACTTCGAATGAATGAGATATTCAAGTCTAAAGATTGCCTAATTCAAAGTCTAAATGGGACTAAACTGTTGGAATGCCAAAAGTTACGACTGTTGGACTGCCAACAGTTGTGACTGTTGGGTGCGTCAGTTGGGCAGCCAACAGTTGTGACTGTTGGGTCGAAAGGTTGCAACCTTTCGTTGGGTTCAGACCCGTTGGCCCCTCCTAGAGCGCTATAAATAGTGCTCCGGATTCTTAATTGGAAACACACCAAGTAAACAACTCTCTCTTTCTATCTGAGTTCTGAAGCAGAAGCAAGCCTGCGTTCTGAACTGGGAAGTAGAGTTCCAAAGCGACTTCCAGCGAGAAGTGAGAATCCGAAGCAACTTCCAACGGAGATTCTGAAAAATTGTTCTGAAAGAGGAATCAGAAAATTCAACATATTCTTTTATAAGAATTGTTGTCTGAATCTGGTACTTCTGAAGAAAGATATTCTTCAACCTTCCTTCGTCCTCAACAGTGGGTGCTCCTCCAGAAGAGTAAAGGCAAATATTCATTTGAAATTGTCCTTGTACCGCTGCTTCAACGATCCTGTGAAGGTACTGGTTGACTAAGGTTCGACCGTACGGTGATTTGGTAGTGCTATCCAAATACCGTGAAAGAGTGTTGTATCTTGGGAGACCAGCGTCCATTATCCCGTTAGCACCGGTGCGGGGGACGTAATTGTCTTAAGGAGATTCGCTTTAAGCGTACCTCACTCTAAATACTGTATACCTCACTCTAAATACTGTATAAGTGGATTAAGTCCTTTATACAGGGGATATACTTTACAGTATATCGAGACTGACTTAGATTCAGTCTAATTGGTGCTTTAACCAAGGAAGGAAATTGAAAGGTGGTTCTTAAATTAAGGAACGTTCTATTGAACGGAAAACCTCCCACCTGATATTTGCCGACCTGGCCAATTAGATTGTTGATATCTCAGTGATCTTGATTAGTTGTCAGATTGATTCTTGTTAAGCAGAATAACCAACAATTTGTTCTTGGCATTTTATTTTTCCTGGTAGTAATATGCTTAATTTGAACTGCATTTGTTCCATATTCGTTTCTGAGAACTGATGATCTTGATTGTTTGATTTTTTTTTTCCCAAACATTTGATTCTTTTCCCAAGTAAAACATTGTCTATATTTGCTTCAGCAATTTTCTACAATCTGCATTTTCCAGAAGAAATGAAAATGAAATTGATTTCTTACCAATGTAGAAAAGAGATGAGAGAGCTTGGCAATATGTTCACTTTGTTGTCTGGAATGATGATATTCATCTTGTCCTAGTTTTGATAATGAAAGTTTATAGCTTTACATGATTATTGACTCATTAAAAAAAAAAAAAAAGAGAGAAAATTCCTCAACAATTATAGTTCCATTAATATTTATTTCCCTCATGGTTGTATGAATGTTGTGAGTATGGTAATCATACAAGCACTATATGTGTTTAGTTTGAACTTCACTAGTGCTATATTGATTTCATAGTACTAATTAGTGTTGGATATTTAATCCTTTTTTCCTTTAAAATTAAAACATGCAATAATTAAAGCTTAGCACAAATCAAATTAAATGTGTATTAATTATTAAAAATGCAACAAAATTAAATAAAAAGAAAGATCGCTGGCCTGAGAGATGTAGTCGTGGGATGCACTGCCCTAGAAGACAAATGGCCGGTCCTCTCGTTCAGACGTCGAATTGGCCCCGTAAACTAGCGATAAAGACTCCCCCGGAAGCACCAGCACCTGGGCTCGGACGCTAGCACCAGGCCTCTGCTCAGATTCAGAACGGTTGCCCAAAAATAAAGAAAGGAGAAGAAAATTTAATTTAAGTTGAAGCCCTTCTCACGAAGAGTAGGCCTCAAAAGAAATTTCAAAGAGAAAGAAGATAAAATGAGAACTGTGAGTTGAGAACTGAACTAAAGGTTCTATTTATAGCCTTAGAACCCCAGTTGTTGTAACAACTTTAATAGAAAATCCAAGCGGTTGAGATATTTTCTCAACTGATTTAGATTCTGAGATTTGGTCAAAGTTGACTTGGTAAAACAAAATCTGAAATGAAAGCTTTTCTTTTATTTTAATTCAAAAATCCAACAGTCTCCCCCAAAAGCTTGAGTTTCAGGGTAGACAGAATAAAACAATACGATGTAAATAAATCAAAAATACAAATCAGAAAATATAAAACACGAATAAGGTTGGGCAACCTCATACTGTGAATTCGGGGTAAGTACCTTGCAACCTTGAATTTACCTTTAGTGAATTCATCGCCACCTGAAGAAACATAATGGGTTACGCCTTGAATTAGGCCTCTTTAACTAGATATTGATGGAAGACACACACAATAAGTCCTCATCTATTGAGCAAGCGGGTTGAGCATTAATGACCATAATCACAGTATCCGACTCATGAGAGTTTCTAGGGTCAGCCCTGCTCCCCCCAACCGCGGCCATCACAGTTCCTCTCACGTAGGTAAGTCCTCCAAGGTACTACAGCTGATTAGTATACCCTCCACACCACATGCGTTGGACTTATTAAGAGTTTAACTCAACCTTACCTAACTGTATTATAAGAGCATCGTCACCATAGAGAAGGGTAGTAGCTACAATGCTACATATATGATATAAATATATCTGAGTCAATGCTCCACACGAGTGTCACCAGTCCAGCTTGTTGCTACCACATTGAACCTCTTTCATGGAACCAGCTCCCAATCAAGTAGGTTGGGTTTTCACTGTCGGTGGACTCTACTATGGGCTTGACTCCATCTCCCTCGATGATTCTACGATCACATTCTTAGAAAGACCTTCACTCAGAATGACTTATGTTGTTCAGGGTCAAACAATGGCTTAACGACCGTTATTTCTCAAGTGGTGACAGTCAGAGATTTAACTCTTCATGATCACATTATTATGACTTTTGACACCCTTTATTAGACCTATAAAGCCTTTGGGTAATAATCAGAGTCTCCCCCAATTTGGAATCATAAGGTAGTTATAAAGTTTTCTTGTTGCTTTAGTTTCAAACGAACAAATTATACCATGATGGTTTATGATAAAGCATATATTCATTGCATTTGATTATTCCAGTATTTAAAGTATATATGAATATACATATATTTAATTTGATAAAGAATAATCAAGATATAAGAATTATTTTAAAACACACTTAGTGTCAAAGTCTAAGTTTTAACGTGTAATTTAGATATATCTAAAGTATAGTTTAAGCATATGTTTATAAAACTTTAAGAGATATACATATACTAGAGGAAAATATTTATTATTCATTCTAATCACCCTATTAAGAAATTGATGATGTCCCAAATTCGATTTTTGTATCTTATAGGATAGCTACAAATTGATTCCCTTCCAGATAGGAAGACAATTATAATTTGCCTTACCATTTATATTCTTAATAGTATTTGATTTTCATCTTGGATAAATAATCATTGTCTTAATTTAGTGATTAGGATATAAAATTTAATTTTCCTATCGTACACGCAACACTATTTTCACAAATAATACATGCATATAATGTATGCAATATATATCTTTAGTTTTGAAAATATGTCACATTTAAAATCTTCAAAAAATTTTAAAAATATTTACAATTAATAGTAAAAATTATAATATCCTTTCTAAAGATATAAAGTCTTTAAAGAAAGGCTTGAGGTGCATGACTATATAAGATGTAGTAGTAATTTTAAAATATTTAATTATATAACGATGTACTCATAATTTCAAATTTGAAATTTAACATAATATATACAATTTAATAAATTAGTAAAATTTGAAGTTAATATTTTCACAACTTAATTTTCTCATAATTTTACAATTGTTAAAATCATGAATATACTTAAATAGGAGATGTATAAATTTTTGACTTTTATGAATATAACTTTAATATAATAAGTTAAATTTATAGACGATAATTTTAACTTGATATAATATCAATTATATCTTATTACATGAAAAATCATTAATGAAATAAATAAAATATATTATTTTATCTCTTAGAAAGTGGTAGATTATAATTTTTACAGATCAAACTGAAGTTTGAATCCTGAGGAGTCCAATATATTATATCATAAGAAAGTCATTTATATTTTGACAACATAACTTTAATTGATCCCAATTAGATTTGGATAGGGGCAAAGCTGAACATGGCTATGATCTTAATTAACATATACATCTATAAGAACTCAAATTGTTTATTTTCTAGTAAAAGAAACAGATTAAGATTAATTCTATTACATGAACCAAATAAATGAATTAGTTATTGAGTAAAAGACAAGAATCAAACAATTAAAAATGATTTGATTTCCAAGAAATCGATTATACAAATGTAGTGGTTGGGTTATTAATTGCAAGTAAATATTAGAAATTATTTTGTAAGAAATTAAAATAGTAAGAACTTGTGTTAATTTTTTGTAATAATTTTAATCAAACAAAATTTGCAAGAATCTATATAATAGTTTGTAAGAAAGATCTTAATCTGTTTAATTTGCGCGAAGTAGGAATAGATTAAAAAAATTCTTTGTAAGAATTAGTTAAACAATTAACTACTCATAGGAATATAAAAATATGCTTGTACGAATTTAAATAACTATTCTATTGCATAAAATAACTGTTTTACAAGAAACAATAATTAATTAATTTGCATTCATTTTTCATCTTCTGGATGCAATTTCTCATTAAGAGTCATTTTAAATATTTTGATATGACTACAGTTTTGTCAAATGTCTATGAAGAGAATCATGCACCAACAGAAAAGTAGCATAATGGATCAGACACATATGCAGGCACACAAATACCCACTTCTTGACACTTAGTTTTTCATCATATTCAAGAAATATTTGATAATTAATGAACACAATTAAACAACTTTCCATAAGTTCAAATCATTATGAATACATCTTTTCGAAAAGCATTGAAAGACATTAGAAGTTGCCATTAAGTTGCACATTATTATTCAAACTGAATCTATCATGCAGATATAATTGCTTGTTCTAAAGCAGAATAAAAAGGAAAGCCACGTATTGCTACATACATAACAGAGTAAATATCATTTAACATAGCTATCATATAAGACGAACATCATCAAATAATATGACATAAAAGATGACAACCTGATCATAGGGATATTATTAGTGCATCATCGAATGAACTAAACACAATAATTGATTTTGTACAAAGAAAAAAGTGCATATGACACGAATTATAACTAAACTTTTCTTGATATTATCTTTATCTATAAGCTAGTGGGACGAATGATCATAGACAAGATTCAAAGAACTAAAAACTAAACAGTTATAAGTTACAACTACTTAATTTTGTTTAGAAAATTTTCAAGTTTGAGAGTATTCATAAACCAATTAACTAATTGCACTGAAAGAAAAAAATCACCAACAAATGGCTAAAAGGCGGGATGAATAAACTAAAACCAATTAACAGGTATAGCAAAATGAATTTCCATAATGCGCCAGAAAATATAACATAGAGCATAATTCACTGAAAGAATAAGAGGAAAAAAACAGTTCTACATCTAAAGTTATCCAACAAGAACTAAATTTGTCTTCTAGATTGTTGGATATTTAACCCTTTTTTCCTTTAAAATTAAAACATGCAAATAATTAAAACTTAACACAAATCAAATTAAATATGTATCAATTATTAAACATGCAACAAAATTAAATAAAGAGAAAGATCGCTGGTCAGAGAGATGTAGTCGTGCGACGCACTGCCCTAAAAGACAAATGGCCGGTCCTCTCGTCCGGACGTCGAATTGGCCTTGTTAACTAGCGGTAAAGACTCCCCCGGAATCACCAGCACCTGGGTTCGGACGCTAACATCAGGCCCCTGCTCAGATTCAGAACGGTTCCCAAAAATAAAAAAAAGAGAAGAAAATTTAATTTAAGCTGAAGCCCTTCTCACGAAGAGTAGACCTCAAAAGAAATTTCAAAGAGAAAAAGAGAAAATGAGAACTGTGAGTTGAGAACTGAACTAAGGTTCTATTTATAGTCTTAGAACCCTAGTTGTTGTAACAACTTTAATAGAAAATCTAAGCGGTTGAGATATTTTCTCAACTGATTTAGATCCTGAGATTTGGTCAAAGTTGACTTGGTAAAACAAAATGTGAAATGAAAGCTTTTTCTTTTATTTTAATTCAAAAATCCAACAATTCGCATGAGTATTTGATGTCTCCAAGCTTGCAACCTTTATGAAGAAAAATTAACAAAGTTCTGTTTATCTGCTTTGACAATTTCCCACAATTTACTTTCGCGTCCACAACAAAAAAGATAATTGATCTCTTACCAATATAACAAGCATATGGTGATATTTGGCATGGTCCTATTTCAATTTTCATCATCAAAGTTGATATGATATGATTTATTAATGAAATGAAATAAGAGCAAAACCTCTAACAAGTATTTCCGTAATGTTCCAGCTCACTCACCTTTCTTTGAACTTTTTAAAATATAAACAATCTAGAATGCTAATTGAGGATTATGGCAATTTGAATGATGAGGAAATTTTGCTACATCATCCAACAACGGCGCCAATATTTCCCTGGCAAGTGCCAAACATCATCGAAGAAGACTGTGTTGAGCAAGCAGAGGAAGGGTTATGCTCTCTGACCGAACAATCAACTCATAGTTCATAAACCTTTCAATTTATGCAGCACATCATTTGTGCATTTCAAAATATTGATTGTGAAATCTTCAGCTTTCGCAGGCATAGGTGCATAATGGTCCCATGGATGGCAATGGACCGAGGAATGATGGATCGTATGGAGAGTTCTTGGAAATGAATGATCTCCTTGATTATTTCCTTGGCCTGAATCCTGAAGAGATGCTTGGGCTTGAAGATTTCCCCCATTTACTCATCTCTTCATTGTTTATGTGCTCAACTTTTATCCTAGCATGCAGAAAACTCTTTGTTTCTCTTATTTCTGTACCGAATTCTGTCTATTTGTCTACATAACTCATTCAGAATGTCTACAATCAAATCAGTTTACAGAACTTAAAATACAATGAACAACTGCGATAGAAATCGTTGTTATGAGATCAATTTTTGCAGCTGGGGAAGAACCCAAGATCATCAGTCCAGACAGAGCAATATGATTAACTAAATTTCGCAACCGAAGCAATAGAAATCATTAACATTTCAAGAATCCAAGAACCCAAGATCATCAGTCCAGACAGCAATATGATTAACTATATTTCCAAAAAGAAAAGCAATATGAAATCTGTAACATTTCGCTGGAAATTAAAATAAAATAAACATTTGCGAGCGACATCGCCAGATATATATAAGAGAATTTGTATGATCCCTTGAGGAACAAGAAGATGAAAAATTCTGGATAGCACTTCAAATAAGTTCGGTAGCTGGGCAAGAATACATGATCAATGATCAAGATAGAGCAATATGAGTAACTAAATTTGAAAAAAGCATACTACTTCAGCTTGATAATTGTCCTGGAACACTTGGTCTCTATGCACAAATAAAATGAAAGGGAAAAGAAGCAAAGATTCCCCAAAGGAATGAAAAATACAAACTTTTCTACAACCATCAAAGCTGCTTCTCATTTTATAACTTCTATTAAGATAATGAAACTCCTCATTGCCAATGCAGCTACAAGCCAAGGTATCAGCACAAGCACATTAAAAATAACACTCACAATGCTAACAAAAACAAGCATGAATCTGAAACTTTGAAGCAGGGACAAGAGAACACAACCAACAGTTGCGGAAATTAGTAAACAAATCCTGCTTAGCCTGTAAAATCACACAGTGGCAAAGACATCAAGCCCAGAAAGACCTAAAATCATAGGCAACAACCAGACAGATTTTGGCTTCACACAGGATTGAACAACAAAAACTTTGCTAAAACAACCTGAATTGGATAACATGCCCACAAAATTTCAAGAGAACAAAGAGGACCATGCAACCCAAAATATATGAATGCAGATAGAACATCGTCAAGCAAATATTCACAGCTGAAGCTCATGCCACAAATTAAGCTGGGTGTTCATAATTAATATCAAACTAAACCAAGCCAAAACCATTTTGCGCCACATAACTGAACTGAAATATTAAATGCGAAAAAGCCAGAGAATTTCCTTGAAATGAATAATATTAACCATATGGCAAGTAAAAAGGACAATAAATATTCCAATTAAATAAAGCAAGAATATGATCCAAACATTGTATGGACTTCTCTATAACCTACGGGGTTTTCTTAGTCACCCATCTAGACCTCAACCTTCCTTTTTCCAATCAGAGGTTAGATGGGGCAATGCGCCTCTCATCTCTCTTTTGATGTGACTAGACCTGTAGTTTTGCAAATCGGACACAGGTTCTTCATCATCAACCATTGTTTGATGCAGGCAGGGTGAAAGTCATGCCCACAATCCAGTCGTCCAACGTCATCCCCTTCCACATATTCTTCCTGCCGGACATCAAGAGAGAACTTCATCAGGAGAGATGCTAATTAAGAATCAGATTGGTAATAGGAAATAACTAGGAATAGGAAAGTGAGTATAAATTTGCTAGATATCGGTGATATTATAGCTGAAAAGAGTGCAAAATAATATTCAGAATTAAGGTTCAAACAGAAGGAGCATATTTGATCAGATAGAATGATATCACAAATAAATTAAATATATGAAGGTCCAAGCTTTCCAGTAATTCCCCCCTTTATTTTCTACCCAGGATCAAACAAGGAAAATATAATTTGATAGCTAAACACAGGTTATCTGATGAAAAGTGCAAAAGACCAGCATGTGGAGGATATACATTTCCTAAATAGCAATCTTTCCAAGCATTTTCCATGGCACCAAGCAAGCACTAAGCAAAATTAGAAGAAAAGCTATCAAGGAATTGAATTTGGCTTATACCTGACAAACACAGCATGGTTCAACTTCACTTGGTGTTTCATCTGTAAGGGATATATATTTCCGCTGCTTCAGATGCTTCATAATTGTTTCCTCACTAAGTCCAGTGTTTACATGTCCTATCCGTTCCGTCAGTGCCAGTAATTCCTGTGGAATGTCAAGGTCAATATGTTAAGACTGCCTTCCCAATGTAAAGACATTGTTGATATTCCTTTTCAATTACCTCGTAAGACATGTTATCGACGTCAAGCCGCATGTCTCTATGCCTGTCATGCAAGTCAGCAGCTCCTCCATAAAATATGGTAGCAGGGTCAAAGAGATATACACCACCCTGTTCAAATGCCACAACACTGAATGCAAGTCAAACTCTTAACATGCAAAGAGCCAAGAAGCATAAAAAGCCCCTAAGCAAAACAATTCAATATAAAACATTATACACGAAATGGTAAGGCTTTATATGAGGGGCTTATGGTGTGAGACAAGAAACCAGACATGCTGCTTCTTTGTAAAGTTTAACAGGGTTAAAGAATCAATGCAAGGACAATAAGATATGGCAAAGAAATTAGAAAGGAAGCATGGAAAAGGAAGTTTCCTTGTGGGCAAGTCCACTGGCAAAGATAATAGCAAGCATGTCTGTAAGCTTTCTCGTAAAGAACGGCAAGTTCACAGTCTAATCGTCATTTGTCCATGCAAGGAAAAAAAGAGGAAGGAAATGTACTGGACCTAAGGCAATAGCAGTTGACTCCATGTTTATGCTACAAGCTACATCGCTTAACTGGTCCACCAAGTACATCAACCACCTCAAGGTGTAGAATCTATTACCAAAGTGGTCATTTGTAATTTATGGCAGGCCCAAACTACCCCTAAAACCCAAAAGAACAAGGGAAAAGGTTTTCTCTTCTCCCAGCCATGAATGAAAAGGGCAATCAACATTTTCAGCTTAACATAAAGGCTGAAATTCTAGAAAAAACAGAAAATGTTCGTCTTCACATTCCTGCCATTAAAGTCAATGCCAAGCATAATTTTCAACAGTGAGCATCACTTAAAACTTATCTCCTGTCATTGAAGAAGGTAAATTATTCAGTGGCTATGATGGAGACATCCACGTTTAACATTGCCACGACTTTCCTTCATCAGATCAAGCAAATGAAAAGTGACATGAAATATGACAAAAAAATCTTAGAGCTTGCCCATGGGAGCCACACAATAAGGCTCCTGGAAAAATAAAACTACTGACTGTTTCATAACAAGAGAATACACAAAAAATCTTGCATTTACAATTAGTTCGGATATTGATACATAGATGTAAAACATAAGAATTAAATAAAAACTGACCTCTAATTCCCCCCTCCGTGAAAGCGCGTTACGTATCTACAAAAAGAAATGGAAAAAAAGGACAAAGGGGGCTAAGGTCAATATCATTGTTTAAGACAGAAAAAAGAAAACGAGCATATAGCTTAGAAGGAAATAGAGCTATGGGTGTGATTTTAAGTTGCAGAGTTAACAATTTGGCATCAAAATAAGTCTTCCTCTGATGAGCAGCTAAGAAATAAAGCACGCTGACTCTTATGAGTGAAATACACAACATTTGGTTGAAATAATAAAAGAAACAGCATATACACTTAACATTATGCATGACAGAATATTAAAAGTTCCAACAGCAATCATAAAGATTTGATGGGCTACAAAGACTACAAAGCAACATCAAGAGAGTGAAAGGAATGAATGAACACTGACAAGCTCTTATAACTGAAACATGCAGTATTAAAGATGAAAAGACTCAAGTCAAAAAGCATTAGAATAAAAGAAGTATTATCTTCGTGCATTTCTTCTAATAGAGGCAATTAGATGGTTGATATGATCATAATTAATGAAGCAACAAGGATTAATCAACCAAGCAAACAGTGGTTCATCAGAGGAGATAGACACATATATAAACATGCATGAAGGCAGTTGAAAGAAAAACAATGTGACGGTTATAAATTAATCAAGAGATGACCCTTAGAGGCCAGATGAAAGGAAATTATTCTTGTTGCCAACCTAAAATTTTAGGATAAAGGCTTTGTTGTTGCTGGCACCGCTATATCATTTGACAGATCACAATTCAGTTCTGGTGGCATAGAGTTAATGCTCTTGACATTCTATTTTATCTCTGTTTCTGTGTTTAAAAAATATTTATAAATTAAAAAAAATGGAAATTCTATGATGTTTATGCCTCGCCTCATAAAGAGGCACACAGCACTTAAACTCACTCCTCTTCTAGCCTTTTTATACATGAATACTAAATAACATTAAGGGCAATGAATACCTCGGATCAAACTTCCATCATGACAATGAGCTTGTGGAGGATGTTGTCCATTGAATCAATGCACGGTGCGTATAGTGAAGTGGTGCTTCTAGCATTCTATGTGACCATAGGATACCCATGAGATTAGAGGGCTTACAAGATGGCTATACAGGCATCGTGCTTCATGAAGAACATTGGGTGGAACTATAAGATAAGAAATCGGTACATCCCAAAGAAGCTACAAGTTAGCTTGAATTGAAGATTGATGTGGCAAGTAGGGCTAGACCTAGACAAACATGTATTAAGACAAGCGAATAAATTGCATGATAGTTGTTAGTTTATCAGAGAAATGCCCCTGGAGAAAACGAATTCATGCAGACCACAAAAGACTTGGAATTAAAGACTCTTGTTGGTGTGCTAGTTTGCTATTGTTTTTATTGGTTCCGGTTGGCATATTTATCGTCTGGGAACCTATTTTTATTCTTTCAATCAAGCACATACCAGACTACAAATTTAGGAAAGGTGTGAAGTAAGATCTTCCCTCTAAGAAAAAGAAATGACCAGGCTGCATGATCGTTATGCATGAGAGCACTTTGCTAATATAAATCTAAAATTAAATCATCCAGCTGCAAGATGGAATAATTAGGATGCATCAAATACGACAGCAAGCATGATATGGATAATCATCTAAAAATGTTTTAAAGTTGTAAATAACTACTCAAACAATAAAGACAATACATAACTCGTCATCTTATCACATTTCCTTGATGCATTATTCAAGCTAACAAGTCCCTAATAAAATGATTAATCATGGTTTGAAATATCGGCCGATTCCTATATATTGGCAATATCATATGAGGTTTTCAGGTACCTAGTACGATGTTAACCATATAATATCGGCCGATATTCAAACCAACATTACCGATATGACCGATGTTGCCGATATTGACGACCGGTATTGATAATATTGACATTAAAATTTATTGACCAATACCAATACTGATTGTGAGTTTTTAACCATGTGCTTAATGCATTCATGTTTATGTATGATGACATGAACACATGCTCCAAGAAACTATAATTGGTAAACCCACCAAATAAGCATTGTGTAGCTCATGTTATAGCTATCGGTAGGCATTGACTATTTATAACAAGTCAGTTGACCAATCAGCCAATCACAAATGAGACATTAAAGAAGTTCAAACCTATGTTGCACGGACACGGCAACGTTGAAATGGGCACGACACGCGGACACGTGACAAATTCTTAAAATTACACACGACACCTGTGTCTGACATGCGTGTCGTACACGACTCGGACATGACACGGCTCCATGATAAAAGTGTCCGTGCTACATAGGTTCAAACTTTACCAAGAGAATATTTGATACCAAGTCAGAAGAGATGTGTCATCAGACAGACTGGGCATGAGTAAGAATATCTGCAAGAACATGTAAATTTACTGAAATCTGTTAGGTACTAAAGCATACTATGTGTACCTCTGACAACACCCTGCTTCTGCTCTCTCTCGTAGCCAGAGCCCGCGGCGAAGTGGTATCACCCAGAACATTTGCAGATCTCATGTGTCGAAGGCTACGAAGAACAGCAGCCCTAGTGTTTAGCTCCTGCTGCAAGGTATTGGAAGAACCAGACGGTTGTGGGGGAACATTGATGCTCTGGCCTGACCCAGAAGGAATAGAAGGAATCAAGGACCGTCGAGCAACTACTGGTAGGTGGCGTTGATATTGGCTAGGAGGATTTTGATGAGGTATCCAGGTTGGTCCTGATGACTGAACCCCCGTGAACTGGTTCCAGCCTGGGATGTAGGCGCCAGACTCCAACTTGACGAATGTTGAATCAAATGTCTGATGTCAGCAATGGGAACAGGAACAGAGGTCTCCAAAATATTGTTCCTTGGCAAGCTGCTCCTGGAGTTGGCTTCCTCTCTTGAAGCACTAGAACTTTGCCCAGCAATGGCTAGAGATCTTGAAGAACTGCCTCTTCTTGAGCTAGAAGCGACATGCACTGGGAAAGGATGGGTATTTGGAGCCAACGAAGGAACTGGTAACACGGGAGACTGACCATCTGAAGTCCCTCCAGCAACTGCTACCCGAGAATTGAGGGATTGATTAAATTGCACAAATGGATTAGCTGCTTGATGGGTAGACCAGAGATCAGAAGACATAAGATGATTTCCTGGATGCCACGGGTTTGGAAGGGAAGCAGCAAGTTGTGCAGGGTTGTTGATTCTGATCCGACAATTTCTCTGTGAGCTTTCTGTGCTTCCTGTAACATTGTGGGAATGGTGATCAGAAGTCCCCACATTCACAGTTGATCCAATTCTTGGGTTCAGCTGTTCTCCAGGAGGATTTGCACCTGACGGATAATTAGACGAGCTAGATATGCTTAAAGTAGTGTTAGCACTCTGGTGAGCAGACACAGAATGCACCATACCACTCTCGCCTTGGTAAATACAACTGGGGCTTCCACTTGCAGAGCACTGTGCAGAAACTCCTTCGATGCTCTTCCTCTTGCAGGATAAACGCCGACCATCAAATGAATTCCCAGGTATGCATTCACCCCTTTCTGGCAAAAATCCAGCGCCTCTGGAAGAACTTCCTGACAAACTTGAGGAACCACCTGAAGATGGAACTTGTCCAGATCCTGATGAGCCTAGAATAGAAGGCACTGAAAATTGCCCAGCTTCTAAGACCAGGCTGCTTCTACCAGCATGCGTCGTATTGTGATCTGAGTTTCTGATGAAACCAGGACTTTGTGAGAATGATTGACCTACATCCACTTGATCGCTGTTTAGATCTAAATTCCGGTTCTCCACAGGAAGCATATTGGTTGCTTCCCCTCGGCCTTCCATTCCTGACCCCAAGAGCATGTTGGTTGTTTCCAATTGCCTTTCCTCTGTCCTTGATCCTTGACCCCCATTAATCGTCAAAGAAGATGCCCAGCCATGCTCCATTTTGTTATGTTCATGGGCACCCTGATCTAGTGAACATCGGCTGGTCCTGCTGGAGCTAGGTCCACCTGAATTCCAGATACTCATATCGGCAGAGTCTTCACCAGACAGATCTATGTATGGCACATTTGCGTCACTAGCAAATACTGGAGAGCCTGCCAAGTTCTGGCTTTCCACTTGATTCACAATCACATCGGTCCACAATAGATGCGGATCCATGCCAGAAGTGCTCAACTAGACTGTGGAAACCCAATTCAAAGGTTCAGAGATGGATTCAACAGTACTCCTTTGACCTTACACAGTTGCATTAAAGGTGGCAGATCACTGCTACAAGCTCTGCTAGAAGAAACAAAATATAGTTCAGCTCAAATATTGAGTTTCTCGTGCTAATCGTAATGACTTGACAGAGTATAATCTTCCCAGGAAGGCGGCAAAAAAGTAAGGATGAATATGCCGTTATCTGGATGGATGCTGACAATTTCATATATATATTTGCAAACCACAAGTATCAAACTAACCCTACATCTCTAGCTCATTACACTATGGGGAGGTTTTACCATTACTGTTAGAAAGACACTCGATTTTCTATTGAACAGGTGTGAAGCATGTCAATGTTGTCAAGTCCATTGGCTCAGAAGATAGCAAAGAAGAATTAAATTTGATAGTTTGCAACTTTATGGGTTGATCATTTGATCTAGATGGGTGGGTTTTTATGTAACAGGTAATTTGGTATTGAATTTTAGATGGATCCAACCATAACTAATTATAATCAGCTCAGAATTGGGTCAAGGCACGTACCTCAACCAGACTTGTTCAATAAACAAATAAATCTAGCCAGCCAAATTGTGACCCAAACCTAAGTGTGCCCGATCTAAAACCAGTAATTCATGACAATGTCAGATTAGGTCAAAATTTCCACCTATATTGTATAATATTTCGTGTAGACTTGTTAACTATAAATGCATGAGTCATTGGATATTGTCCGATGGACCACAGGTATTATTGTATCTGTTGCACAGCTTTGAAGATGTAAAATTCACCTTGCTGAGCTTTAGCTCATTCGATGTTGTTATGGTTTGTTTCAGATTAACATGTTAGGTTTGAGTTCAGTATACTGCAGGTCTCAAATAGATAATTAGCTTTACCTCGTGATTTTCACCTTGATACATGTTGATTTCAACAATGATGGATGGACATTTCTATTTTGTTATACTTGTACTAGAGAACTTTATATTTTAGGATGGGGCATTATTATTTGAGAAGTATCAAACATAATGTCAAGACTTGTGGTATTTACTATTTAAGGATAAATAAAACAATGGAAATTGGAAGCTTGGGAAATAAAAATGGACTTTTGTGGCAACACAAAGCATGTGGACTTGGGAGTCACTGTGAGATTTGTTACAACTCATGCTTTACATTACAACTCATGCTTTACAGTTTACAGGCTACAGGTATCCATATAGTAGGGGAGTCATCTCGTCTGGCCATGCAACGTTTTCCCTACATTGGCATGGTGCATATAGATTTTAACCTTCAAGACAACCATGCAAACCAAACTTGAACTCTCAATGTCCTTCTCCAGAAGTTGTATCAATGACTTACAGTCTTTCTGTCCATTTGAACACATCCTATATTTGCATCGATACGGTCTAGGACCCTAGAATCATTTCAAAGTTCAAACTTTCACCCAACTATGTACTATAATCAGATTGACCAAAACCAAGTTAAGCCTTCCCACACCACTAGTTCACTCACCTTGAAATGGCGACGTCAAAATAATAGTGAAGAGGTGTATGCACAATTATCACAGAAGCAATTTTACATGTTCCTTGTGAAAGAAAATAATTAATAATATGAAAATCTTTGAGAAGTGAATAGCGAGTACTGTAGCATGGATATGATTTTTATGTATTTCAAAACTCGCAGTCAGATGGATCGGTTGTACCATGTATGCATCCTACATCTTTTGAGAAAGAGTATGCAACTATAATCAGCCTAAGCGGCAAGCTGCCAGTAACATAACACCCAGAGTACCTCTAGCTACTGCTAACAGTGGCTTCTGGAAGACTTCTGCTATTTCCCTTCTCGATACTTCAGAGAAGTGGTCTTGTAAAGGTAAATGGAAATCCCATACATGCAAACTGGAAAGTGCCTACCTTTCTGGAAGCTACAGACCCGTGCAAACACAAAGACAACAAAAGAAAGCCTTTGGTTGGGGGGGGGGGGGGTGTTGCGTGCGCTCCTGGCAACAACCTCTCTGAGGAATCCGCCAAATAAGAGACAGATGCAGCCGGAGATGTATCCAACACGACATGAACAGATAACAATAGAGAAAAGCAATCAACACATTATTTAACGAGGTTCGGCAACATGCCTATGTCCTCGGGGCAAGGGGGAGAGATTTATTGATTCAACAATCAATTACAACTTATTCCTTCTTCAAGGAATTTCCAGGGGAGATTTTCCGAGGGATTTTCAGGGATACAATACATGAGGGCTCTAGCCCTTATTTATAGCCACAAAGTCCCAGGATATTAGGAAACCCCGAGGTCAGCTAAAACGCGTCTGTCGATCGACCGGCCGGTCGACCGACCCATGCCTCAGTCGACCGGCCCGGTCGACCAGCTCCAACCGAGAGCAGCGTCTTGTCAGTCGGTCGACCGGGCAGTCGACCGTTCCATGTCACGGTCGACCGGGCGGTCGACCGGAATATACCTGTGCATGTCGTGCACACCGGTCGACCGGGCGGTCGACCAGCCTTCTCCATCGGTCGACTGTGCGATCGACCAGGAGCTTTCCTGGCCTGCTTCAATGCATTGGTCTTGCTCCTTTGAATTCCGATCTCTGTGCTAACTTCCTCTACCTCCTCTATCTCCTCTTTTCCTACAAACTCCACCTCGGTGAAGATTTCTCAAATCTGAGCCGAACTCCAGCGAACACCAATATATCACCTGGCGAAATCAACACACGATCTTGGCGAAATCGACACATGATCTCGGCTTTGAGTGCTCCAGGTGAAATCGACACCCGATCTCGGCGAAATCGACACACGACCTCGACTTGGCCAACAGACTAAATCTGTTCCTTCAAACGAATCGTCAGCATACGTACAATTGATTTCCACTGATCTCACTAGATCCAAACTGAGTTTGTCGTCGCCACTTGCAACTCTTACCAAACTCCAATATCAATTATTGGCTTCCAACTTCAGCTCAGTTATCCAATCGGAATGCATCAACATGCGCTCCCATCACTTCACCTTAAGAGAAATACCATACATGCCGATCACCAAACGTGTCTCCAACTCAGCAACTATATGACCTCACGAAGATCTCATCATGAGCCAACACTGACTCTCCAATTGACTGGCTCTCTCCAGTTTATGTCTTCAGCTGACGGTCCAACCAAGCCTGAGTAGAGCACACCGAACATCATTATCGATTTCAACAAACTAAATGCACACCCCCTTATGCAAGCTCAACCATCTTCTCATCAGAAGATCAACAGTTCATCGAGATCACAATGCTTCACCTCTACGTGAAGTCCAACTCTTCACCTCTACGTGAAGTCCCAATCAGCTTCTCGAGAACCCAAACAGCTTCATACAGGTTGCATCACCAAATGGTTGCGCCTTTACGGCTGCCTACGTATCTTGCCAAGGATCAAGCCAACCGTCGTTCATTTAAATGAGCTCCATCAAGCTCAAGCACTTGTACATGAATCTTCAGCAGTGAACCTATCTGGCTGAGTCATATGAATCTCCTCATTACCGTCATGGAGAACGGCCTTCAACTTGAGCTTGTCGCGGTCACAAGCTTGAGATTCATGCTTCTTCACCCACTTTCATGGTTTTATCTTGGTTCCTATGGCTGCAAACAATTCGACATCCTCATCAATGTCTTCAACCTGTTCAGTATCAACCCTGGCTACATGATTTCCACTCGGTATCATATCCAGTGAAGTCTTCACTGATACCGAACCAACTAGAGATAGTGGAGTAGCATCAACCTCCACCCGCTGCGATACTTCCTTGGTCTTCGTCGTCTCCACCTGCTGAGAGACGGTAGACTTTAACACTAAAGTCTCATCAAATGTGACATGCCGACTCAACACGATCTTCTTGTTTTTGGGTCCCATAACCTGTAGCCTTTCATATTTCTCTTGACACCCAAAAACACAAACTTCTTTGCTCACGGATGCCATCTTTGGCACTGAAGTAGGTCGGACTTCTAAATTCTCGCAGCAAACCATGATCTTGAGCAGCTTTCCAGGACCAAACCTCTATTGGAGTTTCACCTCCTATCGCAGTCGATCCATTTATGAGATGGCTAGCATACACAATCGCCTCAGCCCAAAATGATTTGTCTAATCGTGCATTAGACAACAACCACCGAACCTTCTCCAGTAAGGAACGGTTTACCTCTTTTACCAACCCATGTATGCCTTCTGTGAAGTGAGTATCAATACCAGTGTTCTGGCCAAATCGTAAGAATCGGTTCGTGTATCTTTCAACATTACCAAACTGTAGCTCCTTGATCTTCCTACCTGTCTACTTCTCCATTCTTCCTTTCCACTTCACCAACATATCTAAGGCTTCACACCTTTGTCTCATGGGATATATCCAACAATGCCTAGATAACTCATCAATAAAAAAGACAAAGTACCTGTGACCTCCAAGCGATGCAGTCTTAGTAGGTCCCCAAACGCTTACGTGAACACAATCAAGAACACCTTCTGAGCGGTGAGTACCGGTGCTGAATTTCACCTTCTTCTTGTCCAGAACGCTGTGTTCACTCACCAAGTTGTAGGTAGCAGCACCTTCCAATGATCCCTTCTTTGCAGGAGCTTGAAAGACTTTTCTCCTCCATGTCCGACCTTCATCTTCCAGATCTATGTGTAATCATTATCTGAAGAACTAGAAATCTCTACCTGACCTGTAACTGTACTACCCTTCAAGTAGTAAAGGTTGTTGCGACGGACGCCCTTCATAACCACCATTGAGCCTTTGATCATCTTGAGAACACCATCTCGTATAGATACCACAAGACCCAATGCTTCCAAAGCGCCAACAGAGATAAGATTCCTTTTGAGTTGAGGTGCATACCTCACTCCCTTCAACTCTCGTACTATCCCATCAAACATCTTGACACGGACTGTACCTATCCCTTCTACATTACACGGATGATCATTACCCATGACCGTGTAATATCCATCTAGCTTCTCAAAACTAGAAAACCAGCCCCTGTTCGGACACACATGATAGGTAGCTCCGATATCTAAGATCCACTCAGCATTATCTGAGTAACTAATAGTAGTAGTAACAGAGAGAGAATACCAATGAGTCAGAATCCGATCAATCCGCATGTGAAGTACTGGCTTGAGTACTGACCGCCTGTGCGAGATTTGTCTCAGTCATCGACTCCTTCTTACCTTTGGCCTTCGGACAGTCAACCTTCCAGTACCCTAACTCCTTGCATAAGACGCACCGATTCCTCTTATGAAGCCTGAACTAGACTTCAATATTCCCTGATCGCCTCTTCCCTTCCTATTGAAACTCCTGCCTCTTACCACCAATGCCTCTACTATTGTGCTCCCCGAAGAAGACAATCTGCCTTATCTCCTTACTTCATAACTCACAAGAGCAGCAGACACCTCACTGTAGCTGAGGAATTTTCTTCCATTGATCAATGTAAGAGTAAAGGTCTCATACTCTTCTTGAGGAAGAGAATTCAACAGAATTACCGCCTTATCCTCTTCATCGATCTCCACATTCACATTAACTAGATCTGTAAGAAGCTTTGTGTAGCTATTCATGTGCTCGTTGATGGAGCATCCTCTCTGCATCTGAAAAACGATGAAAATTACTCTTCAACTGCAACCGCGATTCGACGCTTTTTGTTAGATACTTTTTCTCCAGGATCTCCCACAGCTGCCTCGCAGATGTTTCACGCAACACATGATACTTGATGTCTTATGTCAAACAAGACCTGATCAAGCCACACACCATACGGTTCATCTTGTCCCAATCTTCTTCAGTTGTTGATGCGCGCTTTTTCTCCAACCTAGAGTGTCTTCGAGGTTTGATGCCGTCAGCGCATCCATCACCTCACACTTCCACATATCGAAGTTGTTCTTGTCGTCGAACTTCACATCAATCCTCAACGGATGTGGATTTAATGTACTTTCTCTAGCCATCTTCTCAACTGATTTCTCAAAGCAATGAGGAAACAAACGGAGTTAGATAAAACAAACTAGAAAAAGATAGGATCTTTACCTCCACGCGAAACCCACGAAGAGTTTTCGAAGTTATCTACTCCTCTGAATTGATTCCTCGAGCAATTCACACGCTGTTTTAAAATCAACACACGATCCCACAAACAGTCCCAACGTCGTTTCGAGATCGACACACGATCTCCGCCAAACAGCAACTGATGCCTTCGAAATCAACACACAATCCCACGCCGAACGTGGGATGCTCTGATACCAATTGTTACGCGCGCGCCCTTGGCAACAACCTCTGAGGAATTCGCCAAATAGGAGACAGATAGCTGGAGATGTACCCAACACGATAAGAACAGAGAATAATAGAGAAAAGCAATCAACACAGTATTTAACGAGGTTCCGCAACATGCTTACGTCCTCGGGGCAAGGGAGAGATTTATTGATTTAACAATCAATTACAGCTTATTCCTTCTTCAAGGAATTTTCGGGGGAGATTTTCAGAGAGATTTTCAGGGATACAATATATGAGGACTCTAGCTTTTATTTATAGCCACAGAGTCCCAGGGCATTAGGAAACCCCGATTGAATTCGATCCCAAACAGAAAAGGAATCCGAATCCAGAAAGGTCAGCCAAAACGCGTCTGTCGGTCGACTGGCCTGGTCGACCGGCTCCAACCAGTCGGTCAACCGAGCGGTCGACCGCTCCATCCCACGGTCAACCAGGATATACCTGTGCATGTCGTGCACACCGATCGACCGGCCTTCTTCACCGGTCGACCGTGCGGTCGATCAGGAGCTTTCCTGGCCTGCTTCAATGCATTAGTCTTGCTCCTTTGATTTTCGATCTCTGTGCTAACTTCCTCTACCTCTTCTATCTCCTCTCTCCTTAAGAAGGGATTCTGACCTAGCCCTTCTCCCTTGAGGTTTTTTTTTTTCTTTTTCTTTTAAACAAAGAATATCAAAATGAAGTAAAAAAATATGAATAAAAATTAACCGAGTGTTAACTTAAAGTCCCCCCCCCACCGAGTACACTTGCTACTCAATATGCAATATGATCACTTTTCCTTAATCAATGTAGCCTAGTTGAATCCGAACTTATTTATCAATGAGGACCGAATCTAATTCAACTATTAAATAAGGCTCCACTGACATATAGCATCATGGAAACACCAATCCAATTGAAACAATCACTATAAAGGAAAAGGAAACATAAGGATGCTTTTTGCCTGGATTCCAGATTCCTTTGAATTTCAGCTCTACAGAAAAGATCTTTCGCTATGAAATCCCCAATAGTTATAGCGCACTACCACTTACCAGTATCAAGAATTAGGTTCTGTTGTGAGCAAATAACCTAAGTTGCAGCCTTACAACCACAGGCCATCTTATCAAAAAAATCTTTGTGTTCTAGCGACAAACTGCTTCTCGCCTTTGCATACTTGCCCCAAAAGGAGGTAACAAAACCTAAGTTCCTAGTTTTGTCACACACAGACAAATTTAAGAACCAATGTGTAGCATAATCCACTCACCACCAAAAGAAAGCTATCTGAAAGAGCTTTTTTTTTTCATGATAACCCGCCTAATCACCACATGAAGGACTAATATAATCCCTTCTTCATTAACCTTCCATTTCCACCATTTTCAACCTCATTGATTGAAATCACGCCTCTCTATCACATTAACTGTCACATATTTGTTTAAACAGAAAGATTGCAATTGCATCTAGCCATCAGATCCAGTAAAATTGGCATGTATACCAAAATTTGTACTACCAAAACTTCTGGGTTACTGTCATTTGCTTATTTCTTAATTTTCCCATCCTAGTTCTATCACATGTGCTACCATCATCACTGCTCCATTCACCAGTCTATGCTTTCTCAACAAAACAATACTGCTGATAGCAAAAACACTAAGATTATTGTGCATTATAATATCTACACTTGTTTGCTATGCAACAAACCACCATCATCATTATCATCACCATGCATCAACCATTACAATGTTTATGCTTATCTACAATTCATCACATAACACTCAAATGGCATCCCACAAAAACGTCATCGCTGCCATCATCATGCATCATCCATCACACTTGTCCGCAGTAACAAGAACAACTCGGAAATCGCTGACATGCATGCATTGATAGACATGAAAGTTAAAGTCTTTACCATCTACTCCGATTCAATATACGATCAAACCAGCTAAATACAAGATCGGAACTTTGAGAGCCCAGTGAGCATCCGAAACCATAATTCACCAAAAAACTGATCAAAAAAGCAACTTTGTTGAAAACAAAAAACGAGCCAGATTCCAAGAAGAAGAAGAAAAAAAACACCCAAAAAAAAAACCCAAACACGGCACCCATCCACAGATCTTCCAGGTGGGTCAAAAAACACATCAAAACCATCGATAATTACATCAAAAAGAGGGAAAATAAATAAAAATGGAGAAAGCGCACCTTGAGACAGGATCCGATCTACGAATCCAAAAAAGGGGAAGAAGGGACGCGTGATATCTCAACAACACAACCTCTCCCCTTCCCTTAAAAAGCCAAACCCCAATAAAGCCAGCAACTTTACCGATGGTTCTCAATTAGAAAAGGGAACGAGGAAGCGAGGGGGAAATTGATGGATGAGGAACAGATTGGGATTTTACAAGAGAAAAGGGGGGAGAGGTGCAGAGAAAAAGGGGAACTTGTGAGGAATTTTTTCTCTTTTGCTGTTGATTTTCCTACCAATTTGCTAATGCTTGGATTCCCCAATTGAGTTACTGGCATAAATAAATAGGGGCCTTGGGAAGAGGTGTCATCATCATAACAAAAAACCTAAAAAACCAAAGGGTGTGGGGACTGGATGCAAATGGAGAGGGGGAGTTTCTCTTTCCTCTTGCCCCTCACCAGGACACATGGTGCCCTCACCAACCAGGACACATGGTGCCTCCCCCCTACTCTCCCTTTTCCTCCTCAAGTTTCTTAATTTGTGTTTGTGTCTGAATACACCTTCTGAAGTCTTGAGTTTCCATAAAATTTTACTAATTTTAGGTTTTTTATTACTCTTAGGCCTCTTTTGACAACGAGAAATGCTATTTGGCTCCCTTGTTAGCTCCCGCTCTGACTCCCGCGCTGATGTGGCATGCCACATGGCATGACACATAAGTTTTAACCTCAACCCAAAAATTTAAATTTCCCCCCAATTTCAAAATTTGAATTTCCCCTTCAGTCCAAAAAAAGTAAATTCCCTCCCAGCCCCAATTAACAAAACGAAAATAGATCTCTCTCTCTTTCTAGTGCAGATCCGAGCGCCGCCCCTCGCCGTTCATTGTCTCGTCGCCGCCCGTAGATATTGTTACATGTATTGTTTGCATCCATCCATAATTACATGAATACATGACTCTCAAATGAGTCAACGTTCTATAATATTTAAACATAAGAAAATAATCATTAAACTATGCATGTGAGATGCTAAAATCGTATATATTTTCAGTATAATTAGGACTGCGACCATGGTAGCAGTCCTCAGAAAAAGACTGCGACCTTGGTAGCAGTCCTTAGAAAAGACTGCGACCGTGGTAGCAGTTCTCATAAAAACACTGCGACTTAATCACAGTCCTCAGAAAAAGACTGCGACCTTGGTAGCAGTCCTTAAAAAAAGACTGCGACCTTGGTAGCAGTTCTCATAAAAACACTGCGACTTAATCACATGCGAGAGCATGAGATGGGGCGAATTTGGGGGGAGAGGAGAATTAGGGGGGAGAGAGCTAGGGCACATGCGAGAGAGAGAATGATGGGATTTTCGATCTAAGCCCAAAATAAAGATACCTCGGGTCTCACCCTTCCAATCAACTAATCTGAGCCACTTTATTTGACTTGTCTTGAGGCGTGACGTGGCAGCCACGTCAGGTTGGGAGCCCATGCGGGAGCCAAGAAGGGGAGCCAAATAGTATTTTTGTTTGACAACTGGAGTCCCAAAATTCTTACTACTTCTTATCAAATAATTAAAAATTAAACAAGTAATAATGAAAATAGAATTAGCTCGAAACCACTCTCAAAACCATCTTAAAATCTACCTAATTCAACAGCCGCTAATTCCACCAAAAAATTGGATTTAGTTTTTCTTTTTTCTTTTTTTTATATCTTATTTCTTAAATTTAGATGATTATAATTCTAACCAAACAACCATCTCAATTCTAATCCTTAATTCATCATCTATTCATCTCTCAAAAGGCCTCGTTCCTAGCTCTATTGTCAAACCCAGCTTTAGATTATTAAGAATAAATAAAAGACCCTCGAATTTTATTAGTCTTTTTATTTAGTGTGTTTTGAATTTTTTATTTTTTAAGTTTCTTTTAAATGAATTTGAGCCCTCGAAACAGGGTCTAGTGTCAGAGAACTTATCTGTAGCCAGTTTACCACTAGTGTCGAGGACACTAATAAAGTGTTGGGATGGGTTATAAGAGATCTAAAAATTTAAGAACGAGCTACGATCAGAGAGCATGATTAGTACAATTGAATCATCATTCTATCTAATTAGCAATATAGAGTTGTGTATTGAACTCTTTAAAAAAAAAGTGATATATATATATATATATATATATATATATATATATATGAGAAAAATGTATATCAGCTGACGGCTGAGAGACTCTCTCAGCCTGCGGTGACGTGGCTCAATATTTGTCAGCCCACTAAGTTGCGCCCCGCTTATAGGAACAAGTTAAATTACTAAATACCCCTTGGTAAAAGCTACTCGCTCCGTTATTATTTATTATTATTCCCCCCCATTTTTGACCGCTCGTTGTCAGATTTAGGTTATTGTTTATTATTATTATTCCCTCTTTTTTTTACCGCTCTTTATAAGATTTAGGTTATTGTTTATTATTGTTTTCCCCTCTTTTTTTACCGCTCTTTATAAGATTTAGGTTATTGTTTATTATTATTTTTTCCCCCTATTTCTTTACCGCTCTTTGTCAGATTTAGGTTCTCCTTTTCTAGCCTGCGATAAAGTTTTCTCTGAAAATATCGATTTTCAGAGCAGTTTTTTATCCTTTTTATTTAATGTCGACGTCGGAGCACTCTACTTCCCCTGCCAATTCTGGTCGCAGTCGTAAGCGATCTTTATCTCCCGATCTAAATATGGAGGATATATCATCTGGTTCAACTTTCTCTCAGAATATTGAAAGTATTGAAGGGTTGACATCTTTGCATGCCGATCAACAAGTTTTTATTGTGTCAATTTTTTCTGCAATTTCTTAAATGTAGAATCTTTCTTTGTAGCGTATATGGTACAATGACCTATAATTCGTTTTACAGAACAGAATAATCACTTGTTTTAAAGTTTAAGAACTGCGACCACGGTCACAATTTGATTTGAAAATAATCTCCTGCTGTGAAAGCTATTTTTGTAACTGCGACCTAAGTCGCATTACTTGTTGTTATAATTCTTACACGTTTCTATGTCAATTATATCCATTTTATATATTCATTAGAGAGTTGCACAGTTATTATTCAGTTTTTTAAAAAATCTGCTCATACGGAAAACTGCGACTACGATCGCAGTCTTTTAGTAAGAAGTTATATAGATTTCATTATATCTGCGACCTTGATCGCAGTTTTAGTAATTAAAGTTCAGACGTGTGATATTTAAAAAATATTTATATTTATGTAGTTCGTCAATTTGTTTTTGTACGATCTGAATGCACATGGAGAAATATCTGGAAGCTCAAATATTTTTTTAGGGAAACAGTTTTTCACGGATGTGGAAGCATACAATTTCTACAATTCTTATGCAAGGAACAGAGGTTTTGGCGTGAGAAGAAAAGGAATAGATAAGTCACGGAGGCCTCCTCATGAAGTTATTTGCAGAAAATTTTGCTGCAACAAAGAAGGTGTGAAGAAGTTGTGTGACAAAAGACAAAAAGGGCTTACAGTGCATCGTCGAATTGATACTAGAGTAGCGTGTCCTGCTGAGATGCATGTTCGTCTTCGTTTTTTATTTGACAGAAGATATTGGGTTGTCACCAAATTTGTTAATTCTCATTCACATGAATTGTCAAGCCCGGATAAGGTATGTCACCATTACTCTCACCAGACTCATCGATCGAAGATTAGCAGAAGCATTATGAGCAATTTGGTTGATGTGGGAATGCGCCCTTCAAATATTTCCCGTGTTGTGAATGCAATGGGCCAGGGAGAAGGTTGTGAAGAAGTAAGCCCGCAACAAGTTATTGATTTTACTCGTCAACGTAGAAATAACATTGACCATGAGTTTATTGCGATCATCAAATATTTCCAAGAGAAAGCCGAGACCGATCCAGAATTTTTCTTTGCAAGTGAAGTTGATAATGCGGGCACACTTAGAAGCATTTTTGGGCTGATGGAAGAGCAATTTCTTCGTATTTGAGGTTCTGTGATGTGATCATTTTTGACACAATATACAGGACTAATCACTTGAGCTTGCCATTTGCTCCATTCACTGGAGTAAATCATCATCGGCAGTCAATTTTGTTTGGCTGTGCATTGCTTGCTGATGAGCAGAGGGATACGTTTGTGTGGCTATTCCAAAAATAGGTCAAGTGCATGCATGGAATTACACCGAAGTTGATTATTACTGATCAAGATGCCCAGATTGGTGATGTCATCAAGACGGTTTTTCCAACTACTCGGCACCGGTACTGTTTCTGGCATGTACAGAAACATATTGCCGAGCAACAAATTCCGATGACAAACAAGTATGGAGAAGATATGGTCTCTGAATTCCATCATTGGTACACCTCCCGTGATATAAGCACATGCGAGGAGCGATGACGACTGATGAATGAAAAATATCATTTAGAAGAAGAAGAAGACAGTTGGTTGTTGAAGATGCACAGACTGCATGGACACTGGGTTAATGCATATCTCAAGGATGTTTTCTGTGCTAGAATGACAACCAGCCAGAGGTCCGAGAGTATTAATTCTTTCTTTGATGGTTTTGTTAATGCAAACACGAAACTAGTGGAATTTGTTCACCAATATGATAAAGCTATTGCTGCCCGTCGAATCTCAACAAGACTTTCGGGGTTTGAATTCTGTGCCAAACTGTACATCGAATCCATATGAGATACAGGTTTCGAAGTTGTATACCCCGAAGATTTTTTAGTTGTTCCAAAAGGAATGGGCAGTTGTAACGACACTGTTTTCAGAAGAGTTGGAACACGACGAACCTGGATCAAAATATCTGGTTGGTGATTTTTCAGAATTAAAAGACAGCTGGGAAAAGGTCAGTTATGAGAAGCCTGAGGAACTTCATGTGTCTTGTAGTTGCTCATTATTTGAAACAGAGGGTATCCTTTGTAGACATATTCTGTCTATTTTGTGGCGCAATCACGTAACACATATACCAGAATCATATATACTTCAGAGATGGAGGTTGGATGCTCGTTACAAAAATGTTGCAATTGAAAATGACATCAGGCCTTTTCCCAGTCAAGGCACTCCACGGACGGCTAGATTGTGGACACTTCGTTCAAAATTTAATGCAATTCTTGAGATGGTCGCTGATTCTGATATCCATCTTTCAAAGTTGGACGCAGTTTTGGAAAGATTTGCTGAAGAAACCACTAGTGAATACAAAGCCATGTCAGCAAATTATCAGTCATCACAGTCTAAAACTAATATTGGTTCCAGTGGATCCGTCGTTGTTATGCGAGATGGTGAAGAATTGAATATACGCGATCCAATTGGTCCTGTACTAACCAAGGGGAGGCCTAAAGCTGCATCCAGGCTTAAGTCTGGTTTTGAAGATTCTCTATCTCAGAAGGAAGTGAAGCATCGAAGATGTGGAAACTGTCAAGAGCTGGGCCATTACAGGACTGGTTGTCCATTATTGGTATTAAATTAAACCTGTTGTATAATTCTTTCTAAAGTTTTATGTTTCATATTCTTACTTTTCCTTTTTAATTGCAGAAGAAGTAGTTTCATGTTGCGTCCACCTAGAACGAATAAAGTGTTCATTTTGACAACTTCAGTCATCAACTGCGACCATGGTCGCACAGCGAAGAGAGATTCATGTCGCATGCTGCCACTGGCGTGTCATTATAAGCAGATTTTAATATCATTTTCACTTCTAATGTACTTTTTTGTAAGTAGTTGTACTTTATAGTTTCACTGTTACAAACTTGGCCTATATAGTTTACCTTTTAGTTATTTTAACGTAGACAGCGACTTTGGTCGCAAATATAAGAAGTGTATGGGGATAATTGCGACCGTGGTCGCAGTGCTTCTATGCCGGGAAAATTGGTTTATTGCTTTTAAAATTGCCCCCGTCTCTTGGTATATTATCATAACATCTGAATATAGTTGACATTTTCCGCACAAATATAATTTCGGCAATTTTGCCCTATGTTCTTCTTTATTCCACTGAACATAAAGTAACACTGCGACCATGGTCGCATCCATATTTGTACATTTGAATATTGACTTTCAAGTTATCTACAACAGAGACATGACTGCGACCAGAGTCGCAGTTGGATGACGTTATTTTTTTCTGTCTTCGACAATAGTCGCAGCGTTCCCTTTTTCATTTAATTTTAACATCCATTTCGTCATTTTCGCCTTATGTTGTGCTTTAGTCCACTGAACATAAAGTAACACTGCGACCATGATCGCATGTTCATATTTGCCCATTTGAACGTTCTGTCTGGATGTCTACACCAGTTTCATGACTGCGACCAGAGTCGCAGTTGGCTGACGATATATATATTTTTTTAATTTTTAACTTCCATTTCGACATTTTCGCCCTATGTTGTGCTTTAGTCCACTGAACATAAAGTAACACTGCGACCATGATCGCATGTTCATATTTGTCCATTTGAACGTTCTGTCTGGATGTCTACATCAGTTTCATGACTGCGATCAGAGTCGCAGTTGGCTGACGATATATATATATATTTTAATTTTAACATCCATTTCGAACTACCACATGAATAAAATTTGTGACAAAGGTACAACATTTCAACCAAGATTAAGTAGTAAAAATATAATTCACACAATTAACATTAGAAAACAGGCTTATATATTTATAAAAAATCGAAATACAAATTTTAAAGTTCTAATCTACTCGTTCTCGTCATCACCATCATAATCAGATTCGTCCTCAATATTATGACTGTGTTCGTCTTCCGTATCACTTTCCGTCTCTTCCACCTCTTTACCAACAATCTCCTCTTCGCTTTCTTCCTCTTCATGGCAGTATTTTGGTTCATCAATGAACTCCCAGAATGGGTCGTCTGTATCAAGCTCATCCTTTGACCCGTAGCGAGAGAACGATTCAGAACTATACATCCAATTATCATTAGATGATTGGCTTCTTTCCGGTGAAGACGGTGGAGAAGACATTTTTGAATCTGTTTTCGAATATTGAAAGAAACGAATTTGATCGAAACCTATTTAGTATGTTTATAATCCTGTAATGATGACCCTTTATATATTTTTAATCCCGGAATTCCAAAAGGTTTAAGCTCTCAAACAACGTGAACATGTCCCAAATTTATTTTCTGCCCTTTCCCATAAATTGTATACTTTTCAGGTGACTGTTCAGTTCTCGAAAACAGTTAAAAAGTTAATACAGTCTTACATCAAGTTACTTTGTACTTTGAACACGTGAAGATTATTATTGTTTTAATATCTTATAGTAGAAAAATGCAGGGAGGATTATGTTTACGATAACATAAATTAATGAAGTTAATTAAATTAAAACATATATAAAGGGCTATGTGTACAAAATCTTTGGTCTCCCGATTATGCAAGTGCGACCAAAGTCGCATTTGGATCTGATAAATGATTCAGTAACTGCGACCGCGATCGCTGTCTCGATTACAGTATCGCAATATAAGGAAACAATGTAACTCAAACAGTTCATGACTGCGACTTTGGTCGCATTACAACTTCTGAACTCATGTTTGTTTCTAATATCAATACGAATTAGTAAATTGCACTTAGTAACAGAAGTAGATTGGAAATAAAGAAATCTCAATGGATTTTATAATAAATAAATGTATAAAAATACTTATAAATTAAATTAATAAAACAAACAGATCAATGAATTGCATTTATTTTTACATTTATAAATAAAAATTGAGGTACATCAATGAATTGTCAACTGTCAGTCTTCAAATACCATCCTTCTTATAATTTCTGTTTCTTCATCCCAACTTTTCTCTCTATCTGCGAGTATCATGTATGCAAGCTCACTTCTTAGTCTCTGTACATCGGCAGCCGTCACAGTATCAATAGCTGATGAACTACCAAATGCTATACTTTCCATGTACTCGCATACATATACAGCGCAATCAACACTGAAAATTGTATAGAGTAATCATTAAATGAAATTAGATTTCTGTACTCAAAAAAGTAGAAAATATGATAGGTAAACGTCACCAAAAAAATAAAATACCTGTTTGCTTGTTGGGGGCATCTTGTGTATTTTATATTTGTTATTTCATTAATTTATTGAAATCAATTACAAAAATCTGTAATAACCTTTCTTTCTGCAATGTCAATAGAAAAAAATATCAGTATTAATCAAATTAAATGCAAGTATTCAGTAATCGAAATATTAAAATTCAACTCACCATTATTCTTGCATCTCTTTGATAAAGCTTTAATATACTACTTGATTTTTCAGCTGGGACCAAAGAGTTGTAAAAAATCCACTTTGTGTATGGCAATCAAATACCAACAAGGTCCAGTGAAATCCGGGATTGTTGGCACTGTGTTTGTGATTGATCGGGAAGAACATGTACTGCACATCAACTGTCTAGTTTTTCAACAGCTGCTTGATGAAATAATCTTCAAGATCTCTATTTTTTGATACAAAACCGTGCTGTGAACAACAAAAAAAATAAATTCAAAATGAATTCAAAGTATAAAAAACATTATGAAAAACAGATGTTATTACGACAAGACAACAGACTGCGATTATGGTCGCAGTGCTTTTTGTTAACATACTTTACGTTGCGACCTTGATCGCCATCACCAATATCTATGTTTAATTTTTAAGCATTTCTTATGAACACCGTCTTTTATATTAATATATGCTGCGACCAAGGTCGCAATGTTGTTATTGATTAAGACTGTCAGCAACTGCGATCTAGGTCGCATCCTTTCAATACTAAAATGATATTCGTGGTGATTAATTTAATCATCGACTGCGACCTAGGTCGCAGTACATTCGTTAGCTACCCCTCTTTTATATTAACATGCATAGCGACCAAGGTCGCAGTGTTGTTATTCATTAAGACTGCCGCCAGCAACTGCGATCAAGGTCGTAACCTTCATTACTAAATTGATATTCGTGTGGATTATTTAATCATTGACTGCGACCTAGGTCACAGTACATTCGTTATGCCTTATCAGCAGTAAAGACTACTAGTAGAATATTTAACGTTCAAAAATTTAATTCACTAAATTAATTAGGAAATTGATATTTCAATTAACCGTAAAGAAGAAAATAGATGTTTACCCAAGTTTCACTCCGAAAGAATATACTTTTTAATCCTCCTCTTTTCTCTAGATGCTTCATGTAAAAATGAATTATATTCGCATCTAACTCTCTACTGAACATCAGGTCCTCAATGTCATTTTTCGCTACAATGATTCCGTTGTCGGTATCCTGATATGCAGTAGAACTGCAAGATATTCAAAACAAAGTTAAGAATTATATTGTTCTTATATAAATATCTAATAGTTTTTGATATGATTTAAAATAAAATTAATTAACTTACTCAGAGAAGGCCTTGTCCAAGAATTTTTTTATGAGAGCTTGTTGATGGAGCTGCAGAATTCTGTATGTTGTGGTTTCAGTCAATTTCCTGGTTTTTGGCTGAGTGTCGGAAATCTGTTTGTTGCCGAAACCAGTGGCAGAAGTCTAAGCCGCAGCTGTGGAAGATGATGTTCATTAATTTTCTTTCTCTGTTTTGGATAAACGAAGTCGGAGTCATCGCGATCTCTTTCAGCGCTTGCGTTCTTTGACTCCCCTTTCTATCGTTCCTTTAGAGTAATCCAAAACTTTTCTTTTTAAGGATTGCTTCTGAGCTGGACTCTGTTCTTGAATTTTTTCTTCAGAAGCTCTATCTTTTTGGAGTTCAAGCATTTGTTGAGTTATATTTAAAGAAAAACTGGGGAAATCTTCCCCAGAAATATTTACTATAAATTCAGAACTCTTGATTTCATCATCTTCCAATTTTTTTCTTCTTCTCTTCTGCCTGCTTCTCCATCTGCTCCCTCATCCTTTTCTGCTTCTTCTCCTCTTCTCCCTTCCTTCTCCTCTCTCTTCTTTCATCCTCTCTTTCCTCTCTTCCCCCTCTTTCTTCCTTTTCTCCTGCCTCTTCTTCTCCTCCTCTAACTTCCTCCTCTTCTCCTTTTCCTGCTCCTCCTCTTCTTTCCTCCTCTTCTCCTTCTCCTTCGTCTCCTCTTCCCTCCTCCTTTTCTCCTGCTCCTCCTCTTCCCTCCTCCTCTCCTCTTTTTCCTTCTCCTCCTCTTCCCTCCTCCTTTTCTCCTTCCCTCCTCTTCCCTCCTGCCCCTCCTCTTCATTCCTCCTATCCTCCTTTTTCTGCTCCTCTTCTTCTCTCCTCCTCTCCTCCTTTTCCTTCTCCTCCTCTTCCCTCCTCCTCCTCTCATGCTCCTCCTCTTCCCTCCTTCTCTTCTCCTTCTTCTCTGCAGCAGTGGCTGCTCTCAGCAGCTCTTCTTCTTTTTCTTTCACTTTTAATTTTCTCTGCTGCTTTTTTATTTTTTTCTCTCTTCTGTCTCTTCTTTTTTTCTTTAATTCAGTCTTGAGTCTGTTCTCAGTCTCCATTTTTCAATTTTTCTTTCTAGCTGATAAACATATTCTCTCAAGTACTGATTTTGATTCCTCAAAACTTCAATTTCTTCAGCTTGTTCATCCCGTGGTGGCGGCAAATAACCTGCAATAATTGGTTCTTTCTCACTCGTTCGTTCCTCAACTATTTCGGCTGCTTCTGGCTCCATTTTCCGCCGGGATGTTAGCTTCATTATGTGTATGTTCTTGTTGTTCTTCTTCTTCTTCCTCCTCTTCTCCTTCAACAGGAAGGCCAATCATATTTTTTCTTCGTTAGAGATGTTGGCCATTCGACACAAAATCTGAAAAAAAATTTAAACTTAAAACGATATAGAAATCTTATAGTTTAACCGCAGATGAATAAAACATTTAATATAATAGTTAACAAGGAACTGTGACCTAGGACGCAGTTATAAGCATTAAATCAGACAAACAATTAAACTCTGCGACAATGGTCGCACCACAAAACAATGAAATAATTATAACTGCGACCATGGTCGCAGTTTATTTACAACTATTTATCAAAAGAATGCGACCATGGTCGCACACAATTGTACTGCACATAAAATGAACTGCAACCGAGGTCGTAGTCCATTTAAATTATTAAAATTTTAATCAACAGTATATGGTATTTAATATTTAAAAACTTACGAAATGTGCGTCAAGCTCATTTAGATCAACTTCAAGCAGAGCTCTGCTAATGTTTTGGAGGTCCCATCTTACTGCGCGTGGGGTTTTATCCTCCAAACCAGACCTCGGCTCAAAAATAAGAGCCCTCTCACAGAGCCAATACTGCAAAATGCATAATTAAATTAGTTTACACAAATATTCACAAGATATCGGAAAATTTCATACAATGTTTGCCAAATTTGATATTCATACTTACAATAATTTGCACGGAGCATCCTTGCAGCTCGTACGTGGTGTGCCTGAAGATGTTCATTGATTCAATCAGGAATTGCCAAACAGCTTTAGCCCAGCATATTGTCCTCATCAGCTGCATATTGGCAATCTGTTCCACAATATACCACGGCACCGTACATTTACTGCCAGAAAAGAATAGAGTGGCCGACATGTATAGGATGATTATTGTCATTAAGTCTTGAGCTGCAAGTCTTTGTCTGTCTCTTATAATTTCATTTAAAGTCACTTGCTGCTTAAACTGTTCATCCTTGGTCACATCTAATTCACTCCTTCTTTTCTTGACCAAAAGATCATCCAAAGCTTCTTCAATAGATACTTTCGTGATCTTCTTTATATTTGGGAAATAATATTTTATAACCCCTCTGTCCTTCATTGTACAGGTCTTATTCATAATAAAATCCTCCCCGATGATAGGTTGACCAAAAGTTAGGGCCACATCCTCCACTGTTAACTCAATCTGTTTGCCCCCAATTCTAAACGTCCTTGTATCCCTATCATACTGGTCTAAAATTCTCAGTACACTAATGTTTCATTTTAGACCTTTTCAGCTCCAAATTCTTCATTGTAGAAGGCCATGAAGATTGGGCCAAATGGGGTCTTCTTTATCGCATCTATGAAATCGCCCTGAATGTGCTTTTTGAATTCCTTAATGAATTCGCACATAGGTTTTAGGCTCGATCTCAGAGGATGAACCTTCACTTGTTGTTTACCTATAGATAAAGAAACATTAAAAACTTTAGTTTAATGTTTATTTAAAAATTAAAAGGGAATAAAAAATAAATGATTTTTAAAACACTGCGACCAAGGTCGCATACATCTACAACGCAAATTTAAACAACTGCGACCCAGGTCGACAGAGAAGGGAATGAAAAACAAATGATTTTTAAAACACTGCGACCAAGGTCGCATACATCTACAATGCAAATTTAAACAACTGCGACCCAGGTCGACAGAGAAGGGAATGAAAAATAAATGATTTTTAAAACACTGCGACCAAGGTCGCAGAACTATACAACGCAAATTGAAACAACTGCGACCCATGTTGTCAGAAAAGGGAAAGAAAAACAAATGATTTGTAAAAAACTGCGACCAAAGTCGCATACATCTAAAACACAAAGTTAAACAACTGCCACCCAGGTCGTTAGAATAGGGAATGAAAAACAAAGGATGTTTCATATACTGCGACCAAAGTCGCATACAACTACAACGCAAAGTTAAACAACTGCAACCCATGTCGTCAGAAAATGGAATGAAAAACAAATGATGTTTAATATACTGCGACCAAGGTCGCATACATCTACAACGCAAAGTCAAACAACTGCGACCCAGTTAGACTGAAAGGGTATGAAAAAAATAAATAATTTTTAAAACGATACGACCAAGGTCGCATACATCTACAACTCTAATTCAAACAACTGCGACCCAGGTCGACATAAAGGGTATGAAAAAAAAAATTGTTAAAACGCTACGACCAAGGTCGCATACATCTACAACGCTTTTCCAAACAACTGCGACCATGGTAGACAGAGAAGGAAATAAAAAAACTTGAAAAAAATTAGACCTTTGTCGCTGTGTTACAAAATTTATAAATTTAAAAAGGTATTCATGATCTCAAGTTTGAGAATCTCTCTCTTATTTGCGACCATGGTCCCAAAAGTTTTCAAAAAAAAGTGAAAGAAACGGAATCAAATATGAAAAAAAATATAACTATTAAAATCCACAAACCCTAAAAAAATTGCTTTTGTTTCCCCATTACCTTTTTCCGCGGATGATTTCTTTGGCGCCATATGTAGCAAATATATTTTTAAAAAACTGAGAAAATTTGTGAAACAATAAAACTAATCTCTTCAGAATGATCAGGTGAAATTTTAGATCTGTAATTTTTTTAAAAGGAAATGTTTTACATAAGGTAAAAAGTTGTGAGGGAGGGTATTTTCGTCATATACAATGTTGAGGTGACTGATAGTAATTTAGGCAAGATTTCTCAGGTTTTTGTCCGCCAAAATTAATGACAATTCGTGGCTATTATGTTGCCACGTTCCGCCGGCTGAGAAACTCTCTCAGCCATCAGTTGAGGTACAATAACCCCTATATATATATATATATATATATATATATATATATATATATATATATATATATATATATATATATATATATATATATATATTATCTAATGTTAGGTTATGAAGATAGAGAATATGATCTTGTATTAACTTGTTTATTTGCTTTTTCGTTGACCTTGGATTGATGATGAGAGGATACTAAATCTATCTACAAGTACTCTTAAAAATTAATATAAACAAAAATTTGGCTTTGAACTCCTCTCTTTTCAATTAATTTATGGTTTTCCCTTAATTACAAATTTATTTTCACCTCATTCTCAATCCACATCAGTCGCGAGGTTCATTTCAAATTGGATTCTACCGTATAACTCATATTTTTCCTTTTTCAATTTTACCCATTTTTCAGATCTGGCCGAATAAATTTTCTTTTGGCTTTTTTTCATCCATTCTTCGTCATCTTCACGGATCTCGCTGATCTTCTTCATCAATCATCTCGTGATGGAGTTGATCGTTTTCATATTCATTTTTGTGATGATTTTTGAGATCTAAGGTGTGAGTTTTTGATTTTGTTTCTGCTGGATGATGATGATACTGAAATGATCATAATCCTTTTATGTGAGGAATGTGACTCAAGTACTGTGACTCATGACCTGATTTTAATTTTGGGAGAGCTAGGGTTTTAGAGAGGAGTTACACAGTGAGAGAAGAGATGGTCGCAATCCTCATAAAAATAATGACTGTGACCATGAGGACTGCAGCCATGGTAATGAGGACTGTGCTCTAAAAAAATTAAGTGAATATGAAAATGAGGTCTTTTATGTGAGGATTATGACTCATAGTCGCAGTACTTTGCGACTCACAGTCCTGGAGTTACAGTTGAAGTTCTCACAAAATCACAATTCTTACAAATTTTATGTTACAGTTCTCACAAAATTCTTACAAATTCGCAGTCTTGAAGTCGCACTCACAGTTCTCATGAGCTCATAGTCGTAGCTACAGTTGCGAAACGCTTTTAGTTATGGTCGTGGTAGCGGTTAAAAGTTAAAATGGGGATACTTTAATCTTTTACATTTTTGTGATTAAACCACAAGATAAACACATATTTGCAATCTAGCGCTCGCAAAAAAAAAATGAGGCCCAAGTGAAGAAAAATTGAAATTGAGGTTTTCTTAATTAAGTTCTGCCCAAAATCCCCTAATATAAATTACTTGTTCAACTATCTTCTTTTCCTCACGTGAGTGTTTTGGTAATATATTACCAATCACAACTATAAGCAATTTTTAAAACACATAAAAAAAATGTTTTGAGAGAGAATATGTTAATTCAAATCTCTAGAAAAATATCTTCAGAAAGAACATTGATCAATCAAAATAACAGAAGGATTTTAAGAAGATTTGATTCTTTATATCTTTAATTATATAAGTAAAATTCATGTGCACTTTCATGTGTTGTGCGCGTGACAATAACCTCTCTGAGGAATCCACCAACCAGGCGGAGACTGATGCAGCCGGAGACGTACCCAACACGACAAGAACAGAGAAACAATAGAGAAAAGCAATCAACACAGTATTTAACGAGGTTCGGCAACGTGTTTACGTCCTCGGGGCAAGGGAGAGAGAGATCTTATTGATTCAACAATCAATTACAACTTATTTCTTCTTCAAGGAATTTCTAATGGAGATTTTTAGTGGGATACAATACATGAGGGCTCTAGCCCTTATTTATAGCCACAGAGTTCCTGGGTTTTAGGAAACCCCAGCTGGATTCGATCCCAACCAGAAAAGGAATCCGAATCTATAAAGGACAGCAGAAAATGCGTCTGTCGGTCGATCGGCCATGCCGCGGTCGACCGCGCCGGTCGACCGTCTCCAACCGAGACTTGGCTCCTTTCAGTCGGTCGACCGAGCGATCGACCGCTCCCTGCAACGGTCGACCGGGCGGTCGACCGTTCTGTGTCTGTGCACCTTGTGCACACCGGTCGACCGGGCGGTCGACCGGCTCCTTGCATCGGTCGATCGGGCGGTCGACCGTGCACTATTATAGCCTGTGCATGCGCCGTTTTTACTTCTTTTGATTTTTCAATCTCTGTGCTATCTTCCGATGTCTCCTCTATCTCCTCTCTCCCTATAATTCTCCACCTCGGTGATGATTTTTCAAAACTGAGCCAATCTCCAACGAACTCTAGTCTATCACCTAGCGAAATCGACACACGATCTTAGCGAAATTGACACACGATCTCGACTTGAGCGCTCCGGATGAAATCGACACACGATCTCGGCGAAATCGACACACGATCTCGGCGAAATCGACACTCGATCTCGGCTTGGAACCTTTAGCTCAGTTATCCAATTGGAATGCACCATACATGCGTTTCATCACTTCACCTTAGGAGAAATACCATACGAGCCGACCAATGAACGTGTCTCTCACTCAGCAACTTCATGACCTCACGAAGAACTCATCATGAGCCAACACTGACTCTCCAATTGACTGGCTCTCTCCAGTGTACTTGTCTTCAGCTGACGGTCCAACCAAGTCTGAGTAGAGCACACATAACACCATCATCGGCTTCAATAAACTGGATGCACACCTCTCCTATGCAAGCTTAACCATCTTCTCACTAGAAGATCAACTGTTCATCGAGATCACAATGCTTCACCTTACGTGAAGTCCAACTCTCCACCTCTACGTGAAGTCCCAATTAGCTTCTCGAGAACCCAAATAGCTTCATACGGGTTGCATCACTAAATGTGGCTGCGCCTTTACGGCTACCTACGTACCTTGCCCAAAGGATCAAGCCAACCGTAGTTCATTGTAATGAGCTCCATCAAGCTCAAGCACCTGTACCTGAATCTTCAGCAGTGAACCTATCTGGCTGAGTCATATGAACCTCCTCACTACCGTCATGGAGAATAATGGCCTTCAACTTGAGCTTGTTTCGGTCACAAGCTTGAGATTCATGCTTCTTCACCCACGTGCATGGTTTTACCTTAGTTCCAATGGCTGCAAACAAATCGACATTCTCATCAATGTCTTCAACCTATTCAGTATCAACCCTGGCTACATGATCTCCACCCAGTGTTACATCCGGTGGAGTCTTCACTGATACCGAACCAACTGGAGATGGTGGAGTAGCATCAACCTCTACCCGCTGCGATACTTCCTTGGTCTTCGTCCTCTCCACTTGTTGAGAGACGGTAAACTTCAACACTGAAGTCTCATCAAACGTGACATGCCGACTCAACACGATCTTCTTGTTTTCGGGGTCCCATAACCTGTAGCCTTTCATATTTCTCTTGACACCCAAAAACACAAAATTCTTTGCGGGCGGATTCACCTTGCCATCTTTGGTACTGAAGTAGGTCGGACTTCCAAATTTTCGCAGCAAACCATGATTTTGAGCAGCTTTCCCAGACCAAATTTTCAATGGAGTTTTACCTCCTATCACAGTCGATCATTTATGAGATGGCTAGTATACACAATCGCCTCAGCCCAAAATGATTTGTCTAATCTTGCATTAGACAACAAGCACCGAACCTTCTTCAACAAGGAACAGTTTACCTCTTTAGCCAACCCATGTATACCTTCTGTGAAGTGAGTACCAATACCAGTGTTTTGGCCAAATTGTAGGAAGTAGTTCATGTCTCTTTCAACATTACCAATCTGTAGCTCATTGATCTTCCTACCTGTCTGCTTCTCCATTCTTCCTTTCCACTTCACCAACATATCTAGGGCTTCACACCTTTGTCTCATGGGATATATCCAATAATGCCTAGATAAATTATCAATAAAAGAGACAAAGTACCTGTGACCTCCAAGCGATGCAGTCTTAGTAGGTGCCCAAATACTTACATGAACACAATTAAGAAGACCTTCTGAGCGGTTAGTACTGGTGCTGAATTTCACCTTCTTCTTGTCGAGAACGCTGTGTTCACCCTCCAAGTTGCAGATAGCAGCACCTTCCAATGATCCCTTCTTTGCAAGAGCTTGCAAAGTCTTTTCATCTCCATGTCCGACCTTCACCTACCAGACTTTTGTGCAACCATCATCTGAAGAACTAGAAGTCTCCACCTGACCTATAACCGTACTACCCTTCAAGTAGTAGAGATTTTCCTGGCGGACGCCCTTCATAACCACCATTGAGCCTTTGGTCATCTTGAGAACACTATCTCGTATAGATACCACAAGACCTAACGCTTCCAATGTACCAACAGAGATAAGATTCCTTTTGAGTTGAGGTACACACCTCACCTCCTTCAATTCTCGTACTATCACATCTTCCATCTTGATATAAATTGTACCCATCCCTTCTATATAACATGGATGATCATCACCCATGACCGTGTAACATCTATCCAGCTTCTTAAAACTAGAAAATCAGGCCCTGTTCAGGCACACATGATAGGTGGCTCCGGTATCTAAGATCCACTCAGCATTATATGAGTAATCAACAGTAGGAGTAGTAACAGAGAGAGAATACCGATGAGTCTGAATCCGATCCATCCACCTGTGCGAGATTCGCCTCGGTGTTTGACTCCATCTTCTTACCTTTGGCCTTCAGGCAATCAATTTACCAGTGCCCTAGCTCCTTGCACAAAGCGCACTGATTCCTCTTCAGATCTCTAAAGCCTGATCTGAACTTCGATCTTCCCTGATCGTCTCTTCCCTTCCTATTGGAACTCCTGCCTCTTACTGCCAATGCCTCTGCTGTTGTGTTCCTGAAGAAGACAGTCTATCCTATCTCCTCGCTTCATAACTCACAAGAGCAGCAGACACCTCACTGTAGTTAAGGGATTTTCTTCCATTTATCAATGTAAGAGTAAAGGTCTCATACTCTTCCCTAGGAAGAGAATTCAATAGGATTACCGTCTTATCCTCTCCATCGATCTCCACATCCACATTAACTAGATCTGTAAGAAGCTTCATGTAGCGATTCAAGTGTTCATTGATGGAGCATCCTATTTGCATCTGAAAACTATAAAGCTTACTCTTCAACTGCAACCACGATTCTATGCTTTTCTTCAGATACTTCTTTTCTAGGATCTCCCACAGCTGCCTCGCAGATGTCTCATGCAACACATGATACTTGATGTCTTGTGTCAAACAAGACCTGATCAAGCCACATGCTGTTCTATTCATCTTGTCCCAATCTTCTTCAGTTGTTGATGCACGCTTCTTCTCTAACCGTAGAGTGTCCTTGAGGTTTGATGCCGTCAACGCATCCATCACCTCATACCTCCACATACCGAAGTTGTTAGTGCCGTTGAACTTCACCACATTAATCCTCAGCGGATGTGGATTCATGAATTTTCCCGATGATGTACCTTCTCCAGCCATTTTCTCAACTGATTCCTCAAAGCAATGCGAAAACAAACGGAGTTAGATAAAATAAACTGGATAAAGATAGGATCTTTACCTCCACGCGAAACCCTCGAAGAGTTTCCGAAGCAATATATTCCTTCAAATTGATTCCTCGAGCAATCTACACGCTATTTTGAGATTGACACACGACCCCACAAACAGTCCCAACGCCGCTCTGAGGTCGACACACGATTTCCGCCAAACAGCAACTGATGCCCTTGAATCAACACACGATCCCACGACGAACCTGGGATGCTCTGATACCAATTGTTGTGCGCGTGACAACAACCTCTCTGAGGAATCCACAAAACAGGCGGAGACTGATGCAGCGGAGACGTACCCAACACGACACGATAGAGAAACAATAGAGAAAAGCAATCAACACAGTATTTAACGAGGTTCGACAACGTGCCTACGTCCTCGGGGCAAGGGAGAGAGATCTTATTGATTCAACAATCAATTATAACTTATTCCTTCTTCAAGGAATTTCTAATGTAGATTTTCAGTGGGATATAATACATGAGGGCTCTAGCCCTTATTTATAGCCACAGAGTCCCTGGGTTTTAGGAAACCCCAGCTGGATTCGATTCCAATCAGAAAAGGAATCCGAATCTATAAAGGACAGCAGATAATGCGTCTGCTGGTCGACCGGCCGGTCGACCGACCCATGCCACGGTCGACCGCGCCGGTCGACCGTCTCCAACCGAGACTTGGCTCCTTTCAGTCGGTCGACCGGGCCGTCGACCGCTTCCCTACAACGGTCGACCGGGCGGTCGACCATTCTGTGTCTGTGCACCTCGTGCACACCGGTCGACCGGGCGGTCGACTGGCTCCTTGCATCGGTTGACTGGGCGGTCGACCGTGCACTGTTATTGCCTGTGCATGCGCCGTTTTTACTCCTTTTGATTTCCATTCTCTGTGCTATCTTCCGATGTCTCCTCTATCTCCTCTCTCCCTACATCATGTGCATCAAGTGCACATGAATTTGGAAAAAAAATTATCAACGAAATCTTGCTATTAAATTCATAATCAACAAATAAAATTATTTAAGTATCAAATGTCACAAAAATTCTAGCAAGAAAATTAGTTATTCTTAAGTAAAAGTACAATTAAAAGAAAAAAAGAGTAACTAAAAAAATCAAATATAAGAAACTGAAAACTTCCCTCTCTCTTCAAATTTTTCTTCGAGTCCTTAACCATCCCTAAACCCCACATCTTCCTAAAGTGAGCCAACAATTTATAGCATGTATTTGAAATAACTCATAAAGTTTCATATGAACTTCGCTATCAAATTTGTAATAATCAAATGATATTATCCAAGTGAGAATATATCAAATTTCATAAAACAAATTCTAGTACACATACATATATATTTATAATCAAATAAACTACATCTAAAATAAAATAAAGTAAAAAAAATGTAACAAAAGTTAAAAACATTTTTTTTATATCTTTCTTCTTGCATCTATTTTCTTTTCTAATTTTAACTATTTTTTTACCCAAAAAAAATCCCTTTCTTTGGATGTGAAAAGAGTGTTAAAAGGATTATATAGAGGAAAAACTATCTAAGAATTTGAAATCTAATAAGATTCACAATTAGAACATGATTAGAATAGAAAATTGAAGAAAGAAAACTTTCCTTTTTTCGTTTTGACTAACTATAAAAAATTAAAATTTTGGAGTAACAATTGAAAGAAAATATTGAGAGAATAAAGAAGCATGAGAAAATTTTCTAATTGAGATTCTCCTGGCCTCAGTCATCAGTTGATTTGATTTAAAAATATTTTTTAATTGAGACTTTTTAATCAATCACTGAAAAGAATTTGCTATAATAATAGCTTAATACACAAACTTATTGTAGTTCGGAATCTTTTAATTAAGGTTTCATTTTTTTCAATCAGATGTGAGAATTTATTATGATAATCTATCAGTCTAAAATAAAATCGCTCTCGGCGGGAACACTATTGAAGCTTTTATAGGTAAATAAATAGTATAATATAGATATATTATGAAATTATTTTTTCCATTCAAGTCTAATAAGAGTTATGAACACATGCTATTCTTTTTATATTGTCAACTTAATCAAGTGGGTTTGGGTGTTAGTAAAATTAAGGAGCCTTGTATGCATAAACCGATCATTGTTTATAATAAATCAATTATTTTGTTTTTTGTTTAACTTTTTTTTTGTCATAAGAAAAAGGTAAAACAAAAAAAAGTTTCATGCTTCTAAAAGCAAACATAAAATAGTATTTCCCTCTTATTATTCCAAGATGCCATTTTGCATGTGAAAAGACTTTTTCAATTTTTCAATTTAACTTAAAGTTCATATTGAAGTATATACTTACCAATATATATCAAATATATCCATATACAACCACCAGTCAATTATAATATATCTATTTGGCAATAGTTATATCTTCAATTAGAAGTTAGAATCATAATTCATTAAAAATTCTCATAAAAATCTATTTTTTAAATTATAATTTCAATCTAATTGAAAAAAATAACTCATTAAATTAAATTATCAACTTGATTAGAATTTTACTAAGAAACAAAAACCAAGAAGATGACTAAAGTTACATGGATAGATGTTTCTTGAATTTCGTACACATGGCATATGCTTGCATCTAATAGCTTAAAAATAAATAAACAGGTGTTTGCTTAACATAGTTCTTTTCTTTTTGGAGAAATGCACCTAGGTTTACATCATAGTTCCCAGTAGGAAAAAAAACCTCTTAGTGCACCTTGTAATTTATGTTCAAAAACTCCTCTCGCCATTGTGGATGGAGAGATTCAAACTCCCAATCTTCTACAAGGAAAGAAGGTGTATTACCGCTTAAACAATGTTCAATTTGTTATGATTTTGTCTTGTTTTTCAAGAAAAGATGATGGTCCAAGAAAATCCAATTGAGTTGGAGAAGACAATGACTTGAAGCAGAAGAAGCAAATTAAAATGAAGCAGTTTCCTTTTCAGGCGATTGCAAGTTTCCTTTTCAGGAGGAGTATGAATAGGAGTTAATTACTATTCAATAAAGATTTGTTTCTAAAGATTAAAAAGTCTAACCTTCTAAATCAAATAGATCAATTCTTTCTTCAACCATCCAAAAGTCAAGATCATCTCAAAGTTCAAATAGGAGTTGTATTATAAAATTCTATAAATAAATATTGCAACTAAGCATTATAATTGTCTCAACCAAGAAAGTCTCAAGAAGTTTCTACAACAGAGAATTTCAAGTAAAGGAGAACAGTGGAAGCTAGGAAAGAGAGGAGCAAGTTGAAGGTGCATAGAGAGATGGTAATACTCTTATAATTTAGGGCTAGATTCAAGTGGAAAGTGAATACTCTTGTTGCATCAAGAGGAATGTTAGATCTCTTTGTGCTAAGTCTATTAATAAAGCTCTCTCAAATTCTCTCCCCGTGGACGTAGGTCAAGTTTGGGCCGAACAACGTTAAATTCTTATGTTCTTTCTTTATTACTCTTTTGTTTATGTATTGCTAGTTTTTTTTACATCAAACTTTCCTTTTGCAAGTACTCTTCATATTTCAAAGTTCCGCTAACGTCGATCTTGAGAGTCACAATAATTTGTATCAGAGTATATTAATTTCACAACAATTAGTATCAGAGCTAAAATTGACGAAGGGCAATATGTCGAAGATAGAAAGTTCTACGATAAAGTTTGAGGTCGAGAAGTTCAATGACAACAAAAACTTCGGCTTATGGTAAAAGAGGGTGAAGGCGTTGCTGGTGCAACACACAAGACCTGCAGGGTAAGTCAGCAAAATCTGCAGGTACGTCAAACAAGGATTGGGAGGAGATGGATTTAAAGGCGGCAAACATGATCCAACTATGTCTCGCAGATAAGGTTATGTACAACATGATGGATGAAGAAATGGCTAAGGGATTATGGTTAAGGTTAGAAATATTGTATATGACGAAAAGCCTCTCCAACAAGCTGTATCTCAAGAAACAACTATATGGGCTACGCATGAAGGAAGGGATAGCAATATTGGAGCATTTAAACTTCTTCAAAAAGGTCATTAGCGAGCTTCTAGCTGTTGATGGGAGTTCTATGACAAAGTTCGAGGTTGAGAAGTTCAATGGCAAAGAAAATTTCAGCTTATAGCAAAAGAGGGTGAAGGCGTTGCTGGTGCAACAAGGTCTTCACAAGCCTTGCAGGGTAAATCAGCAAAACCTACAGGTATGTCAAATGAGAATTGGGAGGAGATGGATCTAAAGGCGGTAAGCACAATCTAATTATGTCTCGTAGATGAGGTTATGTATAACGTGATGGATGAAGAAACAACTACGAGATTGCGGTCAAGGTTAGAAACGTTCTATATAACCAAAAACCTCTTCAACAAGCTGTATCTCAAAAACAACTATATGGGCTATGCATGAAGGAAGGAACAGCAGTGTTGAAGCATCTAAACTTCTTTAATAAGGTCATTAGTGAGATTCTAGCTGTTGATGTCAAGATCGACGAGGAGGACAAGGTGTTGATACTTCTCAGTTCTCTTCCAGAGTCATATGATCATGTCGTCACCATTATGCTCTACGGTAAGGAAACTCTCATCTTGGAGGAGGTTATGTCAACTCTCTTATCTAATGAGATTAGGAAAAAGGCCAAATCAATAGGAGCAGATAGGATTGGGTTTGGTGGTCATGAGAAGGAAAGAAAGAGGAGAAGGAAGAAAGGTCCTAGCTCATCAAAGGTGTGTCACTTTTGTCACATGGAAGGTCACTGGAAGAATGACTACAAGAATCGACAAGAGTGGTTGAAGAAGAAGGGCTAAGCTACGTAACAAGCGGTGTAGAGGACACCAAAATATTAATGGCTTCTTACGAAAATAACACTTCTCAAGATAAAGGTTGGATATTTGATACATGTAGTACGGTTCATGTATGTTCCCTAAAAGAGCTATTCAATAACTCCTTAGTTGCAAAGGAGGAAGGGGTTATCAAGATGGTGGATGGCTCGACCTACGAGGTCATCGGCACTGGGACAGTCAAGGTTACAGGAAGAGATGGAATAGTGCGTGATCTGGAGGCGGTCCGGTATGTCTTGTAGGCGTAGTATAACATAATATACATAAGGGTGCTCGACGAAGAAGGATGCCGGATCCAAGTGCAACGAGGTGTCGTTACAGTCAGCCAAAGAGACAGGGTAATCCTGGAAGGAGAGAAGTGTGGAGGGTTATACAAGCTGAAGGAAGAAAACTTAGTTCGAGGTGGAGTTTCAAGGATAAGCTTGGAAGGGAGTTCATCGCGAGGTGGAACTTTAAGGAAGACTGCAATGGGACGTGAACCGGGTCAAAGTGTTACGAAAAAGAGAAAAGGTAAGGCCTGAGGTGGCCCAAGCCATGGCCGTAAATTAGTCAACGACCCTGGGGAGAGGGGGCAAGAGTTAAAGGCTTCACAACATGGTTACAACCAAGAAAAGAATTAAGGTATTAATCTGAAATTTCTAGTTATTTTGCTAAAGATTTGAAAAATAAATCAAGGTGGAGATTGTAAGGATTTTGCCTTATTTTTCAAGAAGAGATGATGGTCTAATAAAATTCAATTGAGTTGGAGAAGACGATGACTTGAAGCAGAAGAAGCAAATTAAGATGAAGCAATTTCTTTTTTAGGTGATTGCAAGTTTTTTTTTAGGAGGAGTATGAATAGGATTTAATTCCTATTCAATGAAGGTTTGTTTCTAAAGATTAAAAAGTCTAGAATCCTTCTAAATAAAGGAGATTAATTTCTAAAAAGATTGATTAAGATTCTTCAACCATCTAAAGGCCAAGATCATCTCATAGTCCAAATAGGAGTTGTATTGTAAAATTCTATAAATAAAGGTTGTAAGCAAGTATTGTAATTACCTCAACCAAGCAAATCTCAAGGAGTTTCTACAACAGAGAATCACAAGTAAAGGAGATCAGAGGAAGCCAAGAAAGAGAGAAGCAAGTTGAAGGTGCCTAGAGAAAAGGTAATACTCATATAATCTAGGATTAGATTCAAGTGGAAGGTGAATATTGTTATTGCATCAAGCGGAAAGTTAGATCTTTTCTATCAAGTCTATCAATAAAACTCTTTCAAGTTCTTTCCCCGTGGACGTAAGCTAAGTTTGGGCCGAACCACATTAAATCCTTATTTTCTATCTCTATTACTCTTTTGTCTAGGTATTTCTAGTTTGCTTTACATCAAGCTTTCCTTTTACAATTACTGTTCATATTGCTAAGTTCCGTTAACGTCGATCCTGGGAATCACAACAATTGGTATCAGAGCATATCAATTTCGCAACACAATTGCCATACATAGCACATTTCAAAGCCTAGTATTTGAACAACTTCATGATTTTGTATTGTTTTTTGTATGCAATGAGGGTTCAACAATAACTATAGTAAGAATTATGTGACAACGAGGCTAATGAAAAAAATTTAAAACTTATACATTCTAAGCAAGAATGTACATGTTGTTCTTCTCAATTTATTTATTAGGTTTTTGTTACTCGCATACTAGCCTCGTGGTATATCTACTTATTATTCTGGACATGTATGTGCTATCTACACGAGAAAATTTGTCATTTTATTGTACTAAATTGTGTATATTAATCAACTGAATGCACATGTTTCCTTGTTTATATGTTCTTTTAAATTGATTGCATAAATTTATGAGTTAAACTCTCAGAATCTATCATAAAATAACAATTATTTGCTTAAAACACTCTTCATCTTTTTAATCCATGCTATCACAAAGTAATTCTCTTTTTTTATAAGAAAAAAACTATCTTACACTTCAAACATGGCTTTCTAGGTTGTTATGGAGCAATACTATACTAGACTAAGCTCCACATGTGTGAAAGGTAAGATGGTTTTGCGCAAAATGTGAAAAAAGTTTGTAATAATTACAAGTTTGAAAAAAAAGAAATGAAAAGAGTTTTAAGCAAATGTTGATAGTCATGGTTGTTTTTGAATATTTAGCCTAAACCTACACAAAGTATAATACATTTGATATTCTATATCATAATTTTAGAAAATAAAAACAAATAAAATGAAATACACCTAAAGGGGGGAGGGGAGGGGTGAATAGGCGTTTTGCCAATCAAATACAATTTTAAAACTACTTATGATGAATTATGCAAACGGTCAATCAAAATAAGAATTGTAGCCGAATTCCCCGTGAAGAGCTCTAGAATTTTTCCTCTTTGATTCCTCTTGATAATGAGTTGAGGTGCTCAATTGCCTCCTTGTTGAGATCAGTATAGACCGGTAATGAAAGTGATGGAATGAAAGCAATTATAGAATGCAAGATGAACAATTTTACAAGTATAAAAAAAAATGAAAAGCAATAGAAAGCAAGCCACAATCATTCGCAAATACAAGGGATTTTGTTCTTAGGTTCGAGCCGCCGCTCTACGTCCCCGCCTTCATCACTATGAAGGATTTCACTATCCTCTAAGAAATCTTTTACAAAGGGACCTTACACAAAGGAATCACAACTTGGTCTATACAAGATCGGAGTATACAACCCTACCAACTCAACCTTCTACACAAGAGTTAACACAAAGCCAATTGAGGTTACAAAGCACTTGGTGATCAGTGATCTAACAAGATCACAAACACTCTCTCTTAAAACTTCCTAAAAGTAGAATATGAAGTGTTGCTCAAGAAATTAAGTGAGAGATGAAATTCAGTTAGAGAGAATAGAAGAGTTTAAAAAACTAACTGAAAATAGCTTTGGAAAGAAATAACTTTGAGATTGAAAGCTACAAAAACTTTTCCCTTTAGAAACAACTTGAAAACTTGTGTATTTTTCTTGTCTAAAACCAAAACCTATGACCCAAATATATAGGCAATAAATAAATATCATTTATAAATCATACCAGGTCATTTGGGGTGTGTTTAGACACTTGAAAATCAAAACTGCCCGTTGGAATCCACTAAAAACAAACAGATTAAAAAACTTGCCGTTATGGCCATCTGGCAGCCTGTCGATGGCTGGTCGACCGACAAGTCATCCAGAATAGAGCCATTGGCTCGGTTGACCGGCGCGGTCGACCACTTAGTATTTAAAAAGAGAATTTAAGCTGTCAGTCGACCGACCCGGTCAACCGAGCCCAACCGAGAGTTAGGGTCTCTCAGTCGGTTGACCGGTCGGTCGACCGCAAGGGTTAGCGGTCGACCAGCCAGTCGATCAATAACATGCACAAACATGTACCCCTGGCCAAGGCCCGGTCGACCGTTATGGCCTGCAATGGGCGCCGGTCGACCGGGCGGTCGACCATTCTGGCCTGAAACAGTTTTTATATAGGATTTTGAATTTCAAACAATTTTCAAAATATTTTGTAATGGTTTAAGGGTAATGTAGCAATGTATAGGTGATGAAATACATATTCTAAACTTGTTATAAAATTTTAGAAAAATTATGAGACATGTATCAAAACCAAACATGCAAACTACCAAAACTATCAAAATTTGTATTTTTCAAAATCGTGTATTTTGTGTGTGTAACTTCTTGAGCATTACTACCATATTCTACACTTTAGCAAACTAATATCTTGCAAAGCTCTAGGTGACTACAAGGTCTTCAACCGGGCTTCTCCATTACTGACGTGTGAGTGCTTCGAGCTCTGATCCCGTATTTAAGTCTTCTCGAGTCCCCAACACCTTCTTTTAGAGGAAGAAAACTCCTTGAATCCTTAAAACCCTGAGATAAACTTAAACACTTGAACTTGATTAGTACAAATAACTGCATATGTTTTGTTATCATCAAAACCATAGAACCTGGTGATTGTAACCTTTGGCCAACAATCCCTTTTTTAATGATGACAAAACATCTGAGTTATTTAAGATAAAAAATATGAAAGAGCTTGAAAAACTTTACCTCAAGTTATGCTATTTATCAAGTACAAAAAAAATATTATGACTTTAAAAGGATTTGATAATATAATCAAGTCACACATATATGCATATATAAAATGATACCAATATAGTAATATGCATATATAGCCTACCATCCTTCTAATCCTCCTTCCTCCAATGCCATTTTATAAGCATAGTAAAATGAATGGATGTAGAATATCAAAATAACTTAATAACTCAAATATCTCTGCCCTTTTTATCATGCATCAAAAAAGGTAAAGATATCAACATAAAAGAGATATTAATTTGAAAAATACAAAAAATTTGAAAATATTTTCAAAACGTATGAATCCATAATACAAACATTTAACTCACCACAAATGAATGAAAATCTATTATAATCTAATAGTTTAGTAAAAATGTCTGCAAGTTGAAAATCAATGGAAATATAATCAATTTCAATATCGTCATTCTCATAATGATCTCTAAGAAAGTGATATCGAATGCCTTTGTGCTTGGTCTTGCTATGTAGATTTATATTTTTGGTCATATTAATGGTGCTAGTATTATCACAAAATATTTTAATATGGTCATAATATAAATCATAATCAAGGAGAGTATGTTTTATCTATAGGACTTGTACACAACAAGCACCAGCCGCAATATACTCCGCCTTGGCGGTTGAGAGGACTTCCAAATTTTATTTTTTGGGAGACCATGAAATAAGAAAGTTTCCTAGAAATTAACAAGTACCACTAGTGCTCTTCCTATCCACTCTATAACCCGCAAAGTCGGCATCCGAATAACTCGTCATGGGAAATTGTCTGATTTTCGGATACCACAGGCTCATTCCAATAGTGCCCTTAAGATATCTAATAATGCGTTTTACCGCAATTAAGTGAGACTCTTTAGGACAAGATTAAAATCTAGCATATAGACGCACACTAAATATAATATCTGGCATACTAGCCATCAAATAAAGTAAACTACCAATCATACTTTTATAAAGTTTAATGTATACATTTATACCTTATTCGTTCTTATCAAGCTTAGTAGTAGTGGCCATGGGAGTCTTACTTAATTTTGCATCTTCAAGTCTAAATTTCTTGATGAGTTCTCTTGTGTACTTAGCTTGATTTATGAAGATCCCATCATTCTTTTGCTTGATTTGGAGGCCAAGGAAGTAGTTTAGCTCTCCCATCATATACATCTCAAAGTCGTTCTTCATGCATGATTCAAATTCTTTACAAAGCTTTTCATTAGTGGATCCAAAAATAATATCACTAACATAAATTTGAACAATTAGGATATCACTATCTAAGCTTTGTAAACAAAGTGGTGTTAACTTTACCTTTACACAATTGTTTGAAATTAGAATAGTTGAAAGTTTTTCATACCAAGCTCTTGGAGCTTGTTTTAAACCACATAAAATTTTATCAAGTTTGTACACAAAATCTAGATGTGTAGGATCAACAAACCTGGGGGGTGTTCAACATACACTTCCTCTTTTATAAAACCATTTAAAAATGCACTTTTGACATCCATTTGAAAAAGTTTGAAATCTTTATAAGAAGCAAATGCAAGTGTCATCCGCATGGCTTCAAGTCGTGTTACGGGTGCAAATGTTTCCTCAAAATTGATACCTTTAATTTGGGTGTAACCTTAGGCCACTAACCTAACTTTATTTCTAATAACATTACCCGACTCATCTAACTTATTTCTAAAAATCTATTTAGTACCAATAGTTAGTTTATCATGGGGTCTAGGAATAAGATGCTAAACTTGATTGCGCTCAAATTGATTAAGCTCTTCTTGCATTGCAAGTAACCAATATAAATCGGCCTTGATTTCCAGGATGTTTTTTGGGCACAATGTGTGAAATAAAAGCAAAATGCCCACATAAACTATAGATTTTGGATCGAGTAGTTACCCCCTTGGATATATCACCTATGATGAGGTCCTTGAGATGATTTGAAACAAATCTCTAATCCTTTGGAAGTGGTTGTGTTGGCTTCACTTCAACCTTTTGAACTTCACCTTATATATCAATTTTTAGCTTTTCTTCTTCTATAGGTGAGTCCTTCTAGGTTATCTTCTCCACTTTTTTACTTAAAAAATCAATCTCTATAATATTCTTCATAAAAGCATTAGATTTCTCAAACTTAACATGTATAGATTCTTCAATAGTCAAAGTAGATCTATTGAAGACTCTATAGACTTTACTAGTATTTGAATACCTAACAAATACGACTTCATAAGATTTAGCATCAAATTTTCCTAAATTGTCTTTAGTGTTTAAAACAAAGCATTTACAACCAAAAACTTTAAAGTAGAAACATTAGTTTTTTCTCAAATAGTAAATTTCAAATGAAGTTTTAGAAGTATTTTTACAAAAATAAATTCTATTTGAGATGTAACATGATGTGTTTATAGCATCGACCCATAAGTATTGAGGGAGTCCGTATTCATTTATCATTGTTCTAACTATATCTTAAGAGTACGATTCTTTCTTTCAACGACTCCATTTGGTTATGGAGTCTTAGGACATGATAGTTCATGTTTGATTCTATGTTCTTCACAATATGTAACAAAGGAGTGGTTAATGAATTCACCACCTCTATCATTTCTTATACGTAAAATCAAAAAATCTTTTTCTTTAACAACTCTTTTTTTAAACACTTAAAAATGTGAAAAAGCTTGATCTTTGTGTTCTAAAAAGAAAAACCCATGGAAAACGAGAAAAATCATCAATCAAAACAAAGACAAAATGATTTTCACTTAGACTTTTGATTTTAGTTGGACCAAACAAATCTATGTGAATTAACTTCAAGAGTCTTGATGTCATGATATCCTTGATTATTTTGAAAGTGAACTTGTTTTATTTCCAAGTTAGCACACATTACAAATGCGGTCCTTCTCAAATTTCAAACATGGAATATCTTTCACCACTTCTTCATTGTTGATTCTTGATAGATAGTCAAATAAAATATGGCCTAGTCTCCTATGCCATAACCAAGAGTCTTCGTTAAAGGCATTTAAATATCACTGCATTGTAAATTTGATATATCAATCATGTACACATTATTTTCACGAAAACCGAAAAGTACACATGCATTGGTTTGTCTATCTAAAACAATGCAAGCTAAATCATCAAAAATCACTTTAAAATCTCTATCACAAAGTTAACTAATACTCAAGAGGTTATGCTTGAGACCATCAACTAAAACAATATTTTCAATCAAGGGAGATGAGTCAATTTTAATGTTACCTATACCGATAATTTTTCCTTTGGAATCATCTCTGAAGGTGACAGTGCCACCTTTATGGTACCTTGATAGGGTTGCGAAATTGTTGATATCCTATGTCATATGCCTTGAGCAACCGCTATCAAGATACCACCGCTCCCTACGTCTTGGAGCCTTGTTGTGTACCTATATCATGTAACAAATTGGTTGATTTTGGTACCCAAATTTTCTTGGGTCCGTTAATGTTAGCATTTCAAACCCAAATATGATCATCAGAAGCATTTATTCTATCAAAATAAAATTTAGCTAAGTGACCTTTTCGGCCGCAATAAGTGTATGAATAAACTCTACCATAAGCATGATGAGAGTGTGGGTGTGAACATGCTTGATGTGTGCAGTGTATCTAGCATGATGTGGATGCATATGTTGTGATTTAGGAGTGTGGGTATGTGTAGTATTATGAGCATGTGTAGTATGAACATGTTTCTTTGGAGTATGTTTCTTAGGAAATATTGCCTCCAACCTAACTTTATCAAACTCACATTTCTTTAACACATCTCCTAAAGAGTTAATTTTATCTGTTAAGATAGAAATCTCATTTTTATCAATTAATAGAAATTTTACTTTACATGAAATTTTATATGCATCAAAATCTTTTTGTGTGGATATGAGTGTGAAAGATAAATCATCCTTTTCTTTGAAAGCATAACAATTTTATTATGAAGAGTTTCATTTTTCTTTTTCACTTTTAAATACATCTTTTTAAGAAAATCATAGTTGTTAGACAACTCTTCAAAAGCCTTACCCAATTCATCCATATATAATTCACAATCGTCAAGTGAGAGTTTGGACGTTACCTTAGGTGTGTTATCATTAGCCATGAAACACACATGTGTCGTATCAACTTCTTCATCGGTTTCACTCTCCGAGTCTCATGTAGCCTTGAGAGCCTTCTTTTTGTAGGGCTTCTTGGAGGTTGAAGGTTTACTTTTGGTCTCTGGACAATCCATAACCATGTGGCCCGGCTTCCAGCAATTGAAGCATATAACCTTCTTGTCTTCTTTCCCTTACCACTTCTTCTATTTTTAAACTTGGCCTTGTTGTACATCCTCCTTGTATTTTTCATTAGAAGGGAGAATTCTTCATCATCCTCTTCTTCATCATCATCGTCAAAGATGGTGGGAGTGGATTTGAAAGTGACCACTTTCTTCTTTTGTGGTGTCATCTCTTGCCTTGCCTTCCTCTCCATTTCACGGGTCTTAAGGTTTCCTATAAGACCGATGAGCTCCATCTCTTCTTTGTCGTTTAACTCCTTCAATGTAGTAGTCTTAACTTCTCATGAGAGTGGAAGTGCCCGAATGACCTTCCTTACTTTTTGATCGTTGTCAATGACATCACCTAAAGAAGTAAGACCATTAGTTATTTTAGTAAATTTTGTTACCATGTTATCAATGGTGTCATTTTCATGCATGGTGAAATTTTCATATTGGGAATGAAAGAGATCAATTTTTGCTCTCTTAACTTGTAACGTTCCTTTGTGTGTGACTATTAGGTGTGTCTAAATCTCGTAGGTGGATTTGTAATGGATAACCTAGCAATATCGTCATCATTCAAAGCTTGAGTAAGGCATAGTGTGCCTTAGCATTTGCATCAAACTCCTTAGTGGCAATATCGGACCAAGTGTCCTCATCAGCAATAGGTACACTAAAGATTTTTAGTCACCACTTTTGCAATCTGACTTCCTAAGGATTGCAAAATACAGTTATCTTAACCTTCCATATAAGAAAGTTAAGGCCATCAAACTTGGGAGGGGTCTTAATACCTTTGGCCATTTTTACTAATATTATGAAGATGAAATTTTGAAAGAAGTGATTAGCAATTAGGATCTCTCTAAGGTTGTTAAGTCAAAAACTAGAGACCAAGGCTTTGATACCAATTGAAATACACCTAGAGGGGTGAGTAGATGTTTTGCTAATCAAATGTAATTTTAAAACTACTCAAATGATCACTCAAAACAAGAATTGAAGCCGAACCCGTGAAGGGCTCTAGAACTTCTCCTCTTTGATTCCTCTAGATAATGAGTTGAGGTGCTCAATTGCCTCATTGTTGAGATGAGTATTGACTGGTAACGAAAGTGATGGAATGAAAGCAATTATAGAATGCAAGATGAACAATTTTAAAAGTATAAAAAAAAATGAAAGCAATAGAGAGAAGCCACAAGGGAATTTGTTCTGAGGTTCGAACCACCGCTATACGTCCCCGCCTTCATCACTATAAAGGATTTCGCTATTCTCTAAGGGATCTTCCATAAAGAGACCTTACACAAAGGAATAATAACTTGGTCTATACAAGACCACAGTATACAACTCCACCAACTCAACCCTCTACACAAGAGGTAGCACAAAATCAATTGAGGTAACAAAGCACTTGGTGATCTAACAATATCACAAACACTCTCTCTTACAACTTCCTATAGAGTAGAATATGAAGTGTTACTCAAGAGGTTAAATGAGAGATGAAATTCAATTAGAGAGATTAGAGGAGTTTAAAAATCAACTGAAAATAGCTTTGGAAAGAAAGAACTTTGAGATTGAAAGCTATAAAAACTTTTCTCTTTAGAAATAACTTGAAAACTTGTGTATTTTTCTTGTCTAAAACTAAAACCCATCACCCATATATATAGGCAATGAATAAATATCATTTATAAATTATACCAGGTCATTTGGGGTGTATTTAGACCCTTGGAAACAAAAAATTGGAATCCACTAAAAAAAAATAGATTCAAAAACTAGCCGTTATGGTTATCTGGCAGCCTGTCGGTTGACCGTCCTACCGACAGATCATCCAGAATAGAGTCGTTGGCTCTGGTCGACCGCTCGGTATTTTAAAAAGAGAATTTTAAACTGTTGGTCGACCGACCCGGTCGACTGACCCCAACTGAGAGTTAGGGTCTCTTATTCGGTTGACCGGTCGGTCGACTGTAAGGGTTAGCGGTCGACCGCTAGGTCACCGACAACGTGCACAAATGTGCATGCCCCTGGCCAAAGGCCCGATCGACCGTTCTAGCCTGCAATGGGCACCGGTCGACCGGGCGGTCGACTGTTCTGGCCTGAAACAGTTTTTATGTAGGATTTTGAATTTCTAACAAATTTTAAAATATTTTGTATTGGTTTAAGGATAATGTAGCAATGTATAGGTGATGAAACACATGTTCTAAACTTGTTTTAAAAGTTTGAAAAAATTATGAGACATATATCAAAACTAAACATGCAAACTACCAATACTACAAAAACTTGTATTTTTTGAAATTATGTATTTTGTGTGTGTAACCTCTTTAGCATTGCTACCATATTCCACACTTTAGCAAACTAATATCTTACAAGGCTCTAAGTGATTACAAGGTCTTCAACCGGGCTTCTCCATTAGTGACTGTTGACACTTAAAAAGACAAGATTCTTATTGGTCCGAACAATATCTAAACTTGTTGACATTTACAAAAGACCAGTGACAGACAAACTGACGACCAGTTTTCACCCATCTCCGCGGGACAGGGAAGCAACTTGGACGCCACTGATCCAGCAAGCAGACAGTGAACCCGGATTGTTTCTAAACAGACCTCAGCAGGTCTAAAGATGCTAGCACTTAGCATCGCATGACCCCAAAGGGATAGCCTCACTTGAGAGGTTAGGATCACCCGACTTCGCCTTGAAGCCATTCAAAGCCTCGCCAGGAAGCTAACTCATAGCTTCACCAAAGGAAGTCAGCTCCGCTTGAAGCCACATGCAACTGCGCAGAAAGGGTATATGGTAGCTTCGCAACAGATGACATCTAGCTCCGCCGAAGAAGCCTTCCTCTGACTTCGCCAGAAACTGCCTCCAGCTCCGCTGTGAGTTCAAGGCGGGCAGCGCCACTATTGGTCTGCTACGGTCAACCTTTGACCAATCAAATCTCCGGATGAGATCAGATCTAATCAGATCAAATCCAATTAAGATCAAATCGGAGATCAAATTCGGCAGTTGATTGCCACAATCTCTTGACTCTTCTAAAAACAAGTAAGAAGATCAGGGAAATCCTCCAACGATATGGAAAGGATCAAAACAGATCAAGAGGATCAACTGACCTGCCATTTCTAGCTTCGCAGAAGCTGATCCTAGCCTCGCAACAAGGCTACTTTCCAGATTTAAACAGATTTGATTCAATCTATTTTCATATTTTCAAGGGACGGTTATACCCTTGCCCCCCTTATAAATAGCCCACCAGGGCACAAGGAGGTAGGACTTCTTCGAAGAGCTTCCTCAGACGACACGCACAAGAGGACTCCACAAGCAGAGGCTTCTTCACGACGCACCGTGCACTCTTGAATTCAGAGACTTTTAGAGAATTGCTTCTCTATTCAGGGTGCTGATACCCTAAATACCTTCTTCTCAAGGAATCTCCAGAACCAGGCGAGAAGGAATTCCTAATTGAAGGCGGCTTTGAGAAGTAGCAAGAGGGTTCTACCAACCTTCTATTCTCTGATTCCCTGAACCAGGTGAGAAGAGAATCTCATCGCTCGCATCGTCAAAGGGACAAAGTGGTCGCGCGCTGACCAGACTCCTATCGGCACACTTCTCCAGAATCTCTGAGGAGATCTACTTGTAATCTTTTTAAGAATACTTGTAATTTAGCTCCTCAAACTCTTTTTATTGTAAGTTTTCCCCTTTGCAAATCAATGGAAAACAAGCTGGCGACTCTGCTGGGGATTGTATTCTCCACTGCCGAGAATCAAGTGTCGCAATGCGGCGAACAGACCTTCGGGTCTAACTCTGAAATCAAAACGGTGCAGCCAGAGCCCCTCTGGCTGAATCTTCAAAGAAAGTCTCTGCGGAGACAGAAAAGGCTCCCTGCGAGCCTACTACGGTTCTCTGGCGCAATAAGGAAGCACGCCCGCAGCCTAAGTCCTTCACTTTTGAGAACCTGGTCATTCAATTCGACCAAGAAAGATTTGAAGAAGTCCTCTCTGGGGGTGGCCTAATGCTTCGAGCACGGAAGCATAGGAAGGTCTCCATGGCCAAGGTTTCAGAACAGAAACCAGAAGCAGAATTCTGCCAACACCCATCAGCCTTGCGTGGCGCTGATTAGGTTCCATGCGAACCTAAGTATCCTCTACCAAAGCAGATGTGGAGGCCTAAACAGAAGTCTCTGGGCAAAGCCTCAGGCGTAGTTATGCCAAAACCGTATCTCTCTCGCGAAGAAAAAGGCAAGATGTCTATCTGCTCCAACAATGCTGCCAGCCGCGAAGTCACGACGGCAATCATACCGTCGCCCGATTCAAGAGCAGCAACGCCTTGTGCCAGCCTCGTTCTCATGAGCGAAGCTATTGTACCACAGCGTACGCGCAGGGTTCCTGGCCGCGACGCTAGAGCCAAAGTACTATCCAAGGTTAATCGCCTCGCAGCAGCATAACGGGCAAAGCACCACAGCGTGCTCCGCTCTCCGGTTCGTCAAGCGCGAAGCTCGCGCTTTGTGGCGAAGTTAGAACTGAAGCACTATTCCATGCTAATCCCTTCTGCGGGGGTAAAAGGAGCAGGACATCGTCCTATGCGCGATCCAAAAGAGCCTCTGCGCTGGATTGTTTGACAAATAAACAAATCTCTTCCTCCTGTTGTTAACAAGTGGGATGTCAGCTGGTGACAGTCCACTCAGTCCACTGCCGGCTGAGACCAATCTCCGCACCCCTCCAGGACGACGATCAGTTTTTGATCGACTATCGGTACAGGCCCCGGTGAAACATCATAAAAGGAGCGTCTCGCGAGATCCACCCTCTGCATCCGTCAATATGACCGGAAGGGGACGAGAGTTGCGCGGAGGAAGACAAGCATCTGACGACACCCCCTACAGCTCCCCAGATCCAGATTACAGCCCAGGCTTAGGCGAAGTCTTGGTGCATGAAGAGGGTGTTTTCTGAAACACCCGATCTAAGGTGGCGATACCCTACAGTTATGAACAACCTTCTTCCTCAACGGCCCTAGCCCCGCCGGAGCCCAGGAAAGCACTCCAACCATCGGATGAAGAAGATGAAGATAGTGGGTATGCCTCTTCGGCAACCGTCAGCTCAGTGCGAACAAACAGAGCATCAGTCAACATGGCTGATAATGTTAACGACGATCTTCGTCGACGTTTGGAAGCTCAGGAGCAGACTTCCAAAACCCAGCAAGAAGCTCTGGACATTATTCAATAGATGCTTGCTCAACTCCTCAGCAATCGAAATAACAATGATGCCGGAGCAATCACGACGAGGAGGAACATTTTAGCAATGAGCAGCCAAAGACAAAGAAATCCATGGATGGTTCTTCCTTAGACGCCGAAGTCCTTAAAGGCCTCCAAGCTCAAATTGCATCCCTAGCTCAGAGGGATGAATTAAAGAAAGTAGGGACAGTCCGTCCTTACCCATTGGAGTGGGATTCGGTGCCATATCCACCGAAGTTCAAGCCACCTACGTTGCATACGTATGATGGTAAAAGTTCACCAAATCAGCACATCTATTATTTTCGGTCTCAGACTGGTAATGTTATAAGCAACGACGCCATCATGGCTAGGCTGTTCATTGGCACCTTAAAGGGGGTGGCATTTGACTGGTTCCGAAGTCTCCCTCCGGGCTCTATCAATTCCTGGATCGACCTGGAAACCCGGTTCCTCTCTCGTTTCTATGAGGACGATACCGAAGTGACCATGGACAAGCTCCTCTCTACCATACAGAAGAAGGGCGAATCTGTCTGTGACTACATTGAACGGTTCAGAAACTTATCCTTGATGTGCCCAGCAGAGATGCCACTACCCATGCTCTTACAGACATGTAGACACAACTTCCTGGACCAAGTAGAAGTTTGCATGGGGGCTGTCAAGGCCCACACTTGAAAAGAATTGGTCGAACAAGCTGAGATAGCCGAAAAGTCAGCTAAAAAGTTCGAACCATCCACCCCTAGAGGCAAATGGGGTATGACAGTAAAGGATGTAGCGACCTACCGCAGTCTTCTCAAGCCAAAGGGAAAGAGACTATGTCTGTGGAATTGTCCGGAGACATGCAGTCGAAGGCGAAGAAGAGCGGCTTCAACAATCAGGAGCCTAAATTCCCTCCAAAACAGTACTCCTTCAAAGACGATCAGGTGGTCACGATATTCCATCTGCTCCACAAAGGGAATAAAATCAAGCTACCAGATGCTCGACGTCCTAATGAAATAGGACGCACAAATGATCCCAAATACTGTCTCTACCATAGGATGATTCACCATCCAACTGACAAGTGCTATGTCCTCAAGGACAGAATACAAGCCTTAATCGATGCCGGGGTTCTGACATTGAAGACAGAGTAGAAGAAAGTCACTGCTAATATGGTGACCCTCGAGTTCGGCAAAACCCCAAAGGTCACAGTTCCTGACGGGACCTATCCAGCCACTGCGCCACGGTTGGAAGTCAAGCATCCTTCAGCTATAACTCAAGATAATAATGAAAAGTCACCTAGAGGGGGGGTGAATAGGTGACAATGCTAATCTATGAACTAAATGCGGAATTTAAAAACTTAATGCAAATTACACTCAAGTGCTATCAACAAGTGATGCACACAACCAAGCCAAGCAATATGAATGCACAATATGAATAGTTGCAAGACACAAAGTAAAGAGAGAGATAGAGAGAGAGTCAATGGATCAAGCGCAAACAAAGAGATATGTTTCGAGGTTCGAGCACCCAGCTCTACATCCCCGCCTTCGACACACGAAGGATTTCTAATCCACTAGCTAGTCCACAAAGAACTCTCACAAGGAGTACCCAACTCCTCTCTTTACAAATACAACCTCCTCCTTGAGGCACCACTCCAAGCCAACAATCACAACCTCCTCCTTGAGGCAAACTCAAAAACTCCCAATCACAAACCAATACAAGGATCACCTCACAACTTGAGGGATACAACCCAAAGCACAAAGCAAGTAAAGATTGGGTTACAACTTGGTGGTCTAAAGCAACAACCACAAACTTATATCTTCTTTTCCCACACAAATATCCTATAGATATAGATAGTAGATTTTTGCTCAAGTGTGGAGAAAACCAAAGGAATGGAAATCAGAAATCACAAAGAAAATCCTTGGGAAAAAATCAAGAAAACAATATAGAGTAGTTCAATCACAAGCTTTTCCCAAATACCCTTTCTTTGATATTTCCAAACCCTAATCAAACACCAAAATAGATTGTTCAAATCAAGCACAAAAACTTCTTTTGATTGCTTTGAAAACACCAGAGAATCAGGAAAAATTCGCACAAAAAATCTTAGAGAAAAACTCTTGCAAATGGGGTATTTATAGGCTAATCCAGAAAATAGCCGTTTGGCAGCAGTTTTGCCAAAAATAGCCTTCCGGTCGACCGGGACGGTCGACCGCCCAACGGTCAAATTTTGATCCGTTGTGGCTACCGGTCGACCGCCCCGGTCGACCGAGAATTCCTGAGAGCAAACAGCTCTCTGTCGGTCGACCGCTTCGGTCGACCGGCTACAGAGTCAGCCAGCGTGCACGTATCCGTGCACGTCGGTCGACCGGATCGGTCGACTGGCTTCTTGGTGCGGTCGACCGTACCAGTCGACCGGCCAAACCTGGCAGACAAAAACAGGTCTGAAATCTGGGGAAAAATATTATAATAAATCCCACAAAATCTCTAAAATTCCACAAAAATAGTTTTATCATTTTATATTGAAATACAAACTTGTGTTAAAAATCCTAACACAAATTTCAAACATATTTGACTATTTTTGTGTCATAGAAATTTTGCCAAAAACCAAAAACCGTATTTTCTAAAACCTTATATTTTTGAATAGAAAATACACATTGTCTAAAACTCATCCATGATACAAAAATATGATATTTAAACACTTTGAAGCATATTGTATATGAATAGAAATTCAATATACAAAAAACATATATATATCATGATTTTTGTCATTAAGTCCAAAAATATGTTTTGTTGTAAATACCAAAACATAAAACATATGGAATAGATTATCAAACAAAGTTTGTCTAAACAATTGAAGCATGCATGTATATAGAACAAATCTAATATACATAAACCATGTAAACTTGTTTTGATAAAAAATCTATTCATGAAAACCAAGATCGGTTAAACCTAAAACCGAAAATCAAAACATGAAAGGTGTGTGTTGTGAACTTGAGCTTATCATACTATTCTAATCTTTACAATTAAGATCTAAACCCAAACTAAAACTATGGATACCTAAGTCTTCTTGTAGAGCGCAATCTCCAAGACGGCTCGATCCAAAAACTCTTGATTCACCGAGCAAGTGCAATGTATGATCTTTGACGCTCGGGCTCTTGAATCAACATGTGAAAGATGTGTGGAAGCTTTCACCAACTAATATCTTGACAAATATCTGAAACTTAAACATTGCAAGATTATTAGTACTCATAACTACATGAGTTAATCATCATCAAAACTAGAGTGGAAGCCCTTTGGGCCAACAAATAAAGGTCTCGTTCCCTTAACATTGGAGACAGGGGAAGTCATGTGGATACACCCAGACCTCGTCCAAGACGTACAACGGGATTCAAAGGGGCCTAAGTCAAAGGGCAAGTCTTGCAATGTCATCTCCATCCTGCCAGACGACGGCAATCTTACATCAGCTTCCATCGGTGATTCTGAAGGAGAAAAGCACGCCTGCACGACGCAACCCGATGCGCCTCAACAGACGGGCACCCGATCCGGAAAATCATACTTGAAGCAGTATGAAAAGTCTACTGGCGAGACACAACAGCAAACGACGTCAGTACAAGTACCAGCATCCGCTTCAATTCCAACCAAGGGAAAAGAGAAGCCTAAAGAGGTCCGATTCGACCAAGTCCTGAAGAAGCCTTCAGGACCAGGGCTTAACATGCCCTTTCGTTTTGACATATTGGCTCAGCTGGCTAATATCCCGGCTCGTATCACAATACACGAGCTCCTTCGTCTCTCAAAAGAGACAAGAGAAGCACTTAGGGATGCGCTGGCTAATTCAGAATCATTCCTGACATGCATGCCAGAGGTCCCTAACGATGATGCTCAGTCTTCTTGCCCAGAGTGTCATCATGTACAATCAAAGGTCCCCGCTATTACCTTCACAGCGGAAGATATGCTTCTCAAAGATAACAAGCACGATCGACCTCTGTACTACACCGGATATATCGGTTCAACGTGCATTGAAAGAGTACAAGTCGACCCGGGGTCCGCACTCAGCATCATCCCCAAAAGGTTACTTTACTTCCTCGACATACCACTATATAGGTTGTCTACAACCACCACTACAATATACGATTTCAATGCCGGGAGTAGTCATCCACTTGGGAAAATTCGACTCTGTTGCCGAATCGGGAGCTTGAAGTCAGAAGTGACATGCTATGTCATTGACGCTGACACATCATATAACCTGCTGCTAGGACGACCATGGATTCACGCCAACTGGATCGTTCCCTCCACTCTGCACCAATGCTTCAAATATGTTGAAGATGACACGACAGTACGGACTGTCTTTGCTGAAAAGCAACCATTCAAAGGGGTGAAAAATTACTTCACTGACGCCCTCCTGTATCAAGAGGCCGGTGGAACACCTAAAGAACCATTGTCAGACGATGATGAAAGTGGCAATGAGGCGGATTCAGAATCCGAAGCAGGCATGCCAGCCATTCTGATTGGTGAACCAATTATAGCATGTCTTAATAATCCCCAATGTAATACTCCTTCTACAGATGAAGGTGAATGGGTAATTAATGATAATATTTCTTTTGATTATCCTGCGAGTGTTGGGTCGGTTAAATCCATTACAGATGGCTCTCTGCATATGCCTTTACATCAGCCGAGTGCGGCCAGAACACGTATGGAAGCTATAGAAGGGGCCACGCTGGTGATCCCGCCATTCAAAGAAGGTCAGTTACCGATAATTTTCGGTAGAACCCAACCACGGGGACCCATAACCACAGATTCAAGTTCAGATTCAGATACTCCACAGTTCTTCCATTACGCGCGGCCGGCGCGCCATATTATGAAGAAAATGGGATACGACTTGAAGCATGGAGCGGGCCTGAATTTTGGAAAAGGAAGACGCAGTTTGATGCGTAACTTTGTGCCAAAAGGGAAGCCTGCAAATTACTATGATAGTACACGCAGGGGGTTGGGATACGTTACACCACATTGCCAGCAACGGTTCAATGCAAAGACGACGAACCAATCTCATCACATTCAGCCTCATCCTCCGAGTGGGACTCAGATGTTAGTGTGGGAATGATGTTCGAAAACCTCACCGCTAATATGACTTCAAGCAGTCAATTGGAGCCCGAAGAAGCCGTCGATGAAGAACCATGGGCCCAACATTTGAACCTCCAATGGGAAAAGCGATTCGAACTGCGCGAGCCACCTACTGAAGACAAGGTGATGCAGGTCAACTTGGGTAGTCAATACCACCCTAAGCCCATCTTTATAAGTGAAAGCTTATCACTTACAGAAAAGAAGAATTGATAACACTCGTAAAGGAGTATATAGATGTCTTCGCATGGAGCTACGAAGATATGCCTGGACTCGATCCACAAGTCGCCATGCACCGTCTGAACATCAAACCCGACGCCAAGCCAGTCAAGCAGCAACAACGTCGGTTTCGCCCGAATATTATGGAGGCTATTGAAGCCAAAGTCCATAAGCTCATTGCATGTGGCTTCATACGGGAGGAACAACATCCAGATTGGGTTGCTAATATTGTTCCCGTCCTCAAGAAGAATGGGAAAATACGGATCTACATCGACTACCGTGATCTCAATACGGCTTGTCCTAAAGACGAATTCCCGCTGCCCATCACAGATGTCATGATTGACAATACCTGTGGATTCGAAAGAATGTCTTTCATGGACGGTTTTTCAGGGTACAATCAGATCAAAATGTACCCCGACGACGAGAAGCATACCTCGTTCCGAACACCCTTGGGGGTATACTGCTACACCGTAATGCCCTTCGGGCTAAAGAACGCTGGAGCAACCTATCAACGGGCAATGAATACAATCTTCTACGATCATCTCTGAAAAATGGTGGAATGCTATGTCGATGACATTGCTGTTAAAAGCCGCAACAAGGATCACCATCTTCGTGACTTGAGAACGATGTTCGACATAATGCGGGCTCATCAACTGAAAATGAATCCGACAAAATCCTTCTTGGGAGTGTCAAGTGGCAAGTTCCTTGGGTTCATTGTTACATCAAAAGGGATTCATCTTGACCCAGAAAAAGTCAAGGCCATTCAAAGCATGCATCCACCGAGGAACCTCAAAGAGCTTAGAGGCTTGCAAGGCAGACTGGCTTATATCAGAAGATTCATCACAAATCTCTCAGGCCGCTGTCAACCGTTCACCCTACTCATGAAAAAGGGTGCTTCCTTCGTATGAGATAAAGCTTGCCAGGAAGCTTATGAAGACATCAAGAGATACCTCACGAAGCCTCCAGTCTTAGTGGCCCCTACATCAGGGAAGCCATTCTTGCTTTATGCGAAAGCTCTCGACCATTCTCTTGGTGCCTTCCTCGCTCAGAAGGACGACAATGGTCACGAGCAAGCCATTTATTATCTAAGCAGGACTCTGATAGGAGCAGAATCTCGCTACAATCCTATCGAGAAAGAGTGTTTAGCTCTCGTCTTTGCTGTTCAGAAGACGCGACATTATTTGGTCGGCCAAACCATACATGTCATCTCCAGAGTGAATCCTTTGCGCCTTCTCATGACAAAGCTAGGATCACTGAATTCAAGATTGGCTAAATGGGCACTGCTTTTGTCTCAATATGACATGATCTTTACCCCACAGAAGACGGTTAAAGGCCAGGCCCTTGCAGAGTTCTTGGCTGCTCATCCAGTCCCAGAACATTCGAAACTTCACGAGGATATTCCAGATGAAGTCTTTGAGTCTAACATAACCTCAGAAGAGGAAGTGTGGCAGATGTTCTTCGATGGAGCATCGCGAATGGGCCCTAAAGGCAAGATTATTGCCGGAGTGGGGGTTGTGTTTATCTCCCTACAGAATCATGTCCTTCCTAGAGCATTTTTTCTGACAGAATCATGCTCCAACAATGTAGCGGAATATAATGCTCTGCTTATTGGTCTTCAGCTCGCCCATGGAATGGGGGTACGCTATCTCGAAGCCTATGGCGATTCGAAACTGATCATCAATTAGGTTAAAGGTGAATATGAAGTTCGCCACGAGGATTTGGTGCCTTATTACCACACAGCCATCGAATTGGCTAATCTATTTGAAGGCTTCTACATCAGGCACGTGTCTCGATCTCAAAATATCAAGGCGGACGCTCTTGCTACATTAGCAACAACACTAGCCCTGCCAGTCGACACCGTGTAACGCCCCGATCCCGCTGATACGGGGACGTCACTGCAACGTATATACGTAAGTCCGAAGTACCTTCCCGTATATACGCTAAGCATCAGTACAGACAAGAATCAGAGTACGGAAGCAAATGGTGCATTATACATTCCAACACATATATACAATTACAGAATTATCACCAGAAGTGATCCAATATTAACAATAATATTATATCACTGATGCGCAAATGCGGGAATACAAAAGATATACATGTATGGACAACATAAAAGATACATGTATATGAACAGTACAAAAGAGTGCTCACGAGGTAACTGGAGAGACCACGCTACCGCTGCGCTACTCTGATCAATAACAGGGGGAAATCCTCACGCTCCAAGCTCCATGACCTGGACATGAGAATCCAGGGGAGTCAGTGAAACTCCCCAGGCGAGTATGATACAATGCCAGGTGGCGAGCCGGGATGAACACAAGTGTCAAGTACAGAAGACCGGAGGGTTAGAACACAAATGAAGTATATATGTAAACGAGTACAACATAATCATCAGGAAACCGGAAATCCCAAGTAAAGCTGTAAGCAAGATTGATTGTATATGCTTAGGTCACGGTCCCATGAGACTAGTACATCGAAGGAATAATCCAAACAAGGAAACCCTCATCTATATACTTTTATCTCATGCCACCGAATATCCAAGCATATAGAATCAGAGTTGCAAATCATATGAAAGTCATAACAGGAATACATCTCGGAAATCATGACATGAAAATACAGGAGTCCATAATAAGAGTCCAAAACAGGCATCAAGACATGAACTATAACTGGAATCTATTATTATTACTTGTCTTACTCATATATCTCGGTATGTGACCTGGTGTACGGCCAACCCACATACATCCATATATAAGCTAGCCAAGGGTTGTTAACGGAAGCCGATGGAGAACTGATAACTCTTCTTATAGTAGTTTCCATTCACCTGGAAACAGTTTTGGAGGTCAAAAATCCCCCTATTCAGTAAACAGATTCACTACCGCCAGTATATATATATATACATATATATATACTTATATTACACCTACTATAAGCAAGGTATCATTCCGGCATCCATCACTTCCTCCCATACCCATACAAGTTGTCCTTTTTATAGCTTATAAACATAATTATCAGATTTCGGGAATGAGCAATGTCATAATAGTAATACATAACAGTGATCAGTACATAACAGTAATCGGGTACTACATTCCCTCTATCGTGATAATTATAAGAATCGGTGTATCATGCTTGGTGTCAAGAGATAGCATGATAAATGGAGATGTATATCAAGTAACATGCATACCAAGAGATTGATAACAAGTCTGGGTAAGTCATGACATAATAAAAGGGTCTTGCCAGATAGTGGCATGTCAAGTAGTCAGGCGATAACACAGTTACCAAGTGATATACATGTGTTAAAAGGAAGCATGTAACTGACAAGTCTGAGTAATAGCAAGTGGTAACATGGAAGTGACTCAAAGTCCAACGACCACGAAGGGTCGGCCACGCATGATATAAAAGCATCAAAAGCTATATAGACATGGAATCAAATACATAAAAATAGGAAATGAAATACTTATCGTCCTGGCGAAACGGGAACTCAAATAGAGAAGAGCGAGACTACTCGCCTAAATCATCAAAACGCCGAAATATCCAAAATCCACTGAAGTTCGGGATGCGCCGTAACCTGTGATATAAATAATGTAGAGTGAAGAGGAGAGAGAAAGAGAGTAAGGTAGATGATGTTGGTCAAGTGACAAGTCAAGTAATACCTGTATGATATAAGTCTAGAGGGCAAGGTTCCTATTCAAGAAAGAAATCAACTATAACAGATAGACAAAGTTAGTCGACTAGGGTAGAAGTGTAGTCGACTAATAGTGGACTCAAGTCGACTAATAGTCTGGTATAGTCGACTAAAACTGGGTTCTAAAGAGTTAGGATTTTTCCACAGGAGAAACAGATTTCTGCCCAAAACAGACTATCGGTCGACTGGGTTGAGTGGCCGGTCGACCGATACGGGACAGTCACCTAACTAACGGTCGACGTCCGGTCGACCGATACAAGGCCGTGACCTCCAGGTTTGGTCGGTCGACTTCCGGTCGACTGCCGGTCGACCGGAGACACAACTAACGGTCGCCTGTCGGTCGACTGCCGGTCGACCGATACAGGGCCGTGAGCTCCAGGGTTTCCTAGCGGTCGACTGGCTGGTGGACCGGTCGACCGTCTACTCAAAACTGTGCACGTTTGTGCACATCGGTCGACTGCCCCCCTTGGGCCGGTCGACCGAAGTTCTGAAATCTGCTGCTGTTGGTCTAAAAATCAGATTTTTGTGTGGTTGTGTGTGATGGTCTAAAAATATGATTTTGATGACATGTGACCACAAGATATGAAGATACAAGTATGCTAGGAATTAATCAAGTTTAGGTGAAGAATATTACTCACCAAAATTAGTACAAGTGATGGAGTGATGATGGTTGTAATTGAAGTTGATGATGAAGAAGAAGGTGGAGCTTTGGTGGAGTTGTTGTTGACCTGGTGGTGCTTTCCATGGAGATGAAGGAAAGGGTGGAGGTTTAGGGTTTTGATGAAGAGGATGAAGAGAAGGAAAAAGAGAAATAGAAATGTAAAGGAAAGTATTTATAGGGTTTTGGATTTGTAAAGGTGTTGCAATTAAATAAAAGGGAGGGGCTTAATTGCAAAGTGGAGAGTGAGGTGTTTCTCTTGGCCAATAGGAGCTTGCCAAGTGAGGGGGTGAGGTGGAGAAGAAGATGGTGGAAGGTGGTGAGGTGGAGATTTATGTGGTGGAGAATTGGTGGAAATGTGTGGATGAAAATGGAAGCTTAGGGAGGAAGAAAAGAATAAAGGAAAAGGAAAAATGGAAAAGAATTGATAAAGAGAAGATATTTCTCTTGGAAAGGAATATAAAAATAATGAAAGTGGTGGATTCCCGGGATTCAGTTGCAGATATGGAAATCTTTCGGGAAAATACCGGAATCGTCCGAAATTCAAGTATCTCGGAACGACCCGAAATAAACATCAAAAATCCATAATATTATATTAAGAATAATAGTGAAATCCTTTTAAGAAATACTTTACAGTTTTAAAGATAAAAATCCCGGAATCAGTTACCTACCGACTCCGAAAGAATTTTCATAAAATCATAAAATCCTCAGAAAAAGAATGTAGGTAGAAAATGTGATTCTAAGAATTAAAGTCTAAAGGACCATCTAGAAATTCCTAGCTGTGTGTGAATTAAAAATCCTGGAATCGGTTATCTACCGACTCCGGTGGAATATCCATAAATTCGTAAAATCTTTAGAAAAAGGATTTAGGTAGGAAATATTACTCTAAGAAGAATCGTCTAAAGACTCTTCGAGAAATTCCAAGTGGTTTGTGAATTAAAAATCCGGGAAGCGGTCAGCGACACTGGCCGACACCGGTTTTGAAGAAATTCATTTTAATTCAGGAAAAATCTAGAAAATCATAGAAAATATATAATAATGGAAAATGATATTTAAAACTAAAATCGGTCAAATCTAAGTACCGGAATATCCAAATCGAGTAATATACTATAATCGGGTTCCTGGTTCGGACTGGGACTGACTCCGAGTCCACGAATCCAAATCCAAGATAAAACAATCATATAAGGAATTCATAATACAGTATCAATGCTGAAGGTAAATCGAAAAATACGATCGGAAAATCTGAATACGCAACTAAGTACGTATTCCGGGAACGGGGTATTACAATCCACCCACCTTACAAAAAATTGCGTCCTCGCAATTTCGTTAAGGGGCAAATTGAATACAAAGGGGACAAGGGTGGAATTTATACCAATTAAGATATGAAGCACTATAGGTAGGGCTCTCAAGTCAACTGAATAATAATCATACTCTGTATTTCCGGCTGATGATGTCGTGGCTGTGTAATAAATCTTTAGAATAATGCTGAATAATACTGATGATGTCGTGGCTGTGTAATAAAGAAAACCCCGAAAATCCTGAGCATAATAAAGAAGACCGATAATTAGAATCCGACTGCTGTCTTCTGAAAGATAGCCAGATCAAGATCGATCTGGAGAATACCAAGCTTCATCAAGTTGGCCGAAGAGATCACATAAGAGCTTCATTCTGAACCAGCCACTACCTCTCTAGTCTAGTCATATCTTAAAATAGTATAAGGCTTCATAAAACCAAAACATAAAACCAAAACAGGAAAGGATAGGAAGGATTAGGAATCAAAGGAAAAGATAGTCAAGGAGGGATTTGAAATCAAAGGAAAGATAGTCAAGAAATAGATAACTCTGCACTTGTAGTTGGAATGTATAACCAAGATTCATGTATTCCAGTTGCAAATCTCTTTACCATTGATTTGCCTTCTGGACGTACTGAAGATGTTCAGAGCCTAAGCTGACCTAAGCTCTGACGAGCCTAAGTTGACCTATGCTCTGATACCAACTTGTAACGCCCCGATCTCGCTGATACGGGGACGTCACTGCAACGTATATACGTAAGTCCGAAGTACCTTCCCGTATATACGCTAAGCATCAGTACAGACAAGAATCAGAGTACGGAAGCAAATGGTGCATTATACATTCCAACACATATATACAATTACAGAATTATCACCAGAAGTGATCCAATATTAACAATAATATTATATCACTGATGCGCAAATGCGGGAATACAAAAGATATACATGTATGGACAACATAAAAGATACATGTATATGAACAGTACAAAAGAGTGCTCACGAGGTAACTGGAGAGACCACGCTACCGCTGCGCTACTCTGATCAATAACAGGGGGAAATCCTCACGCTCCAAGCTCCATGACCTGGACATGAGAATCCAGGGGAGTCAGTGAAACTCCCCAGGCGAGTATGATACAATGCCAGGTGGCGAGCCGGGATGAACACAAGTGTCAAGTACAGAAGACCGGAGGGTTAGAACACAAATGAAGTATATATGTAAACGAGTACAACATAATCATCAGGAAACCGGAAATCCCAAGTAAAGCTGTAAGCAAGATTGATTGTATATGCTTAGGTCACGGTCCCATGAGACTAGTACATCGAAGGAATAATCCAAACAAGGAAACCCTCATCTATATACTTTTATCTCATGCCACCGAATATCCAAGCATATAGAATCAGAGTTGCAAATCATATGAAAGTCATAACAGGAATACATCTCGGAAATCATGACATGAAAATACAGGAGTCCATAATAAGAGTCCAAAACAGGCATCAAGACATGAACTATAACTGGAATCTATTATTATTACTTGTCTTACTCATATATCTCGGTATGTGACCTGGTGTACGGCCAACCCACATACATCCATATATAAGCTAGCCAAGGGTTGTTAACGGAAGCCGATGGAGAACTGATAACTCTTCTTATAGTAGTTTCCATTCACCTGGAAACAGTTTTGGAGGTCAAAAATCCCCCTATTCAGTAAACAGATTCACTACCGCCAGTATATATATATATATACTATATATACTTATATTACACCTACTATAAGCAAGGTATCATTCCGGCATCCATCACTTCCTCCCATACCCATACAAGTTGTCCTTTTTATAGCTTATAAACATAATTATCAGATTTCGGGAATGAGCAATGTCATAATAGTAATACATAACAGTGATCAGTACATAACAGTAATCGGGTACTACATTCCCTCTATCGTGATAATTATAAGAATCGGTGTATCATGCTTGGTGTCAAGAGATAGCATGATAAATGGAGATGTATATCAAGTAACATGCATACCAAGAGATTGATAACAAGTCTGGGTAAGTCATGACATAATAAAAGGGTCTTGCCAGATAGTGGCATGTCAAGTAGTCAGGCGATAACACAGTTACCAAGTGATATACATGTGTTAAAAGGAAGCATGTAACTGACAAGTCTGAGTAATAGCAAGTGGTAACATGGAAGTGACTCAAAGTCCAACGACCACGAAGGGTCGGCCACGCATGATATAAAAGCATCAAAAGCTATATAGACATGGAATCAAATACATAAAAATAGGAAATGAAATACTTATCGTCCCGGCGAAACGGGAACTCAAATAGAGAAGAGCGAGACTACTCGCCTAAATCATCAAAACGCCGAAATATCCAAAATCCACTGAAGTTCGGGATGCGCCGTAACCTGTGATATAAATAATGTAGAGTGAAGAGGAGAGAGAAAGAGAGTAAGGTAGATGATGTTGGTCAAGTGACAAGTCAAGTAATACCTGTATGATATAAGTCTAGAGGGCAAGGTTCCTATTCAAGAAAGAAATCAACTATAACAGATAGACAAAGTTAGTCGACTAGGGTAGAAGTGTAGTCGACTAATAGTGGACTCAAGTCGACTAATAGTCTGGTATAGTCGACTAAAACTGGGTTCTAAAGAGTTAGGATTTTTCCACAGGAGAAACAGATTTCTGCCCAAAACAGACTATCGGTCGACTGGGTTGAGTGGCCGGTCGACCGATACGGGACAGTCACCTAACTAACGGTCGACGTCCGGTCGACCGATACAAGGCCGTGACCTCCAGGTTTGGTCGGTCGACTTCCGGTCGACTGCCGGTCGACCGGAGACACAACTAACGGTCGCCTGTCGGTCGACTGCCGGTCGACCGATACAGGGCCGTGAGCTCCAGGGTTTCCTAGCGGTCGACTGGCTGGTGGACCGGTCGACCGTCTACTCAAAACTGTGCACGTTTGTGCACATCGGTCGACTGCCCCCCTTGGGCCGGTCGACCGAAGTTCTGAAATCTGCTGCTGTTGGTCTAAAAATCAGATTTTTGTGTGGTTGTGTGTGATGGTCTAAAAATATGATTTTGATGACATGTGACCACAAGATATGAAGATACAAGTATGCTAGGAATTAATCAAGTTTAGGTGAAGAATATTACTCACCAAAATTAGTACAAGTGATGGAGTGATGATGGTTGTAATTGAAGTTGATGATGAAGAAGAAGGTGGAGCTTTGGTGGAGTTGTTGTTGACCTTGGTGGTGCTTTCCATGGAGATGAAGGAAAGGGTGGAGGTTTAGGGTTTTGATGAAGAGGATGAAGAGAAGGAAAAAGAGAAATAGAAATGTAAAGGGAAAGTATTTATAGGGTTTTGGATTTGTAAAGGTGTTGCAATTAAATAAAAGGGAGGGGCTTAATTGCAAAGTGGAGAGTGAGGTGTTTCTCTTGGCCAATAGGAGCTTGCCAAGTGAGGGGGTGAGGTGGAGAAGAAGATGGTGGAAGGTGGTGAGGTGGAGATTTATGTGGTGGAGAATTGGTGGAAATGTGTGGATGAAAATGGAAGCTTAGGGAGGAAGAAAAGAATAAAGGAAAAGGAAAAATGGAAAAGAATTGATAAAGAGAAGATATTTCTCTTGGAAAGGAATATAAAAATAATGAAAGTGGCGGATTCCCGGGATTCAGTTGCAGATATGGAAATCTTTCGGGAAAATACCGGAATCGTCCGAAATTCAAGTATCTCGGAACGACCCGAAATAAACATCAAAAATCCATAATATTATATTAAGAATAATAGTGAAATCCTTTTTAAGAAATACTTTACAGTTTTAAAGATAAAAATCCCGGAATCAGTTACCTACCGACTCCGAAAGAATTTTCATAAAATCATAAAATCCTCAGAAAAAGAATGTAGGTAGAAAATGTGATTCTAAGAATTAAAGTCTAAAGGACCATCTAGAAATTCCTAGCTGTGTGTGAATTAAAAATCCTGGAATCGGTTATCTACCGACTCTGGTGGAATATCCATAAATTCGTAAAATCTTTAGAAAAAGGATTTAGGTAGGAAATATTACTCTAAGAAGAATCGTCTAAAGACTCTTCGAGAAATTCCAAGTGGTTTGTGAATTAAAAATCCGGGAAGCGGTCAGCGACACTGGCCGACACCGGTTTTGAAGAAATTCATTTTAATTCAGGAAAAATCTAGAAAATCATAGAAAATATATAATAATGGAAAATGATATTTAAAACTAAAATCGGTCAAATCTAAGTACCGGAATATCCAAATCGAGTAATATACTATAATCGGGTTCCTGGTTCGGACTGGGACTGACTCCGAGTCCACGAATCCAAATCCAAGATAAAACAATCATATAAGGAATTCATAATACAGTATCAATGCTGAAGGTAAATCGAAAAATACGATCGGAAAATCTGAATACGCAACTAAGTACGTATTCCGGGAACGGGGTATTACACACCGTGTATCACCTCACAGTGGCAACTCGACATCTTGTATGCTCTAAGCATATGTTAAGAACCCGAGAAGTCTGTAATGTCTCCGCGGATCTTGAGCCGAGAGATTGGCGATTTCCTCTCATCGACTATGCTTTACATGGTCTGCTGCCAGGCGATCCTAAAGAAGCGGCATCTATCAGATGAAGGTCTCTCCGTTTCTACTACGATCCAACTCTGAAGACACTTTATCGTCGTTCATACGACGGTATCCTCCTCTGTTGCCTTTCCAATTCAGAGGCGCAAGAAGTGCTTAAAGAAGCACACGACGGCATGTGCGGAGCTCATCAGCCAGGTCCAAAGCTCAAAGACAGGTTGCATAGGCTTGGATACTATTGGCCAACCATGATAGTCGATGCCATCCAGTATGCACGAAGGTGTAAAGCATGCCAAATTCATGCGGACTTCATACACCAGCCCCCGGAGTTGCTCCACCCAACTGTTGCTTCGTGGCCATTCGAAGCATGGGGAATCGATGTCGTGGGGCCAATCAGCCCCTCTTCGACAAAAGGACACCGGTTTATCCTGGCAATAACCGACTACTTTTCAAAGTGGGCGGAAGCTATACCACTAGTTGAGGTCAAAACTTCTAACGTGGTTAATTTCATCAAACACCATGTCATCCATCGGTTTGATGTCCCTAGGCGGATCATCTATGATAATGGTCCCCAATTCATAAGCCAAGTATTCTATCGGTTCTGCGATAAATACCGAATTCAGAATGTAGCTTCGACTGCCTATAATCCTGCTGCTAATGGTTTGGCGGAGGCATTCAATAAAACGATAATCAAGCTACTCAAGAAGTTCGTCTCCTCAAATAAGCGAGATTGGGATGAAAAGCTTGGTGAATGTCTCTGGGCATACCGAACCACGGTTCGGACACCGATAGGCAATACGCCTTTTTCCCTGGTGTACGGGTGTGAAGCAGTCATCCCGTTAGAAATTCAGATGCCATCATTGCGAGTCGCTCTAATGACTAAGATCACATCAGAGGACAATGATCGATTACGTCTTCAAGAGCTCGAAGCCCTAGACGAGAAGCGACTACAAGCTCAACAGCATATCGAGTTGTATCAAGCTCGAATCTCAAAAGCCTTCAATAAGAAGGTCAAATAAAGAGTCTTCCAGAAAGGAGACTTGGTTTTAGCCGTCAGATGACCGATGATTATGACGCACAAGACCAAAGGCAAATTTCAGCCTAAATGGGAAGGACCGTTTGTAATAGAAATAGTCTATTTAAACGGAGCATACCGCCTCAAGACTTCAGATGGCGATTTACTCATGATGCCGATCAATGGCAAGTTCTTAAAGAAGTATTATCCTTGATTAAGGATCCTTCTCATGATCAAGTTAACATTACACCTCTGATCAAAACCTTTATGTCCAAGGTACATGCAAAGAGAGCCTTTCTCTTCCTCCAAGCGAGATCACACATCAGTAAGGAACCTGGCCATATACTGGTTCTCCCAAAAGAAAATCAAGGTTACACATACGCTAACCAAATGATCCAACATCCTTAACGATTAAGGATAGAGAAAAATGTTGGCCTTTAAGCCCAACATAAGTCCTCGACAACTCATCATGCTGAGGAAAATAGCATGGCTAGCCCAATTCAAATGGTAGTTGGTAAAGGCATATCAAACCTGTTGACAGCTGGGGATTTGCTAAAAATCCTAAGGGACCTGTTCGCATTTGATTCCCTCTCCAAAATCACTTACCAATTCTCATCCATAGAATGGTAAGACCACATATGCATTTCGCTGTTACGTTAACATTAAACCTATGACAGTGATTCCCTCGTTTTTCCCCGTGAAAACGAGACCTCCAAAATCACTTACCAATTCTCATCCATAGAATGATAAGACCACATATACATTTCGCTGTTACGTTAACATTAAACCTATGACAGTGATTCTCTCGTTTCTCCTCATGAAAACGAGACCCTTCCCCAAATTCCATTACCAACCTTGAGCTTGGTGGAGTCTCATTCGGTTATGTCATTGCGACCTCTGAACCAGCAGACAGCCAAGTCTCAATTTCGAGCTTGTTGACATTTATAAAAGACAAGTCTCAACCCCGATACTTGTTGACATTTACAAAAGACAAGTATCACCAACCTTGAGCTTGGTGGCATCTCATTCGGTTATGTCATTGCGACCTCTGAACCAGCAGACAGCCAAGTCTCAATTTCGAGCTTGTTGACATTTACAAAAGACAAGTCTCAACCCCGATACTTGTTGACATTTACAAAAGACAAGTATCACAAACCTTGAGCTTGGTGACGTCTCATTTGGTTATGTCATTGCGACCTCTGAACCAGTAGATAGCCAAGTCTCAATTTCGAGCCTTGTTGACATTTACAAAAGACAGGTCTCGATACTTGTTGACATTTACAAAAGACAAGTATCACCAACCTTGAGCTTGGTGGCGTCTCATTCGGTTATGTCATCGCGACCTCTGAACCAGCAGACAGCCAAGTCTCGACCTCGAGCCTGTTGATATTTACAAAAGACAGGTCTCGCCCGTACTTGTTGACATCTACAAAAGACAAGTACTACCCTTTTTTGGTGGCGTCTCGCCGGTTATGTCATTGCGACCTCTGAACCGGCAGATAGCCAAGTCTCATTATTTAGTACGGTAAGAATTATTCTCTCAAATGGCTGCAATGCAATTTAGGAACGACAACTCAGCAAATAGAGCAAGTTGGAGATTCGACAGGGGAGTCAAAACGAAATTATTTTTATTGAGTTCGAGAAGAAGGGATACATGAAGGCACATATATTACAAGCTATAGGCGTACGTCATAAGATTTGATCCGTTCTTCAGGGGAGGCCAGCCTTGCCTCCCTATCATCGACAGCCTTCACAAGCGCCTGCGACCTTAGTTCAGCCTCATTAAAGTTCATCGTCTGGGCCAGGCAAGATTCAACTTCAGCCAAGGTTGCCCTTTGAGCTAACTCCTGCCGCGAGAGTTCGTCACTCTGAGCCTTAAGCTGCTCAAGCCGCACAGTTTCTTCCAGACGCACTGGTTCAGCCTTGGATAAGAGAAGATTTCCCTTTCTGATCATTTCCTTGGCCTTCTCAATTTTGTCTTCGGCATCAAGAAGAGCACTATTAGAAGCATCTATGGCATCCCCAAGCTCTGCTTGCCTTGTCTCCAAGGATTTCAAGTCCGTAGAGATGGCCTTAACGGCTTCCTGAGAAGCAAGATGGGCTTCATGTATTTGAGCGACAAGGTGCGCTAGCTGCTCGTCAACCAAAGACTCCAGGCCTGAACGGCTGAGACGGCGCCATTCTTCTACGTCCCTCTCAAATTTGTCTACCAGAAGCTCTAATGCAGCGGCCTGGTTATCCCCTCCAAAGTCCCGAATACTTTCAATACTGCGGGAAAGGACCACTTTTAATTTAGAAAATGGCATAATCGAGCCTTTCAAGACCAGATCGATGAATCGCTTCAAGCCTTTATAAAAGCTATCGACTATGTCACCTATAAAATCATTTTCAACCTCGGCCACTTCTGATAGATGGACAGCTTCAGAGAAATCCACCAGCCTGGTTGACACTACTGTAGAAGGAGCGGCAGGAACACTGGCCGCAGCAGCATGACAGGTCATCGGTGATCTCAGCGGAGTCTTCATTGAAACCAGTACACTAGCCACCACTGAGGTAGGGCTAGTAACCACCTCCTGAACCGTAGGCTCAACCACCAGGGTTGGGGAAGTAGGGCTTGTAATCACCCTCAGCTCCACACCTGGCAAAACTGATGGCACCTCACTCATTGATATAGTTGGGAGTGAGGATACTTCCGGGACTATCGCCCCTTCAACCTCCTTTCCTTCGGCTAGCTCAGGCCGATAAGGGGGCAGGTCACCATACAGCGCGTCCAACACAGCAGCATCTGCCGCGGTCGAAGTGCTCATATCACCCCTTGACCCATCGGGAAGATCGTCTGGTTCCCTTGAAGTTGACGTACCCCGAAGCGGAACATCTGCAACAAAATTGTGTTTAGACAAGGCACAATAAATAGTAAAAGCCAAAAAGGTTGAAACAATACCAAAGGATGATGTCGCCTCAAACATCTTGGCAGCCGCATCAGTTTCTACGGGCTCCATTGGAAAGTCCTTTGCGGAGTCAACACGAATGGCTGGCCCGCTTTCGCTTGCCGAATCTTCCGTGGACCACCCAAAAGAGCTTGACACTACAGGACTTCCCTTGAAAGTCCCAGTGCCCGAAGGACCAACGTCAGCTGCGTCACCTTCGGATTCCTCCGGGACGGCAAAATAGCCGGCCTCATCACCCTCGTTGTAAGCTGACAGAGGATCATAATGTTTCCCTTGTTCTCTGACGGCCTCAGCTCTCGGGCTCGTCACCGCCTCAGCTCCTACATCGCGAAGCAGATAATAAGCGGTCCGGAACACGTGGAAGATATATTACAAAGACGAAGCTGATCTTACCTAAGTCCGGAGCAACTTCACCAGTAGTCGGTTCAGCAACCGACGGTTCAACTACTAATGGGGCAGCAGGAGGAACCGCCACAGATGGTTCGCCCTCTACAACAACCGTAGGAGCTTGGCGACGGGGCTTCTTCACCAACTCCTTCCTACGAGACCCACCTGTCCGTTTGCGCTTGAGAGGGGCATCAGAACCTTCCTCCTCTGCTTCTTCTACATGTCTTGGGGGAGCTGTCCCCATCACGCCAGAACCGGTCGCAAGAGTCTCGGCACCTGCCTCCGCTTCAAAGCGAGGACTTTTCGTATCCGAGGCTTCGCTGTCATCCACGACAACGAATTCTTCTATGCTCGGGACACGAACCCTCTTACCTTCCCTTCTCTCAGAGACCTTTCACTTCAGCCGCTGAGAAATTAACTTCACACCAGAGCTGTTAGCCTTGAATCCAAGGGGTGTGGAGTTGGAAGTTGCATACCATTGGCAGAAGCACAGGGTCATTAGAAGATTGGGAGTCCTCAACGGCATACGCAGCCGCGCCTCGGTACAGCTCACAATGAAAAATCGCCAGGCACGGGCTCCATCAATGAGGCTCCCCATAAAGGCCAAATTGAGATTTGGGTTGCCCACGTACAGTTGGTCATATCCAAACTGTCGAGCAAACCGACTTGGAACATAAGGCTCCAAGTAGCAGGTATCTCCGCTTCTGTATAATAGATGTGAGGGCCGGATGTTGACTAGCCACTCAAAAATTCCCCGGCTCAGGTAGGACTGCCCTTCCCCCGCATCTTGGAACTCCTCGTCATAGCCTGCATCCCTAATATGGGGAAAACAGCGGAAGAGACTATAAACGTCATAGCGACGCACTAATTTATGGGTCTCAGCCACGTAAGTCTTCTGCCATGAGCATCCTTCGAATCGGCGGAGGAGCGCCATTTGAACACCTTCGGGAGGGTCCTCTCCAGCTTCAATCAAAGAGGGACAGTGCAGGGCGAACCACGCCATTAAATAAGTGTACGGCAGACCTACTCTGGGGTTAGGTCCATCGCGGGGCAAAATGATCCCCTTCCTACGCTTCGTCGTTGGCGGCCTGCAAAAAGCCTCCGTTAAGGCGCGAAGGCCTCTCTGGATACAACATACCATGGCCGGAAGAAGACCCAGGGGACGACCATGGACTAGATGAACAACAGGCAGCAGGACGTTCGGATGAATGACGTCACCCGACGAAGATGGCACTACGCACCTCTTCAGCCAGACTGTCAAGAAGCCAGCCAGCAGTGCTTCTGCGACATCGGCCGACGAGCCTGACGATGGAAACTCCGAAGAACATCACCCTTTTCATATGGACCATCGTCTTCCTTCACAACTAGATCCCCTTGGAAGTGCTTTTGCATCCGGTCAAAGATGTCTTCGACAGTGACTCCACAGTGAGCCGCTTCTGGAGTGTTCTCCATATCTGGGAACAAATAATCTCCCCAGCTTTTCAAGCTACAGGAGGTTCCCTTACTTCCCCCATGCATACTGGAGCAAATGTATAAATGGCACATTAACTCCCGGTAAGTCTCGAACAAGGCAGGCTCCTGCTTCTCCAGAAGCGTCAATTCTGCCTCGCACGGGAAGTATTCTTCATACGGGATAGATCCCAAAGGCAGAGCAAAGACTTCCCACATCTCATGCAAGGCCATACCCAACTAGCCCACAGGGGTGAAGAAAGTCCCTGAAGGTGGACAATACAATTCAAAGATGGCGTAGAAGCACGCCACGTTCATCTCGATGCCGTAGCAAGTCGCCCTGACGGCCTCATAGAGGTTTACCCTCTCCAGATCCTCCTCGAAATGAGCGAGAATGTATACAGTTAAATCCCTCCACCATGCTTTCGGAGGGTGAATCCAGCCTGGAGTTCTAAAGTCAGTGGCTGGGTAGTTCCCATTAACTTTGCAGAATTGGTTGCCAAAGGTCAGCGCCACTGCAGGATTTTCTCCCACTGGGATCTCTCGTGACACATTCCCAGGATGTAGACCCATTATGCAACGAGGAGGCCCCGCTCTTGCATAACCAGGAGACTGAAGTATCAATTTCCCTATATGGACAGAGTCAGTACTCCGGCTCACTTCCCACGACATCTTCCGAGCCTATGTCACGCACTGGAAGGAAGACAAAGAAAAATGTCGTTTATTGGACGGGAGGTAGAACTTCTCACCATCCAACTGAAAAATCCACTGCCCTTCCCCTGCCAGTAGTTGGTGATCAGGATCTGGTGCGGCATCCCCGAACATGAAGTCGGGCTTCCTATAAGTTCTACGGTCAATATCCTCAAGGGGAGCCATAGTCAAAATACTCCTTGTGGTGTATTGATCACCACCATAAATAAGCGTGTCTCGAACGAGAGCGCTCTGGTCACTAAACAGAGAAGCCTGCCCTTGGAATTGCAGGCTGACATTGCCGTCCAATCCCCTGGTCATCCCAAATAGATTGTTCGAAGAACCAGGAGTGTAGTGCACTGCAGAAGCAAAGAAGAATCATGATTAGTTCATCAGCCAAGCGGATACAAAGGCACAAGTTTGGCCAAGGCATAGCCTCGCCCTTTGAATGAAGCTAGCAAGGCGATAGCTTCAACAAAGCTTAGCCTCACAGTCAAGTCCGCACTTTGCAACAAATGATCAAGTGTTAGCTTCGCTTCGAAAAGCTTAAGCAGAAGGTGTCACAGCCCTAAGGATTAACTTCGTCAGAAGGGCATTAAGGTCATTTCCAGAGGATAGCTTCGCTCCCTATCATTCAACAGATGTGATAGCCTAAAGGATAGCTTCGCCTGGAATCTTAAAGAAGAACTCTTCAGTTCTTGGATCCCCAATCAGGAAATCAAAGAGAAAATTCAGGGAACCAAATTCCCTAAGAGCATCAGATCATAATTGATCATTTTTTTTTGGATTCATCCAAAGACAGCCAGACATCGGCTTTAAAAGAGAGACGGCAGTCTCTAATCGAAAGGGAAAGTTCCCTACCGGCGATTGGTCGTTCGATGACCAGAGGAGGAGAGGGACCCTCCGCTGCAGAAGTTGCCACTTCTTTTCCCGCTCGTCTCTTGGGCGCCATTGAAGAACTGTGGAAGTTTTTAAATTCTTGAATAAAGAGGAAAGAAGGAAAAGAGTCAAAGTTTTCTGGAATTTCTTTTAAAGAGAAATGATCTTTCCTCTCTCAGCCCAATGGGGTTTTATAGGCCGATGATCGCCTGAAACGACGCCTCAAAAAGAGTATAGGCTGTCGTTTCAAATTAATTTGAAACGGCGCCTAAAGCGCCTTCCCGAGAAGCACTGATTCAGTCCCACTAAGGGCTAACTTCGCCACGAGTTAAAATGCGGACTTCGCACAATACATCAATGACTTCGCCAACAGGATTGCCTTAACTCCGCTGAAGACATAGGCCGAACTTTGCAGATATGCTAGCTTCGCCGGAAGCTCATTCCTGTTTCAGATGGAATTCTATCTTTAACCTCGCATGAAGTCTAATTCCGCTAGCCAAGTTCAAAATGAAGGCAAAGCAAAAAATCAAATGAGCAGAAAATGAACTTTCATTAATTTGAAAGGGAAAGGTATATTGATACTACATTAAGGTTGTATTTCATACAACAGAATCATTTGCTCGAGAGGCATACAAGTGGTCTTATCTACTTTCAAGCCAAACCAACTGGACACGAAAGGCCTTCCTCCTGCATAAGGCCGCAATCCTTCACATAATGATAGAAGGTGCCACCAGAACAGATTGTGCCACCAGGACAGGTCCGTGATCTTTCGCATAATGACAGGTTTTGCCATCAGAAAGCCGGACCGTCTTTGGTCAAAACTGGCAAAGGACTGATCACCACCAGCAGGTTGGATCTTCTTTGATGAAAATTGGCAATGGGAAGATCCGCGACCTTACAGGTGACGTCCGCTTTTCCGAAGTGGATCATCTCGGATAAGTGACTACCAGCCTCGCATCGAAGTGGATCATCTCGGATAAGCGACTGCCAACAGCCTCTGGGACACACATCATCTGCCCCAATTTGTTCCTCCTGCTTAAAAGTAAAGCTTCAACTGGGGAAGCATAAGGCAACTTTGCGGTCTCTTTCATCAAGTCACAAGATTGGCGAACATAGCTTACTGCAATGCAAACTGAAACAAGTTAGCAGTTAAACACTGGAGAAGCTGCAAAAGCGCTAAGTCAAATTCTTGGGGGCGAAGCAATCCAATTTCAGTTAAAGCAGAGGATAGTCTCGCTTGCACAGAGATGATGGGCTAGCTCAGCAAATGCCAAGTCCTAGCCTCGCTTATATGGCTAAGCCAGACTGATCCTGAGGGACGCAGTCTTAGCCCCACCTATATGGCAAGACTGGCTCAACTCTGAAGAAACTAAATCCCAAGTTCTGCCTGTGTAGCGAACTTAACATGCAGTGATTTTTCTTTGATCAAGTCAAGATGATAGCTTCGCTGGGAAGCTATGCTAAAATCCTTCTCTGCAGATCAGTTAAGTGGAGAACAAGGAAAATTAATCTCTGAAGCAGCTGATTAAAGCTAAAGCTAAACTAAGGGAGATGAACTCCCTAAAAGTTCATTGGTAAGGTCTCTGAATGATCAAGACTTACCGGTCCTTGGCCGGATAATGACCAGAGTGGGCATTCCCACTATTTCAGAGATCTGAGTATCTCTCTCAACCAAGAGAAGAGAAGAAGAGCAGATCACTTCTCTTCAGAGGACCTCAAGTGTCCTATTTATAGGCCCCAAGGCCTGAGCGCTGCCGCCTCAAGCGTGGAAGCACGAGCGCATTTAAGGCATTTACTGCGCCTTGAGAAAAGGGACGGTTTCCCTTGAAACCGTGCAAAGGAAGAAACGTCTCCCTCATAAAGGCACTCATGGCTCCTTGAAGAAAGGGTATATCCTCCCTCGGAAATGCACAAGGGGAGAATATCTCCCTCGATCAGTGCGAGAGAAGAAGTAATCCTTCTCGTAACCGGCCCACGGCAGTTGGCCTTGGGAAAGCAACAGATGTTCCAGAGTGAACCTACCTAGCCGCGAAGCTACTCGGACGCGAATCTACATGATTCCTTGGCGAATCTACATCCCAAAGCAGGATTAAAAGCGAAGCTGAACTCAACCACCATGGCGACGTTCATACTCCACACATCACCAATCAAAGTAGTTCAAAGTATTTCAAAGTCTGAGCCATCGCAGACTTTTGAAAACTTTGAAGGGGGTCTTGTTGACACTTAAAAAAGACAAGATTCTTATTGGTCCGAACAATGTCTAAACTTGTTGACATTTACAAAAGACAAGTGACAGACAAACTGACGACCAGTTTTCACCCATCTCTGAGGGACAGGGAAGCAACTTGGACGCCACTGATCCAGCAAGCAGACAGTGAACCCGGATTATTTCTAAACAGACCTCAGCAGGTCTAAAGATGCTAGCACTTAGCATCGCATGAGCCCAAAGGGATAGCCTCACTTGAGAGGTTAGGATCACCCAACTTCGCCTTGAAGCCATTCAAAGCCTTGCCAGGAAGCTAACTCATAGCTTCGCCAAAGGAAGTCAGCTCCGCCTGAAGCCACATGCAACTGCGCAGAAAGGGTATATGGTAGCTTCGCAACAGATGACATCTAGCTCCACCGAAGAAGCCTTCCTCTGACTTCGCCAGAAACTGCCTCCAGCTTCGCTGTGAGTTCAAGGCGGGCAGCGCCACTATTGGTCTGCTACGGTCAACCTTTGACCAATCAAATCTCCGGATGAGATCAGATCTAATCAGATCAAATCCAATTAAGATCAAATCGGAGATCAAATTCGGCAGTTGATTGCCACAATCTCTTGACTCTTCTAAAAATGAGTAAGAAGATCAGGGGAAATCCTCCAACGATATGGAAAGGATCAAAATAGATCAAGAGGATCAACTGACCTGCCATTTCTAGCTTCGCAGAAGCTGATCCTAGCCTCGCAGCAAGGCTATTTTCCAGATTTAAACAGATTTGATTCAATCTATTTTCATATTTTCAAGGGACGGTTATACCCCATCCCTCCTTATAAATAGCCCACCAGGGGCACAAGGAGGGAGGACTTCTTCGAAGAGCTTCCTCAGACGACACGCATAAGAGGACTCCACAAGCAGAGGCTTCTTCACGACGCACCGTGCGCTCTTGAATTCAGAGACTTTTAGAGAATTGCTTCTCTATTCAGGGTGCTGATACCCTAAATACCTTCTTCTCAAGGAATCTCTGGAACCAGGCGAGAAGGAATTCCTAATTGAAGGCGGCTTTGAGAAGTAGCAAGAGGGTTCTACCAACCTTCTATTCTCTGATTCCCCGAACCAGGCGAGAAGGGAATCTCATCGCTCGCATCGTCAAAGGGACAAAGTGGTCGCGCGCTGACCAGACTCCTATCAGCACACTTCTCCAGAATCTCTGAGGAGATCTACTTGTAATCTTTTTAAGAATACTTGTAATTTAGCTCCTCAAACTCTTTTTATTGTAAGTTTTCCCCTTTGCAAATCAATGGAAAACAGTGACGTGTGAGTGCTTTGAGCTTTGATTTCGTATTTGAGTCTTCTTGAGTCTCTGACACCTTCCTTTAGAGGAAGAAAACTCCTTAAATTCTTAGAACCCTGAGATAAACTTAAACACTTGAACTTAATTAGTACAAATAACTACATATGTTTTGTTATCATCAAAACCATAGAACCGGGTGATTGTAACCTTGGGCCAACTTAAAATAGTATGTTTAACTAAAAGTTTAGTGGATTATTCTATAAAACTATTACTCAAAAATGTTACAGTGTATTCACATATGAGTCGTGAGTCTATCTCACTAAAAAGTAAATGAGAAAAGAAATTGATGGATTAAAATATCAAGTTGCGATCAAGACTTACTAAGTTAATATTTTGTGATAATATTTTTAATTGTTATTTAAGACTCGTGTTAATTTCCAATAGCTACAAGTTTTCCCTAATAACAGTAGTTGCTGAGATTATTGTGTAAGAAAGCGAAGGATGGAGGACTGATGAAAACTTATGTGGTTATTGGATAACTGTGACTAAGAAAAAATATCAAGTTCATCACACATACAATTAATATCAAAATAAATTCCTCAATTATATCATGTTAAATAGGTTCTGACTTAACAAAATTGTAAGAGTTAATATATTAAACTATTGATATTTGCTACAAGACTCATGGTCATACCAATTTCAAACTTACAGGTAATTCATGTGGGAGATAACACCATAATTGCCATAGATATTAAAATGGATATTAATTCAAGAAAAGGAATTGTTGAGACTCATGTATGCGCATAGTTATGTCAAAAGTAAATAAAAAATATTAAATTTCATGTAAAGTTTGAACCTAAGCCTATTAGCTAAGATTCTCATATTTAAAAAAAGATCTATTTTACTCTCAATGAAGTTAAATTCTCTTGCTTAACTTGGTTTGTTGTCTAAGTGAGCATGCGATGAAAGAAAATATCTACATAGTATTCAAAGAGTTTTTAATGAAAAGGGAGAAAATTAAACATCTCATTAATAGAATGTTGTTAAAAATCTTAGTCAATTTTTATCAATATTGTTGCATGCATGTGTCACAATCATTAAGGGAGGCATTTAAAAAGGTGATATTTGTTCAATATTTGAGTTTTAACATTGTATATATAAATAAAGTTATTAGCATTGCAATATCATATCTTAGATAAACTATCATATACATAAACTTTCAAAAGAATAACTATACATATGATAATATTGGACATGATAATAAACAGATTCATAAAACTAAGACCTTGGATTTAGGGATCCCCCATTTTAAGAGTTTTGATGCATGATGGAATTTAAAAATTATTATCAATTATGTAAATATTTAGAAATAATCATTACATCCGTTTGGGTGTAAATAAGATACACAAATTGGTATGAAGGATTAAAGTTAATCAAATAAATAAATTTGCAATAAAGGAAATCAAATCTCAGAAAAGTTTAGACAAACGCAAGCACGAGAGATTTATCCTGGTTCGGTCCTCGTGACCTACATCCAGTCCCCAAGCCACCCGCTTGAGATTTTCCTTTATCCTTGATTTTGTACACCCAAAATCACAACCATGCACACCACTTGAAAAATCCCCTTTGCCAAATGTGTACACCTTCTCTCTACACCAAGAGAACAAACTTCATCTTGTACAACTGCTTCTACACCAAGAAGACACCCGTGTACAATGATTGTTTTGAGTATTACAACACTTTCCTATAAGCCTTGGTATTGTGTATGAACGTGGACAAGGTCTAGTATAGGAGAAAAACTTTAGAGAACTTCACAGAGGAATTTGAATTTGGTGAAGAACTAAAGTGGAAATCAGTTTTCAGGTTTGGCAGAATTTTGATTTAGAAAACTGAAGATTAGGATTCTAATTTTGGCCTTTAGAATAACAACCCTTTATATAGCTGCACACTAGGGTAAGTTAGGGTAGTTATAGGTGCAATTCAAATGATTGAAACGTTGGAAAACGTTGCACAAAGACCAGATAACAGAAACTGTCCAACAGTCAGAAACTACCTATAGTCGACTTGCCTTTTGAGTTAGTCGACTATACTAGGCAAATTTCCAAGGATTAGTCGACTAGGTTTGGGTATTAGTCGACTAGGTCAAGATAAGTTCGAGTGACAGGTTTCTGGATAACTGAACAAAGTCGACTGCAACTCCTTTATAAGTCGACTGGATTACGGATTAGTCGACTAGGGGAATAGGTTTAGTCGACTACAATTGCTATTAGTCGACTAGGTTATCTGTCAAGTCGACTAATGGACAAACAGAGAGTTGGGTCTAAATTGAGACACAGGATTAGTCGACTAGGAGTTGGGTCAAGTCGACTACACAAGTGATTAGTCGACTATAAGAGACTATAAGTCGACTATAGGTCTATGATATGTGTGTGCGCATCAAGGCTTTTGACATGCTATTTCATATTTACAATACACATCATATCAACTCTCTTTGGGCAGTTTTGATCATGAAGAACTCTTGATTAGTCTTGTGTTAGAGCTCCAAATGAAATGCTTCACAAATGTCTTCATCAATACATGTTCCAACAATAGTGAGAAAACACATGTAAATAATCTTTATGAAGAGATGCTCTAAGTGCCTTTAGGGCTATTGCATTGGCCTCTATATGCTTGCTATCATTAGGGTAGGATTCCTTGGTAATGGTAAGGTAAACATGTAAGCCTAGGGTTTTTAAATGACAACTCATAAGAATCTTCCATATATCTAGTCTAGAGAAATCAAACTTGGGAGGAACATCCATGAGTGCAAACTATATGTGTGCAAATAATATAAGTGCAAATGCAAATCTAGATTAGCTAACCAAGATCACACTCCTAGGTGGTTAAACCAAATATCAGTAGCGTAGGCTCTGATACCAATTGAAGGTACACCTAGAGGGGGGTGAATAGGTGTACGGCTAATCTAATGAACTAAATGCGAAAATTAAAACTAAATGACAACTACACTTAATGCAACTAACGAGTGTAGCCGAATTCTCAGTTAAAGGCTCTGGACTAACTCCTCTTGATTCCTCTGAATAAGAGTTGAGGCGCTATATGAAGCTCTCGTGGTTAAGCACAAGTGAGGCACACACAAACAAGCTAAGCATATAATGAATGTATGACAATATAAATGATGCAATGGCACAATATAAAGAGAGAGTTAGAGTCAATAGATCAAGCGCAAACAACAAGATTTGTTTCGAGGTTCGAGCACCCAGCTCTACGTCCCCGCCTTCACCTAGAAGGATTTCGAATCTGCTAATTTGTCCACACAGCACTCCCACACAGGGAACCTCCACCGAGGATTTTGGGCAATTACAATATGGAGTACACAACTCCTCTCTCAACCAAAACAACCTCTACACTTAGAGACTAAGCACAAAAACACCACAATATCCATCTCAGAAATGAGGGATAAGGACAAAGCCAAATAAGGATCACCTCACACTTGAGGGATACAACCCATTTGCACAACCTCCTCTACACTAAGAGGGAAAGACAGAAAGCCAAGCAATGATAATAGTTTACAACTTGGTGGTATATCTCAACCACAAACCAATTTTCCACAAATAAAAGATTCTATAGATAGGATAGAATGATATAGCTCAAGTGTGGAAAACAAGAGTTTGAAAATCAAAAACTCAAAGAAAAACTCTAGGGAAAACTTTAGATAGAATTGAAAGTGAAGATCAAAACAATTCCCAAAGAATTTTCTTTTCAAATGATTTTCTAACCCTTTTAAAAACAAGATGAAAATCAAATCTTTAAGCATTAAAAACTCTTTAAAAACTTGCTGGAAGATGTAAATTTTTGCTCTGAAAATTCTTGAAGAAAACCTCTCTCAAATGGGGTTTTATAGCCTCTTTAAAAAACTAGCCGTTGGCTGCAAATATGGTCAGATTTGACCATCCGGTCGACTGGCCAACGGTCGAATTTTGACCGTTGCCAACCACCGGTCGACCGCCCTTACCCAAGAGTAAGGGGACTTCAGTCGATCGACCGCCCGGTCGACTGGCCAAAACCTATGGCCTTTGTGCACGTCTCGTGCACGTCCAATCGACCGTTTCGGTCGACCGGCTCCTGGTCCGGTCGACCGGCACGGTCGACCGCCAGGGCCTGGCAGAAGCAATAAGGGACTGAAAAAACAGGGTTTTAAATACAAAATAAATCCCATAAAATTCTCTTAAAATTCAAAAAAATAGTTTTAGTATAATACATTGATATACAAACTTGTGTGAAAAATTTCAACACAAATTTCAAACTTTTTGAGCCATTTTGTGACTTATAAATTTTGCCGAAAACCAAAAACTGTATTTTCTAAAACTTGAATTTTTCAAATGGAAATCCGATTTCTCCAAAACTCATCTAAATACAAAAACATGATATTTAAACAACTTTTAGGCATGTAGTATATGGATATAAACCAATATACATGAAATAGATATATATCAATGTTTTTGACATATAAATCCGAAAATATGTTTTGTTAAAACACAAAACTCCAAACCCATGAATAGGCATATCAAAATAAGTTTGTCTAAGATATGAAGCATACATGTATATAGAACAAATCTAATATACATTAAACCATGTAAACTTGTTTTGATTCCATCTATCCATGAAAACTAAGATCGGTTAAATCAAAACCGAAAACCAAAGCATGAAACGTGCGTGTGTTGTGAACTTGAGCATACCACACTATCTAATCTTTACACATGGATCTAAAACATAAACTAAACTATGTACCGAAGTCTTCTTGACGAACTCCGTCTTCAAGCCGACTCGATCCAAACCGTGATCCACCGAGTTTGACTCCAACGAGTGCTAGATATGATCTTGATGCTCGGGCTCTTGAATCACCATGTGAGAAGCTCCAAAACACCTTTGTTGAAGCTAATCACCTACTAATATCTTGGCTAAAGATATGAAACTAAACATCACAAGATTATTAGTAAACATAACTACATGAGTTAATCATCATCAAAACTAGAGTGGAAGGCCTCTGGGCCAACAATCCCCCCCTTTTTGATGATGACAAAACTCATGGAGTTATATATGCATGGATTAAAGTAAAGCTTCAAAGAAGCTCCCCCTTAACTCATGCATAGCAATAAACAAAAATATATGGCAATGAAGCACATTAATCTAAACAAACATGTATGCAAATATAAGGAGATAAACATGCATGAAACGCATCAAATTCTTTTCTCCTTTTTGCAAAACAAAACAATATGCATAAATAAGAAATCTTTTCCAAAACATGCATATATACTAAAATACTTCTCCCCCTTTTTGTCAATCATCAACAAAGGGGTTAAGGTAAACACAAAAACAATGTTCTCCCCCACAAAGAGGCGAACTCAAATCAATAAATAAAAGATATATGCAATATATATTCATGAAGAGAAAGACGCTAAGTTAGCTTCCCTACATACATGCATTACATGAAGAAGGGATGACAAGCCCTAATTCACATAACACATAATATGCAATGCATAAGAGGAGATGTGAAGCTCCCCCTACACACGTGTACCGCATAAAGAAGAGTTGTCAAGCTCCTCAATATAAGATACACTCAACATGAATCTATATGTAGAAGAGATGTTAAGCTCTCCTTGCATATAGGCAATATAAATCAAAACATTTTTAATTTTCTTATTAAAACAAAATTTTGAGATATCTTAGTATATCAAATTTTAAGATATCAATTGTAAATAAACATTACAAATTTTGAATTTTTCTTAAATTAAGATATCACAAGATATAGATACCATATGAAATAAAATCATTTGTGATAACAAATTGAAGGTAAACAAATAAACATCTTGATACCAATTGAAAGTATTTTTCATTTTGAACATATGATACCAAATTAAAGTCAATATAGTATGTTTGAAAAACTCTACCATATGAAGAATACGAACTAGTTATGAGAAAAATTTGTAAACTAGTACGAAATCCTTCAAGTAAGAAATAAAACAAAAAATATATTTCATGAAATATGAAACTCACATGATAGCCAACACTCAAAGTCAATGAAGCATGAATATGACTCATGAAAATAAAGCGTGAGTAAACAAGAAAGGTGAGTGTACAAATAAAATGTGAAGAACATAATCATGAAAGGTAGGCAATAAGCTCAATTTAAATTCCTTTAAACATGAAAACATGAAAATCGTCAAAACTAAATTTTCATTAAAACAATTTATACTTTAAGGCATATGTATGTTTTGACAAAACAAGAAGTATACATACATATCCCTAAACACAATTGAGTCCATAATAAAGATTTGCATGAAAAGCAAATGACTCAAGGGATATACATGTATATCTTAAGGTTTGGCAAAATAGACATATACATGAAGTGAAAACACATGATCATAAAACATGTCCAAGATGGGGAATATAAGTTAAATTGCATGAATCATCAAAACTAGGCTATACTAGTACATTTAACAAGCACAGATGAGCATTTAAGCACAAACATATAAAAGTCTATTTGTGGCTCACTAGATGTACAAGTATATATCCAAGTTTTAATGAAAACTAACATCCAAACATGTAATCAAATCATGAAGTATAAAACGAGACATAAACCAACATGATAAACATAAATACGATGTAAATGCACATGCATTAGAACTATGATATACATAATAGCTAAACAATGGTGAGAACACAACATATGGGTCCATATAAACATGGATGATCTCAAATGCTATACATGCATGTCAATGATCTAATAATCATGGCATTTAACATACTAATTAAAACATGCTAAAACTCAATAATGTGGAAAGCATGTAAATATAAACGAGAGTCAGAGATCGTACCAAAACCGATGAAGGCACCTCTCTAGTTCTCCAAACCAAGGCGTTCCTCCCACCAAAACTCCCCTTGAAAGTGATGCATCCAAATTGTTCTCTTTAAGCTCGGAACGCATCCACTTCAACGCACCATCGCTCTCACTTCATGCGAGAGCCCACACCTACATTAAATACAATAGGGGTGGTCTTTGGTACCCATACTCTTTTGGGTCCATGGGGGCTAGCTCCTTTCCTAACCTAAACAAACTTAGTTGCTAAATTTACATCATGTATACGATCATAACAAAACTTAGCAAGGTGGCCCTTACGTCCATAATGTGTACAAGTGAACACATGAGCATACATTGTGTGATGGGTGTGACCGTGAGAAGCATGTGTATGCCGTGGTTTGTGTGCATGCATAGATGAAATTTGTTTCTTGCGAAACATGGATTCCAACCGTGTATGATTTAAAGCACATTGGCTCAAAGTGGAGCCCAAACAATCAACACTCTTCTTAAGTAAAGATATATCATTTTCAATCTTAGAAGAGGTGCATGCAATAGGTAAGATAGGTGATGAAGCTACACTAGCATGGCAAACATGTGAATTAATATCAATTTTCAAAGATTCATTTTCATTTAAGCAAACTTCTAAATCTTTTGAAATAGAATCAATCTTTATTTTTAAAGAATCAATCTCTTGTACAACAAAATCAAGTTTTAAAGACAAGTTTTCATTTTTCTTTAAAATATCATTACAATCATTTTTATTTTTCAAAAACTCATTTTCATTTAGGGCAAGGTCTAGTTGGGATTTAAGTGAGCTACATTCACTTGAAATCTCTTCCTTCTCTTGCAATACGTTCTCAAGTGTAGAAGATAAGTTTTTATTTTCTTCTTTTAAACCAATATTATCCTTTTTCAAAAGTTTATATTTTTCAAGTAATTTTTTACACCTTTTTAGCAAGTTCATTATTTATGGCTTGAGCCTCCATACACTCATTGCAATAGGAACTAGAGCTAGCATCTAGTTGAGTTTCCGATTGTACCTCAAGGGAGTCATTCCCTTGGACCATGAAGCAACGTTCATCGGACTCGTCTCTTCTAGATCCCTCATCTTATTGATAATCTTAGGTATCTCGGGAGAAGTCAAAATGCTCCATACTGTAAAAGCGGACTCATAGTTGTTGGTCCCGATATGATGCCAATTGCGGAACTTTTTCTGTTGGCACTTATGGATCTAAAATAGAAAGTCAACACAAATACTAAACAAAGAAGGATTAAAGTTAATCAAATAAATAAACTTGCAATAAAGGAAATCAAATCTCAGAAAAGTTTAGACAAACACAAACACGAGAGATTTATCCTGGTTCGGTCCTCGTGACCTACATCCAGTCCCCAAGCCACCCGCTTGAGATTTTCCTTTATCCTTGATTTTGTACACCCAAAATCACAACCATGCACACCACTTGACAAATCCCCTTTGCCAATTGTGTACACCTTCTCTCTACACCAAGAGAACAAACTTCACCTTGTACAACTGCTTCTACACCAAGAAGACACCCGTGTACAATGATTGCTTTGAGTATTACAACACTTTCCTATAAGCCTTGGTATTGTGTATGAACGTGGACAAGGTCTAGTATAGGAGAAAAACTTCAGAGAACTTCACAAAGGAATTTGAATTTGGTGAAGAACTGAAGTTGAAATCAGTTTTCAGGTTTGGCAGAATTTTGATTTAGAAAACTGAAGATTAGGATTCTAATTTTGGCCTTTAGAATAACAACCCTTTATATAGCTGCACACTAGGGTAAGTTAGGGTAGTTATAGGTGCAAGTCAAATGATTGAAACGTTGGAAAACATTGCACAAAAGACCAGATAACAGAAACTGTCCAACAGTCAGAAACTACCTATAGTCGACTTGCCTTTTGAGTTAGTCGACTATACTAGGCAAATTTCCAAGGATTAGTCGACTAGGTTTGGGTATTAGTCGACTAGGTCAAGATAAGTTCTAGTGACAGGTTTCTGGATAACTGAATCAAGTCGACTGTAACTCCTTTATAAGTCGACTAGATCATGGATTAGTCGACTAGGGGAATAGGTTTAGTCGACTACAATTGCTATTAGTCGACTAGGTTATCTGTCAAGTCAACTAATGGACAAACAGAGAGTTGGGTCTAAATTGAGACACAGGATTAGTCGACTAGGAGTTGGGTCAAGTCGACTACACAAGTGATTAGTCGACTATAAGAGACTATAAGTCGACTATAGGTCTATGATATGTGTGTGTGCATCAAGGCTTTTGACATGCTATTTCAATTTACAATACACATCATATCAACTCTCTTTGGGCAGTTTTGATCATGAAGAACTCTTGATTAGTCTTATGTTAGAGCTCCAAATGAAATGCTTCACAAATGTCTTCATCAAAACATGTTCCAACATTCTCCCCTTTTTGATGATGACACGTTGTGTGCACATATACTCCCCCTACAGAAAATAGGTTATATTTTCCCCCCCTGCAGAAATTGGGTTATAACAAATATAGAAATACTTTGTTCTACCCCTGCAACAAATATATCATTAAATATATATATATATATATATATATATATATATATATATATATATATATATATGTTCTTATCAACTATTATATGGTACCTGCAAGATAAACGTTAGATGGTACCAAACATAAAAGAACATATTAACCTTTAGGAGTCCAAATCCATTTAGAATTTGGTTTCCACCTGTTAGTATACACATAATTGCATGAATTACATATATCATGAATTTATGATGCAATATAGGCATTTTTATCATGAATACTTAAATTCTTAGGAATCCATATAAACTTATTTTTCTTAGATTTTCTTTTACAAAAGAACTATATGGATTACTACAATATGAAGATTTTTCAACAAATCCAATACCATAACTATTATGTGACAACTTCTGAAAAGATAATAAATCATTCAATTTTTCTTTTCCTTGATTGAACTTAGTCACATTTTGCGAAATATCTTCATATTTCTTTTTGAAAACTGAAATATCTTTATCTAAAATAGAAATCCTTTTATTCAAAGACTCAGTTTCTTTTTTAAGAAAAATGTTCTCTTTTATAAACTTCTCATTATCATTTTTCAAAGATGATATGACTTTTTTAAACTCATCTTTTTGAGAATTTATAGAAGATACTTGTAAAGCATAACATGAATTTTCATTTAAAAGTTTTCATTTTCTTTTGATAAAACTTTATTTTTCAATTTTTCATGCTTTAGATCATTAAACAATTCATGAAATGCATCAGAAAGTTCAGTAAATGATACCTCATCATCTTCTATGGCCATGTAACATAGGTTGACACGTTCAGTGGATTCTTCTTCGTCAGAAGATGAGGAATCACTGTTCTCCCATGAGGCTTCATAGTTTTTCTTCTTTCTGAACTTTTTGCTCTTGATTTTACCTTTATTTTTGAGCAATGGGCAATCCATCTTCATATGGCCTGGTTTATTGCAATTAAAGCATTTGAATTTATCTTGCTTTAGAAATCTCCTGAATTTCTTTGAAAGCATTGCCATCTCCTCTTCATCGTTATTGGAATCGTCCGTGTCAGAGGATGCATGGAAGGCAAGTTCTTTCTTCTTTGAATGGTGTTGTCGTTCCTCCTTCTTTCTTTCTTCCAATTGCACTTCATATGCCATTAGATTACCGATTAGGTTTTCTAACGACAAAGTTGAGAGATCATTGGCTTCTTCAATTGCGGTTGTCTTCTTCTCCCATTCTGGTGTGAGTGCACGAAGGATCTTACGAACTTTTTCGACTTGGGTGTAATCCTTTCCAAGGGATGCTAAGGAATTGGTAATGTCGGTAAATCTTGTAACCATTTCTGATATGGTTTCATTCTCCTCCATTTTGAATAATTCAAACCTGTGGACAAGAACAGATATTTTAGATTCCTTAACTTTATTTGTGCCTTCGTGTGTTACCTGAAGAGTATGCCATATTTGCTGTGCAGAAGTGGCTGTTGACACACGGTTGAACTCTTCTTTGGTTAAGGCACAGAACAAGGCATTCATTGCTTTGGCGTCAAGGTTCGCATTCTTCTTTTGATCATCACTTCAAGTGCTGTAGTTGGTTGTTGGCTTGGTGTACGATGCTTCTATGATGTTCTAAAGTTCGTAGTTGAGCGATTGCAAGTAGATCTTCATTCTACACTTCCAATAGTTGTAGTTGGATCCGTCAAATAGCGGTGGACGTTGTGTAGAATGTCCTTCTTTGAATTAGGATGATGAAAACTCCGTTGCCATCCTTGTTGTTGACTAGGTATGCAGGGCTTGTATGCCGGTTCGTGGTTCAGATACCAAATGTGAGACCCACTCTGATACCAATTGTAGGACCTACTCTGATACCAATTGTTGGTCCCGATATGATGCCAATTGCGAAACTTTTTCTGTTGGCACTTATGGATCTAAAATAGAAAGTCAAATTTCCAAGGACAAATTTCCAAGGATTAGTCGACTAGGTTTGGGTATTAGTCGACTAGGTCAAGATAAGTTCGAGTGACAGGTTTCTGGATAACTGAATCAAGTCGACTGCAACTCCTTTATAAGTCGACTGGATCATGGATTAGTCGACTAGGGGAATAGGTTTAGTCGACTACAATTGCTATTAGTCGACTAGGTTATCTGTCAAGTCGACTAATGGACAAACAGAGAGTTGGGTCTAAATTGAGACACAGGATTAGTCGACTAGGAGTTGGGTCAAGTCGACTACACAAGTGATTAGTCGACTATAAGAGACTATAAGTCGACTATAGGTCTATGATATGTGTGTGCGCATCAAGGCTTTTGACATGCTATTTCATATTTACAATACACATCATATCAACTCTCTTTGGGCAGTTTTGATCATGAAGAACTCTTGATTAGTCTTGTGTTAGAGCTCCAAATGAAATGCTTCACAAATGTCTTCATCAAAACATGTTCCAACAATAGTGAGAAAACACATGTAAATAATCTTTATGAAGAGATGCTCTAAGTGCCTTTAGGGCTATTGCATTGGCCTCTATATGCTTGCTATCATTAGGGTAGGATTCCTTGGTAATGGTAAGGTAAACATGCAAGCCTAGGGTTTTTAAATGACAACTCATAAGAATCTTCCATATATCTAGTCTAGAGAAATCAAACTTGGGAGGAACATCCATGAGTGCAAACTATATGTGTGCAAATAATATAAGTGCAAATGCAAATCTAGATTAGCTAACCAAGATCACACTCCTAGGTGGTTAAACCAAATATCAGTAGCGTAGGCTCTGATACCAATTGAAGGTACACCTAGAAGGGGGTGAATAGGTGTACGGCTAATCTAATGAACTAAATGCGAAAATTAAAACTAAATTGCAACTACACTTAATGCAACTAACGAGTGTAGCCGAATTCTCGGTTAAAGGCTCTGCACTAACTCCTCTTGATTCCTCTGAATAAGAGTTGAGGCGCTATATGAAGCAATCGTGGTTAAGCACAAGTGGGGCACACACAAACAAGCCAAGCATATAATGAATGTATGACAATATAAATGATGCAATGTCACAATATAAAGAGAGAGAGAGAGAGTTAGAGTCAATAGATCAAGCCAAACAACAAGATTTGTTTCGAGGTTCGAGCACCCAGCTCTACGTCCCCGCCTTCACCTAGAAGGATTTCGAATCCACTAACTTGTCCACTCAGCACTCCCACACAGGGAACCTCCACCGAGGATTTGGGGCAATTACAATATGGAGTACACAACTCCTCTCTCAACCAAAACAACCTCTACACTTAGAGACTAGGTACAAAACCACCACAATATCCATCTCAGAAATGAGGGATAAGGACAAAGCCAAACAAGGATCACCTCACACTTGAGGGATACAACCCAATTGCACAACCTCCTCTACACTATGAGGGAAAGACACAAAGCCAAGCAATGATAATAGTTTACAACTTGGTGGTATATCTCAACCACAAACCAATTTTTCCACAAATAAAAGATCTTATAGATAGGATAGAATGATATAGCTCAAGTGTGGAAAACAAGAGTTTGGAAATCAAAAACTCAAAGAAAAACTCTAGGGAAAATTTTAGATAGAATTGAAAGTGAAGATCAAAACAATTCCCAAAGAATTTTCTTTTCAAATGATTTTTTAACCCTTTTAAAAACAAGATGAAAATCAAATCTTTAAGCATTAAAAACTCTTTAAAAACTTGCTGGAAGATGTAAATTTTTTCTCTGAAAATTCTTGAAGAAAATCTCTCTCAAATGGGATTTTTATAGCCTCTTTAAAAAACTAGCCGTTGGCTGCAAATATGGTCAGATTTGACCATCCGGTCGACTGGCCAACGGTCGAATTTTGATCGTTGCCAACCACCGGTCGACCGCCCTTACCCAAGAGTAAGGGGACTTCAGTCGATCGACCGCCCGGTCGACTGGCCAAAACCTATGGCCTTTGTGCACGTCTCGTGCACGTCCAATCGACCGTTTCGGTCGACCGGCTCCTGGTCCGGTCGACCGGCACGGTCGACCGCCAGGGCCTGGCAGAAGCAATAAGGGACTGAAAAAAACAGGGTTTTAAATACAAAATAAATCCCATAAAATTCTCTAAAAATCTACAAATATAGTTTTAGTATAATACATTGATATACAAACTTGTGTGAAAAATTTCAACACAAATTTCAAACTTTTTGAGCCATTTTTGTGACTTACAAATTTTGCCGAAAACCAAAAACTGTATTTTCCAAAACTTGGATTTTTCAAATGGAAATTCGATTTCTCCAAAACTCATCTAAATACAAAAACATGATATTTAAACAACTTTTAGGCATGTAGTATATGGATATAAACCAATATACATGAAATAGATATATATCAATGTTTTTGACATATAAATCCGAAAATATGTTTTGTTAAAACTCAAAACTCCAAACCCATGAATAGGCATATCAAAATAAGTTTGTCTAAGATATGAAGCATACATGTATATAGAACAAATCTAATATACATTAAACCATGTAAACTTGTTTGATTCTATCTATCCATGAAAACTAAGATCGGTTAAATCAAAACCGAAAACCAAAGCATGAAACGTGTGTGTGTTGTGAACTTGAGCATACCACACTATCTAATCTTTACACATGGATCTAAAACATAAACTAAACTATGTACCGAAGTCTTCTTGACGAACTCCGTCTTCAAGCCGACTCGATCCAACCGTGATCCACCGAGCTTGACTCCAACGAGTGCTAGATATGATCTTGATGCTCGGGCTCTTGAATCACCATGTGAGAAGCTCCAAAACACCTTTGTTGAAGCTAATCACCTACTAATATCTTGGCTAAAGATCTGAAACTAAACATCATAAGATTATTAGTAAACATAACTACATGAGTTAATCATCATCAAAACTAGAGTGGAAGGCCTCTGGGCCAACAATATTAGCATTGCAGTGTTGTATAATCTTAATCTAATAATTTCAACAAACTTATAAAATAGAATGGAATAGGATAAGAGAACGAGAACTATTTAGCTTACTCTCAAAGTTTTAAGATAAATACTTACTACATTGCTGTAGATAAATAAGCAATCTCTAACGGATATAAAACCAATGCGACACAATCAATAAAGTACTTCTCAGATAAAAATAGAAAAGGGCTTTTCTATTACTGTTGTTGTTATTTGTGGTTAGAGTGTATGCATTGTTTTCCATTGAAAATTTTAGGGGGATTACAAAATTTGAAGAGAATTTACAAGTAATAAAAAGAAAATTATAAGTATTCTCTTCTTGAGATTCTGAAGAAGGGTGCCAGTAGGAGTCTGGTCAGCACGCGACCACTTTATCTCTTTAACCATATGAGTAATCAAGTCTTGAGATCTACTGTCTGGGAATTCCTTCTCACCTGATTCTGGAAGTTCCTTAAGAGTGAAAGATTAGGGTATTAACATCATGAGTTTATCTTAAAGGATTAGAGAAAATAAATCTCTGAATTTTTAGAAGTTAGAGAATAGTTCTGTTGAGATGATTTCTCTATCTAAAGATTCCAGCCCAAAAAGTCAAGTCTTTGCTTAGCCTCAGAATGGGTTATTTATAGTCTTATAGGGGTGTAACTGTCCCTAAAATTAGCAAAGACTGAAAACAATCGTGAAAGCCTCACATGCAAGGCTAATACAGGCTCTGCGCAAGCCTAAAAAGCTTCACACAAAGCTACGTAGGCTCTGTGCGAGCCTATTTCAACAGTTTTGGCTTTTTTTAAGAGGGGGACTCTCTTAATTATCTCCACATTGTGGGGAGATAATATGGTGTAACTGGCCCTTTAAAGTAGGCATTAACCCCACTAATATAGTGAGAGGTTATCCCACTAATCTCGTTCAGAGATTTGAAACAGTCAAATGACCAGGAGTTAAAACTCCAAAAGTTTCATACGGAGCTAGCCTAGTGTGGGGCTAGTTTCAATGCTTTTGAGTGAAGCTAGCCAGTTTGGCTAAGTTTGAACCGTCTGTTCAACTGTCTGTGACTTGTCTTTTGGAAGTATCGATAAGTTAAACACTGTACAGACTAGTCTAAGAGTTACATGAGATTTTGTCTTTTGAAAGTGTCAACAAAAAGCCCTTCAAAGTTTTTGTAAATCCGTAATGGACTGTCCTGATTTCAAAATACTTTAATTTATAGCTTGTGACCTTAAAATTTGACATTACTAAGGTCAAGTCATTTTTATAACACTGATGGATGAGGAAGTCGATTAGACTAAGTGCAAGCCAAACAACCAGTTTGGCGAGGCAAAAGCTCCATGCGGAGCTAGCCCAGTGCGGGGCTAAAGTTCAAAGCTTCTGTGTGAAGCTATCATCGGCGGAGTTACAACTTAGCCTATTTAGAAATGCTAGCCCATGCTAAGTTATGGCGAGGCTATTAGCTTCGCCACAGGAAGTTACCCTCCTCCCGTTGTTTCAATTTCTTGAAATGACAGTATGCACTCCTTTTGAGGAGGTGCAAGCTTAGGCAATGATGCCTATAAATAGCCAACTGGCTGATTTTAGAGAGGTATCTTATCTCCAAGATTTTAGCAATCTTTTACTGAAAGATATTTTTCATCTTCATCATATTTCTAGGGTTTTTCCTTTCACCATCTCTTTGAATGAGATATGGCACACAAGCAACGCGCTGGGTAAGAGGTAGCAACCTTTAAGGTAGCGGCCGAAGCCCCTCTGGCCATTGATCTGTCGATCCCATATAGGGATTCTTCAAGGATTTCGATCTCTTAGGGAATTTTTTCTTCACTGTGTTCTGGCGTCTTTAGGGGTTTTTCCTTCTATGGTGAATTCCATGGGTTCTCCAAGGAAGTTTCCAGTGGGGTGGACAAGATCCTTGCTGATGAAAAGAAAGAAAGAAGAAGAAGAAGATCCTTATACCCACTTCAAGCTAGAAGCGGAAGGCATCTTTTGCTCGCAGGACCCAATGAAAGAAGCAGTAGTAAGTGAGCCTTCTCGACGCACCCAGGAGGTTTTCTATGTTGAGGATGAGGAATTGACTCCTTACGTTCCTCCTGATTTTTTGCCTGCCACATCACCTCATCTTGATGAGACCCGTGGGTAAATCGCTTAGGCTTCTGGTACAGTTACTTTTTGTTATCTCAGTATGATTTTCTTTTCCTTTTATTATTGTGACTAGCTTTTGTCTTTAATCACATATGCATATATGGAAGAAGCTTTTGATGATCTCTTTGCTTACAAAGAAGGAATTGAGGCGGATTACTTTAGTCCGGAAGGCCCAAGGATCAGTTGCACTACTTCGGATCTTTCAGTAAAGGTGAAGTCCCCGCTCGAGGTGATGAGAATGAGGATGTAGAAATCCCTGAAACTCCAGGGACAAAGGACCGGTCGATGAGCTAACCCATGAGGAGGTCCCAGCTACATCTACCAAGCCAATTGATTGGTAGTGAAAAGTGCATTTTTATCATCATATTTACCGTCACATTTTCATATTTATTTATATAATTCTGCACATTTATTAATATTTTGTGATTTATTGTGTGCAGGCCTCGAAATAATAAAAAGAAAGAATTAAAGCTTAAAAAGAGCCCAAAAGCCCATATTTGAAGCCCAAGAGTCAAAGTGCAAATATCAATTGTCAAAGAGCAATTATGCAAGGGCTAAAGTTGCAATTATTAAAGATGAGGGAAGGATAGAATTCTACCCAACCCTAAACTCTTGCAGGATGAGCATAAAAGCCAAAGATAAGAAGGAAATTCGTGATAAAAGATTTGGGATAATTGAGATCAAGGTAACTTGATTACTAAGTTATCTTGAAATCCCAATATGGAGAGCCAGGATCATACTTCCAGAAGCAAGCGCCCAGATGAACGGATCAGGAGAAGCCACGCGCCAAAGCGCGTGGCAATCTGCCACCAGACTGCCGCGGAAACGCGGCAAAAGCCGCAATTCCGCGGCAAAGTGGATGAGTTCGAATCCCAATTTTTGTGGGCAACTTTATCCAGGACTCCTCGGCCTTCTGCACGTATAAATACCCCCTGCAGTGCAACGTACAGAGCGTCCAGCGTCCAGCAAAGGGCCAAAGTTAGGATTTTTAGGGTTTTTCTTCTTTCTTTTAGGTTAGATTTTATTTCCACCTTTGTAAGTTTTATTTTCTTCTTGTGAAAGCTGAGAGGAGATGTTGCATTCATGGAGGAAGGGATCCTCTTGTACCAATGGTGACAGCCGGTGTAAGTTGTAAATTTTCCTCCATTGTTTAAATCAAATCAAAGCTTGTTTTGTTCTTTTTATGTTTTATTGTGTCTCTATCTTTGTCTATCATTGTTTTTCTACATTGTTTCTTTCTCTAATGTCTTGCCCACCATGAGATCCAACTGCTTCGAGAATACCTAGCCGAAGAAGGAACGTTGACGGCCCATGGCGATGAACAGGTCTTCATAGCTTGTTTTTCATTTCGTAGAGTAGATTAAGAAGGCGGACGATCCCATAAGCCGTGCTTGTACGCCTTCCAAGAAAAGGTAAATCATCGCAACGGTTCAAACGGCAAGCAGACTAAAGAGATAAGTTTTCTTTCCTTTTCTTTTATTTTCTTTTTTGTAGATTAAATCCACATCATCTCCATATTCTTTTCTACCACCCATTGTAAATACCATCCATTGTAAATACCACTACTAATAATAAAAATAAAAGCTTTAGAGTATAACTTGCTTAACGCTTCCATCGCAGTCCCTCCTTGAGGATCACGACCCGCATAGCCCTGCTACCGCGGATTAGAACTGAGACTTGCACATCTATTCTTAAACTAACATATTATATTTTGTGTGCAGGAAATCTCAGTCAGCAAATTGGCGCCGTTGCCGGGGAGGGACGGTAAGTTTATCTCTAAAACAAAATTTAATTTTTAACTAATTCTTTATTCTTTTCTGTTTGCAGGTTTGGAGAACAGGAAACAGAAATACAGCAGCAGCATTGGACATATAGCTCCTCTGTGCCTCTGCCCTCGAAGGCAGAGCATCAGAGACTACTGTATTGCCGCGGATCCGCGGCCATAGCCGCGGAAATGCGGCAACAGTAGAGGATTACTCACTGAAATTTTTGCAGGATTCTGCAAATTGCAAATACTGTTTTCTGCTCTGTTGGGTTTGTTCTGTGATAAACCTGTATACTGCTAATTAATTCAACAGTAAATTATTTGTTTTTAAAGATAAAATTGATTAGACGTTTGCATATTAGGCACCTGTCTTTTTCAATTATTTTTATTTACTGTTGAAGAGTGCTGGAGGAGCAAGGTACGTACGCATTGCATGTAGAATAGGACTCATCTCTTGGTTGATTTTCTGCTTTGAGTGATTCTTATCTATTTATCTTGTACACTTGCACTAATTCATCTTAAGGGCATAACCCATTAACAAGATAAGGTGGGGATTTCATCACCCTTCCTTAGCCCAAAAATCATATCCCAAGCACTCACTAACCCAAGCCTAACTAAAAAGAGTAGACGTTGGCCCTAGGGACATCTCGGACTCAATTAGGAGATTATCCTAAGGGGGAACGGTGTTGGAAGTTGACTCCTGCCAAATCAGTGTCTAGGAAGGGGATTGAGGGCCGAAAGCCTGAAGTGTGGTGGTTATTTAATTAAGGAACGTCTTTGACGGAAAACCTCCCACCACTCTTGCCCCGACCTGGCTGATTAACTTGTGGTCAAAGTCTACACCCTACCTCCCGTGGACAGTCTAACCAGTTAGGAGTCGTCTAGGTCATAGGTCTACCCTAACTTAGGTTAGAATTTTTTTTTTGTTTGTTGTGTTTGTGTTGGTGTGATATGGCATATAAGAATAATTCCAATTTTAATCCATATTACACCCCTAACTATTATTCGGATATTACCAACCCGGCATACCCTAACTTTGACCAATCTAGTGTGCCGGAATGGTCTTATCCGAATGAATATAACCCACACCCCCATCTTATGACTATAATTTCCATAATAATTTCAACTCGTCACAGAGTTCATGGGATTTCGAGTCCCCCGAGTCTAATTCTCAACCAAATTGTCCTCCATATCCATCTAGTCCACATTCTTCCCAAGATTCATACTCAGATCCACCCATTCAGAATAGAAAACCATCTATCGGGGAAATGATGAGTATGCACGAGTCCAAGCAACAACCACCATCAATCTTAGACATGATGATGCGTGAGTCCACCGATTCACAACTTCATCACGATCTCACTTCCTCTTTCCAAATCCAATTCAAAAGAGGCTTGAAGCCATGACTCAGGCTAGATTAGCTCGCGAGCATGATTTAGATATGATGGTTCAATCTTTGCGTTCTTACAGTTCGGCAAATTCTGATATCGCTGACCACTCTCTTAGAGCCGACGAACCAAGTTGCTTTGGACAACAAGATTCTATTTCAGTGCCATCATCTGAACTTGCCGAAACTCCAATTCTTGATAACTTGACAAGTTTTTCCTTTCATGAATTAGAACTTGAACATGAATATGATCATGATCCCCAACTTGATGATTCAGTTTTATTTCCTGATTCAATAATGACTCCAGTGTCTCCACCTGATTTCACTTTTCCCGAGTCAACATTGGATCCTATTCCAATTCATCATGAAATTGAATCACCCATTTTAGAAGATCATATTGAACTTGACCTAGATTCTCACAATCTCTTTACTTCTGAAACTGATTGTACAATTCTGACGGAAGATGTTGACCTTAGTTTTGAAGAATTGTATGGCGATGAGCTAGAATTCCTTAATATTGGAAGTAAAGAGATATCACCCATATTAGGTCACATTCCATTGTGGGAAGAAGATTGTGGACTTGAGTTTCAATTTCTTGACTTGGACTCAATTCTTGAACCTAGCCCGACTCCTGAGCCCTTACTTGATTTGAGCATTTTCCCTGAGTCGGTATTCGTTCCCGCACCTATATTGTCCAAGTCAATAATTCCATCTTTTCATACTCCATTTTGGGACAAGGAGGTTGAGATAATTAACTCTGAAATTTATTATGAAATTTGGAAATTTGATGGGGTGGAAATACTAAAAAATGATTATATATATATTTTAGTGGGTTATGTAAGGAAAATTTCTGGTGGGTTCCACCAAATTATTTGTTATCTTGATTGGGCCGCATTTCGTGGACCAATTAGACCACCTCCGGAACCACCACCCTAAGGTAACTTCCGCCTTCCCTTGTTCTGTTTCATGCATATATGCATTCATTCATACATTGAGGACAATGCATGAGATAAGTGTGGGGGTGGGCTTTACTAACATACTAACATAGGTAGAAACTAACAAAAATTTGCTAAAAAAAAAAAAAAAAAATTTAAAAAAAAAATGTTATAAAAAGGAAATATTTTGACTTATTTTTTGAAAGAAATCTAAGTTAGTTTTAAGGATTAGGAAAATCATGATTAGGATTTCTAAAAACTTGGTCAAAATAAATAAATTGTTTAAATTTTAGGTATAGGAGGAGAAATTGAATAATTAGTTAGTCTTAATTTTTACCTTAATGAAATGAGCATTCCTAGTACATATCTAGGATTCTAAGACAAAGACCTTGTGCCTCATAAAATAAATAAAAAAAAATAAATAAATAATATCACCAATTGAGCTGGATACATGTGCCTCAAGAAGCATAAGTATTCATGCCTAAAGGTGAGTTCTAAAAAAAAAATAAAATAAAGTCCTTAGTTTTGGGGCCTAGTTCACTCGAATTTGAGTCCGCGGGGTGTTTTCTCACCTGGTGCCCTAAAGCCGACCGGTTTGGGAGCCACCGACTTTAAGTTCGCTACATGGGTGGATTAGAAAGCCTAAGAAAACTGAGAAATATTATACATGTATTAACACATCTATTAGTCAATTAGTTAGGTATGAGGGCCTCAAGAAGCCTTGATACTTATACGAAAGAAAATTAGATGAGTTATACATGCCAAAAAAAAAAAAATTATATTAACACATCTAATAGTCAATTAGTTAGGTATGAGGGCCTCAAGAAGCCTTGATACTTACACGAAAGAAAATTAGATGATGTTATAAAAATAATAAAGAGGCATGAGAGTCCAAATTAAGGAATTCCTAGTATAAATTCATAAGGATTCATATGATTTTTGGTAACGAAAAAGACTATATTAGAAATTTAATTTTAATCCTTACCTAAAATGAATAACAATTGACTTTATAAAGACTAGGTTTGAAGAATGAATAAAAATGATAATCCTAAAACTTATAGACTACTTAGTCTCTTCAATAATAATTCAAATATTTTCCTTTTTATGGATTTTGTGGGTGCAATCCGCTGAAAACCCTCACGAGACAACACTCGTCCTCTAGGGTAACCTAGAGGTTTAACGGCTTGTTGCACATGTTAAGTGCAATCGTGATTCCTACGAAAGTGAGTTAGGTTAGATTAACTTTTCATTTCTTTTTCTTTTTCTTTGTTTTTACTCGAGGACGAGCAAAAAGATAAGTGTGGGGGTGTCACTTTCAGAGTTGTTCCTATCGAGACTGTTACTAGCAAGATAGTTGATACCGGAGTGGCTTCCATTGAAGCTACTGCTATTGAGGGTTCTCCTATCGAGACTGTCCCGGATGAGGTGACAGCACTGAGATAACATTACCATGACCTTAACTCCTTTAGATAAAGGCATAATATTTCACTTGGTGATCATTTTTCTTATATCATTTCTGATCACCTGATTTTGCAGAAGCTTCTGTATTGACTGCTCTGACTGTTGGGCCATCTCAGGAGGAGGTAGCTATTCCACTCGTATTGGATTCTACAATATTGAATATCATATATCACAACATAGTCCAGTATCAGACGTCATCCGCTGCTGATTTGTCGGTGATGGTCGGGATAAATTCTGCTCTTTCTACTATGCTGGTAGAATAGAGTGAGTCTAGGCCCGAGCTTACAGTTGAGTTGGTCTCAGTTTCGTCCTCCCCTTTAGCTTATGCTACTGCTGATCTAGTGGTGATTGCCGGTCTTGACTCTTCAACACTGACTGCTAGGCCTGCTTGTTCGGTGATGACTACAGGTGTCGCTTCTTCGATGATCATCTCTATGGAGATCCCTCTTTTGATGGCCACTTCTTCTGCTTCACTAGTGATTGCTTCGACTAATCCTCCAATGTCCATTATGACCATACCTATAGAGACTTCTCCTTTCGCTATTATCTCTTCATCGATCGAAGGCGACTTTAAAAAGGAATTCATCACGGAGTTGGTCGATAGCTTCTATAAAAGTTTGAGATGATGCCTCTCGTTGATACTGAAGAATTCAAAAATTCCATTTGAATCCTTGAAGCTGATACTCTCTCAGGCCATAGAGAATATTAGGGATGTTGGAGGAGCCATCAAGGCCGCTTTCTTAGAGCAGATGATCAATAATCTCGACAATGATGTAGACGAGTGGCGTTGCTTGAATCAGGCGGATCTCACTCTGCTAATTGAGGAGGAACTGGACCGTCTCGCTGAGCAGGTGCAGAAGACTTACTTAGAGACATCCCGAAAAGCGAAGGCAGTATCTTATGAGTTGAAAACCCTGGAGGCCAAAGAAATCGTGATTGCCGATGCGATTGAGATCTCAAATCAGGCTCTTGTGGCTGCCAATGGTTAAATCAAGAGGGCTCAGGAGATGATTGCAAGGGTGAATACTCTTTTGTTCAGAACTGATCCAGTGTGCCAAACTCATATTGCCCAGTTGGAAGAGAAGACTGCAATATCCAGATCTAGCAACCAGAAGTGGAGAAAAGATTGGCTTTGGAGGAAGTCCAATCTTGCTTGGCGAAGGTGGCCATTCTTAACATGGAGGAGCTGAAGCCGGAGGCTGTCCTTAGGGTGAGGAAAGCAAGAGGAACAAGTTGTCTACTCTTGAGGCTAAACTCAAATCAACAATCTTGATGTAACACCAATGTATCTTTTTTCTTTTCACTTGAATCAATAAAATTTTCTTTTGATTAATGATTTGTCTTGTGTGCTTATTCTCTTTTGATCTTCTACCTACTTTGTGTTTTTCTTATTACTTGTAGGTAATTTAAACTTCACATAAAGGAAAGTTTAGTGTGTTAGTCCTCGAAAGAACTGAGTATGGAGGTATAGCTCTATAGAGTAAACTCTAGAAAGAGTAAAGGGTGTAACTAACTCTATTCAGAAGTTGGAAACATGATAGAATTAGAAAGAAGGTAGACTATCAAGAATTATACATTAATTTGATAGACCAAAAATAATCCTGTTAGGGGTAGGAGGGGTAAATTGGGTCTAGTAATCCGTCTGTTCAGAGGTAATGTAGATATGACAGATTAGAAATCACTGAAATAAGAGTTCACTGTTCAGAAGTAATTAATTAACATAACAAAAGAAAGTCACCGCCAACATTGCGACTTTTAATTTTGAGACATTTTTGAAAATGACAGTTCAAGATGGATTAGTCCCAGCCCCTAAGGCCAGATTGGATGTCATCAATCCAATGGCTAAAAAGCAGAAAGCTAAGGGCCTTATCCCAATGACAATAGAATCTCGAGATATCATGTGGGTCCACTCAAATATTTTCAAGATGAGCAATGGAAGACCAGCAAGCCCAAGCTTAAAGGCAAGTCATGCAATATCGTCTCTCTCGCAACAGATGATGACTCAATGACCATAGCCTCTCTCAGTGACTCAGAAGAAGAGAATCTTGCCTTAGCAACACAACACGCTACCTCGTAAACTGGTGGGCACACGTTATGGTAAATATTACTTGAGACAATACGACCATATACCCACCAGAGCACCCTCACCAACGACGTCGGGAACCACTGCACTTGTCCATGCCCCAATACCTAAGAACAAAGAAAAGTAGAAGGAGATTCGATTCTTGAAGAAGAATCCTTGCAGAGGACTCAATGCTTCTTTCCACTTTGACATCTTGGCACAATTGGCCTATATTCCAGCTTGTATTACCCTACACTAGCTACTCCGCCTCTTGAAGAAAACAAGAGAGGCACTTAGGGATGCACTTGTCGATTCAATCATTTCTGACAAACCAACCACTACAAAAGAGGATGGAATTTCATGCTCCGAATGCCATCTGGTACAATATTAAGTACCATGCATCACCTTCACTCTTGAAGATGTACTCCTCAAGGACAACTGACATGACAGACCCTTGTATTCACAGGATATATTGGATCCACACACATCAAGAAAATAAAAGTCGATCCGAGATCTGCTCTAAGCATTATCCCCAAGAGATTTCTTTATTTTCTTAGCATCCCGTTGAGCAGGTTGTCAACTATGACTACGACCATATATGGCTTCAATGCAGGGAGTAGTCACTCTTTGGGCAATATTCATCTCCGGTGCTAAGTTGGCGACTTGAAATCAGAAATGACGTGTTACATCATTGATGCTGACACATCTTATAACCTCTTGCTCAGACGACCTTAGATCCATACCAACTGGATTGTGCCTTCCACACTCTATCAATGCTTTAAATATGTAGATGACAAGGCGATGGTCAGGATGGTGTTCGCTGAAATGCAGTCGTTCAAAGGAGTGAAGAACTACTCTATCGATTCTCTATTTTATAAAGAGAACGGTAAAGTGGTGAAAAAACCATTGCCTAAAGATATCAATAGCGGCAACGAAGCGGACTAAGAATCAAGAGAAGATTCAGAAGTTTCTTTCGATGAAGAACCAATTGTAGCATATCTGAATAATCCTGATTGTAATAATTCTGCCAACAATGGCGATGGATGGGTCCTTAATGAAAATGTCAATTTCAATTATTCTTGGTGTTGCAATAATGTAAATAGTCCTATTGACATGAGTCCTCTACACATGCCCCTGCCTATGTCAACGACATGCATACATATAAAGGAGAATGATGGATCCTTATTTGTAATTCCATCTTCTATGAAGGATCAATCACCAATCATATTTGGCAAACTCTGACATTAGATTACTACATCCAATGATTTAGATGAAGACTTGGAGCCCCCCATAATTCTTTCACTAGCATGGCCGGCACACCGTATGATAAAAGAAATGGGATACGACTTACAACATGGTGAAGGCCTGAATTTTGAAAAGGGATGACACATCCCTCTACAACCTTTCATGCCAAAGAGAAAGCCTGTCAACTGCTATGATCAGAATCGCAGGGAGTTTGGGTACATTACTCCATCTGTTTAATTTGATTCTGAGTCTGAAAAGTCTCACCATCACATTATTCAGACTCATTGGATTGAAAATCTGACGTAAGTATGGGGGTTGCCTTCAAGAAACTCTTCGTCAACATGACATCAACCAGTCAGGTGCAGATAGAAGAAGACATTGAGCCATTCGACACTGACCCATGGGCGCAACAACTTGATCTTCAATGGGAGAAGCATTTTGAACAACGCGACCCTCCTACAAAAGATAAAGTAATCCAAATTAATGTGGGTGATCAAACACACCTAAAGCTAGTATCTATAAGCGAAAGTTTATCGTCGACGGAGAAGAAAGACCTTATATCTCTGATAAAAGAATATATAGACGTCTTTACTTGGAGCTATGAAGACATGCATGGTCTCAATTCTCAGGTGGCTATGCATCATCTTAACATCAAATCAGATACTAGCCGGTCAAACAACAACAACGACACTTCTGACCTGATATTATTGAGGCAATCAAAGCTGAGGTTTAAAAACTCATCGAATATGGCTTCATTTGAGAGGAACAACACCCAGACTGGGTTGCTAACATTGTGCCTGTCCTTAAAAAAGAATGGGAAGATCTGAGTCTGTATTGACTTTCGCAATCTTAATATAGCATGTCTTAAAGATGAATTTCTGTTACCCATCACTGATGTCATGATTGAAAACATGTGATTTTGAGAGGATGTTTTTTATGGATCGCTTTTCAAGGTACAATCAAATTATGATGTACCCGGATGATGAAAATCATACATCATTTTGAACACCATTGGATATGTTTTGTTATACGATAATACCAGTTGGACTAAAGAATGCAGGTGCCACCTACTAACATACAATGAGCATAATCTTCCGTGATCACTTACGAAAAACGGTGGAGTGTTATGTTGACGATATTGCAATCAAAAGTCGTGGCAAGAACAATCATCTCCATGAGTTAAGAATGATGTTCGATCTCATACAGGCTCGCCCGCTAAAGATGACCTAATGAAGTTCTTCTTGGAAGTTTCAAGCGTCAAGTTCCTTGGATTCATTGTCACGTCAAAGGAATTCATCTTAACCCCGACAAGATTAAAGCCATTCAAGATATGCAGCCTCTAAAGAATCTCAAAGAACTTAGGGGTCTACAAGGCAGACTGGCCTACATCTATAGATTTATTGTAAAACTCTTAGGGCGCTGTCAACTGTTTACACTGCTGATGAAGAAAGGTGCATCATTTGTCTGGGATGATGATTGTCAAAATGATTTTAAGGATGTTAAAGAATACCTCATTAAGCCTCAAGTCCTGGCATCTTCTGTTTCAAGGAAACCATTCTTACTCTATGTAAGGGCCATGGACCATTCTTTAGGTGCTCTACTTGCACAGAAGAATGATGAGGGCGCTGAGCAAGCCATCCATTATTTCAGCAGAACCTTGATTGGGGTTGAAGGTCGCTATAACCTAGTCGAAAAGGAGTGTCTTGCTCTCGTCTTCGCCATCCAAAAGATGAGGCATTACTTGATCGGTTAGACTATTCATGTCATTTCAAGTCAATCCTCTTCGGGTTCTTATGATTAATCCAAGTTCTTTGAAATCCAAATTGGCTAATTGGGCCATACTGCTATCACAATATGACATGACTTTTGTACCCCAGAAGACCATCAAAGGCTGAGCCCTCGCAGACTTCTTAGCAGCTCATCCAGTTCCAAAAACTTCAAAGCTACATGAAGATATTCCGGATGAAGTTATTGAAGCCAACATGACTTCAAACAATCGTAAATGGCAAATGTTCTTCGATGGTGCATCAAGAACCGAACCAAAAGGTAAGAAGAGGGGGTAGTATTTATCTCACCCGAGAATCACGTCCTTCCTCGTGTATTCTCGTTGGCAGAGCCTTGTTCCAACAACGTAGCCAAGTATAACGCTTTGCTCATTGGCCTTCAGCTTGCTCAACAAATGAGGATGTGATATCTTGAAGCTTATGGTGTTTCTAAGTTGATCATCAACCAAGTCAAGGGTGAATATGAGGTCCGTCATGAAGAACTAATACCTTATCACCTTGTAGCCATTCAGTTGGCTAATACATTTGAAGGCTTCTACATCAGTCATGTATCTCGTCTCCAAAATATAAAGACAGACGCTCTAGTTGTACTAGCAACTACAATAGCTTTATATGCTGATACCAATTACCGTCTCACAGTGGCCACTCGTTATCTCTTCTGTCTGAAGTACAATTTAGAGCCTAGTGAAGTTCATGCAACCTCGACAAACTTTGAACCAAGAGACAGGCGATTCTATACCATCGACTATGTCTTGCATGGCATATTGCCCGATGACCCCAGGGGAGCTGTGTCTGTTGGACGAAGTCTACTCGATTCTACTACGATGCAGTGGTAAAAACGTTATACCGTCATTCATACGACGGTATACTTATTCATTGTCTATCCAATTAGAAAGCGCAAGAAGTAATCAAAGAGGCTCACGTTGGCATATGTGGAGCTTATCAACCAGGCTTGAGCTCAAGGATCGATTGCACCGACTTGACTATTATTGGCCGACTATAATCGCTGATGCGATTAAAATGCTAGAGGTGTAAAGCCTGTCAAATCCATGTAGATTTTATACACCAACCCCCAGAGCTACACCATCTCACAGTCACAGCGTGGCCATTTGAAGCTTGAGAAATTGATATAATAGGACCAATCAGTCCTCCGTCTGCTAGAGGTCATTGGTTCATTCGTGCGAAGGCTGATTACTTTGCAAAGTGGGCAGAAATCGTATCGCTTGCCGAAGTTAAAATAACTAACGTTATTAACTTCATCAAACACAATGTCATTCATCGATTTAGTGCCCCAAAGGATCATCCATGGCAACTGTCCTCAATTTTGCAAGCCAATCATTTTATCAGTTTTGTGATAAGTACCGAATTCAAAATGTTGCCTTGACCGCATAAAACCCCCTGCCAACGAGTTAGCAGAAGCTGTAAGTACACCTAGAGGGGGGTGACTAGGTGTATGGCTAATCTAATGAAATAAATGCGAAAATTAAAAACTAAATTGCAACACACTTAATGTAACCAATGAGTGTAACCGAATTCCCGGTGAAGGGCTCTGGACTAACTCCTCTTGATTCTTCTGAATAAGAGTTGAGGTGCTATATGAAGCTCTCGTGGTTAAACACAAGTGAGGCACACAAAAACAACACAAGCATATATATGATATGGCAATATGATGCAATGCTCAAAGTAATAGAGAGAGATTTAGAGAAAGTGGATCAATCGCAAACACACGGATATGTTTTGAGGTTTGAGCACACAGCTCTACGTCCCCGCCTTCACCCAAAAGGATTTCCACTAATCTCGTCCACACAGGACTTCCCACACAGGGAACCTCCACTGAGGATTTGGGGCAAATACAACCGGGAGTACACAACTCCTCTCTCAACCAAATACAACCTCTCATAGAGGCAAGGCACAACCAACACAAATTCCACTTCACACAAGAGGGGTAGGCACTTAGCCAACAAACACCAATCACCTCACACTTGAGGGATTCCAACACAAACTCCACCTCTCATTAGAGGGAGCTAAACATAATCTCCACCTCTCACTAGAGGGAGCCAACCACAACTTTCACAATCACCTCACAAAAGAGGGATACCAAATCAATCTCCTCTCACTTAGAGGGATATCACAATGAAGGAAGTTTACAACTTGGTGGTCTATCTCAACCATAAACCAATTTTCTCACAAATTAAGATCCTAATAGATAGATAGATATGATAAGCTCAAGTGAGAAAATAAAGTGTTTGAAAATGAAAACAACAAAGAAAAACACTTGGGAAAATCACAAGATAGATATTGAAATAGAGATCAAAAATCAATTCCCAAATACTCTCTTTTTCTTTGAATTTTTCAACACTTTAAAACAAATGAAGATAGATCTTTTGAACCCAAAACTCTTTTAAAAACTTGCTGTTTAAACACTAGAGAAGTAGAAAATTTTTGCTCTAAAAACTTGTTTGGAAACATCTCACAAATGGGGTATTTATAACTCCCATAAAAATTCTGCCCGTTGGCAGCTGACAAGGTCAAAAATGACCTTCCGGTCGACCGGCCGATCGTCCGGCCAACGGTCAAAAATATGACCGTCGAGCCTGCCAGTCGACCGTGCCAGATCCAGAGAGCAATTGCTCTCTGGCCAGTCGACCGTTCGGTCGACTGGGCCAAGCCTCACGGTCGACCGCTCGGTCGACCCGAGAGTGGGGCTGTTGCAGGCGGTCGACCGCTCGATCGACCGGCCTAAGTGGCTGGCCATGTGCATGTCCTTGTGCACGTCGGTCGACCAGTCCGATCGACCGACCACTAATCCGGTCGACCGTCCTGGTCGATTGCCACGGCCTGGCAGGCAGATTATAGGATTCAAAAACTTATCTTTTTATTACCAAATAAATCCCATAAAATCTCTAAAAATCCACAAAAATCAGTTCTTATATTATCTTTGAAATACAAACATGTTCGAGTAAAAATCAAACCATGTTTTAAACATTTTGAACCATTTTTGTGACTTACAATTTTTGTCGAAAACCAAAATCCGTATTTTCCAAAACTTGGATTTTTGAAATGAAAAATCGTTTTGTCCAAAACTCATCCAAATACAAAAACATGATATTGAAGCAACTTTGAGGCATATAGTATATGGATATAATCCAATATATATATAAAGATATATATCAATGTTTTTGACATTAAATCCGAAAATAAGTTTTGTTAAAATACCAACACTCCAAACTCATGAAATAGACTATCAAACTAAGTTTGTTTAAATAATTGAAACATAGATGTATATAGAACAAATCTAATATACATTAAATTATGTAAACTTATTTTGATTCTATTTATTCAAGAAAATCAAGTTCGGTTAAACTAAAAACCAAAAACCAAAAACCAAAACATGAAACGTGTGTGTTGTGAACTTGAGCATATCACACTATCTAATCTTTAACAATGGATCTAAACTAACAACTAAACAATGTACCAAAGTTTTCTTGTAGAGCGCCGTCTCCAAGTCGACTCGATCTAAATTTGATCCACCGAGCTTGACTCCAAACGGGTGCTAGATATGAACTTGACGCTCAGGCTCTTGAATCACGATGTGAAAGCTCCAAAACACCTTTGTTGAAGCTAATCACCTACTAATATCTTGGTTAAATATCTGAAACTAAACATCACAAGATTATTAGTAAACTATAACTACGTGAGTTAATCATCATCAAAACTAGAGTGGAAGGCCTCTGGGCCAACAGAAGCATTCAACAAGACGATCATCAAGCTCCTCATAAAGTTCATCTTCGCAAGTAAACAAGATTGGAATTAGAAGCTCAGTGAATGTCTTTAGGCCTATCGAACTATGGTTAACAGGCAATACGTCCTTTTTCTTTAGTATACGGATGTGAAGCGGTTATACCCTTGGAGATTCAGATATTATCACTTCGTATTGCTCTAGTAACCAAGATGACTGATGAAGATAACCATCGGTGATGTCTTCAAGAGCTTGAAGTGCTAGACGAGAAGCGATTTCGAGCTTAACAGCGTATTGAGTTTTATCAGGCTCGAATCTCAAAGGCCTTCAACAAAAATCAAAGAGAGAATTTTTTAGAAAGAAGATATGGTCTTAACTATCAGACGATCTATGGTCATGACATACAAGTCCAATGGCAAATTCTGATCTAAATGGGAAGGATCATTTATAGTAGAGACAGTCTACTTAAATAGAGCATATCGCCTATCCAATCCGAACGGTGACATGCTTATAATGTCAATCAATGGCAAATTTTTGAAGAAATATCATCCATGATCAAGGTAACATTATCAATGATCATTGAGGATCCCTTCGAAGTCAAGCTGATCGAACATCAGGAGATAATGCTGCACGGTGTCAACCTTAAAGACATTCGAAAAGATTTCATGAAGAATGTTAGCTTTTAGTTGACATCCCCATGAAATTACATAAAGTAGCAAAATGATCCTAAGCCTCTAATAGCTAAGGATAGAGGAAAAAGTTGGCTCTTAAGCCCAACAAAAAGTCCTCGATAACTCATCATGCTGAAGCGATTAGCATGGTTAGCCCAACCAAATGATAGTTGGTAAAGGCATACCAAATCTGTTGATAGCTGAGGATTTGCTAAAAATTCTAAGGGACCTGATCCCATTTGATTTCTCTAGAATTTTCTACCAATTTTCTTCCATAGAAAGGTGGATCTAAAAAACAAATAAGTTATGTTAAAATTTTCACCTATGACTTTTCATTCCTTTTAGGAGTATTACTCTCCTATTCCCAGCAGGATTGCGTTGATTCCTAAACAAGTTTTAGGAACACCATCTTCTCTCTCCCGATAGAATTCTCTAGTAATATTCTTACATTTTGTCGAGAATAATATCTTCCTCCAAGGTCCCCTACCAATTCCCATCTATAGAATGGTAAGACCACAGAAGGTTATATTCATTTCCTCAATGAGATGAATAGCAAATCAGAATTGTCATGCTAAAAGCTCACACCTCTGATAGTAAAACCTTTTGAATACCCCGAGTGGATCTTGTTAATATCCCCATTTTATAAAACTTCACCAGCCATCATCTTCAATAGAATGGCCAGTCCACTCAAATTGCTGTTATGTTCAAACAATTCTAGCAATAAATGAATCCTTGTCAAGTTAATACTACACCTCTAACAAGTCATGTTATAAACCCCCAAGTGGAGAAGTTGTTATAATCACTTCAGACAAAATCTCCTTGTAAATTCCCCAACAAGGAATTTGGATGTTACGTTAATATTTACCTCTAATAACTTTTTTAGGACTGATCATCTCCCTATCGAATCTTCATAGAGTTCTTTATGTCACGTTAATGATTATCTCTGATATCTTAGAGAACGCTAAACTCTAAACTCTCTATAACCTCTTATGAGATTCATTTTCTAACTCCTCAGCGAGTTTCTAATAGACTCCCCTTGAAGTCTATGATTAATCTTTTCAGTCCCTAGTGGACTCTTCGGTTGTCATGTTAACAATATATCTCTGACAATTTTTTTTCAAATATTTCCCCAGAGAAACACCATTATTCCTACTGAATTCAAAATCAAATCACATTCTCTAGTGGAATAACTCTTTTTACCGTCATATTCAGCCTGTCACCTCTGAACGGTAAAAATTTTGAGCTTGGTGGTTTCTCAATCGGTTATGTTCATATTACCTCTGAACCGACAGATAGTTAAGTCTCATTTTTCAGTCCGGTAGGGATTACTTTTTGTCGTTATGTCTAGTTCATCACCTCTAAACAATAGGGCTTCGAGTCTGGTAACTCCCAATCAGTTATGTCCATATTAACTCTTAGCCGATGGGTGCCCAAATCTCCCCCTTTATGGTACTCAAACTGTTATGTCAAGTTAACCATCTCTGAACATACGAGTCCATAACCTTGTTCTCCTTTCTCCTGTTAGGGCTGGGAGTTGTTGCTGTCAAGTTAATACGACTACCTTTGAACAGCGGATTATGAGCCTGGTGTCTCTTAGTTAGTCATATCCAAACTATCTCTGAACTGACGAGTACCCAGATCTAATTTACCTTTGTAGTCCCCAGTGGGCTAGCTATTAAGTTTATATGACTACTTCTGGCAGCGGATTCAGAATTTAGTGTATATTAGTCAATTATGTCCAGTTCGTCATCTCTGAATAGACGGGTCCTTAAAATCGGATTCACCTTCATTTTGTCGTCATGTCCAGTTCGTCACCTCTGAATGACAAAATCCTGAACTTGGTGGCTTCTTAATCGGTCATGTTCAGTCCATCACCTCTATACTGACAGATAGCCAAGTCTCCCCTTTTTCTTTACTGTTATGTCCATTAGTCACCTCTGAACAGTAAACACTCCGCGTTTGGTAATCTTTAATCGGTTATGTTCAGTCTGTACCTCTGAACCGATGATTACCCAATTTCACCCTTCATTGTCGTTATATCCAGTTTATCACATCTGAATGACAAAATCTCATGTCTGACGATTCCTAATCAGTCATGTTCAGTTGTTACCTCTGAACTGACAGATTTTCAGATCTAGTATTTTTGGTCCAGTAAGGACACTGTCTTCGTTAGTATGTCCAGCTTGTCAAATCTGAACAACGAAACTTTGGGTTTAGTGATTTCTAATAGATTCCTAAATCTACCCTCTTTTTAATCCCCAATGGATTATTATATTTGACTGACTTTAGCATGTTCTTAACCTCTGAATAATTTCAGTCACATTTATAATTTCTTCGAAAATTCAACTTGGTGAATTTTCACCCTTTTCAGTTCTTTCGAAGAACTTTATACTAAGTTTTCTTCTATAGGGGACTTTACAAACAAACTAAGAAGAAGACATGGAGAAGTGCAAATAAGTTAAGAGCAAATATTTTATTGATTCAAAAAAGAAGATACATTGATGATACATCAAGACTGTCTCTTATACAATTTAGTCTTTACTTCAAAAGTAGGCGACTCGTTGCTCTATGTTCAGAACAGTAGATCTACTTCCACTCTTCAAAACAAATAGAATTTCTCAAAGTCAAAATGCAATGGGACATTCTGATTCCAGCAGACCAACTGAACACAAAAGGCTTCCCTCTCACGAGGCCATAATCCTTCGCTTAATAAAAGATTTTACCACCAGAAAGTTATCCAATGTGCAAGAATTCTTCGTCGATGTCACTTCTTTGAACAAGATTGGTGAAGAGAGGATGCAAGACCTTACTGATGACATCCCCTTTCCTGTGACCTTCAAATGTCCTGTGCAAAGACCCAACAAAGGAAGGATATTGGCAGAAGCAATGGCGCAGTTCCCCATATACATTGAGCTCAATAACACAAGTCTGCAACTAAGTGGGCTATTTTGAATAAACAGCTGTCAGCTGACGTCTGGTGTGGTAAATCTAAATACAAGACTGGATCTTGTGAATATGATCTTGTCATTGCCCTTGAACATAGTCGTGGAAATGATACTGCAAAATGTAAGTTGGTCTCCTCCTAGAATTAGTGCCTTCTGCTCTAGCGTGTTCTTCCTACTGATAAGAAAGTCTGGACTTGAAAAAGGAGATGCATACTCACGTCCACCTTCATCATCAAGTCGAAGAGATTGTTTAATGGATCGAGAGCGTAATCCACTGCAAAACAAATAAAAAGAGTAAATGTTTTAGCCTCGGGTAAAAGGGAAAGTGTTAAGTCATAGCTTCGCTCCCTGAGTAAAACTGACCCAGATCTAGCTTCGTTCTGAGATTAAGCTTCGCACTATACAGAGGCAAAATGCTAAAAGACCCAAAGGGCTAGCTTCACTTGGGAGCTTAAAAGGTTCTTATGCCTTGAGAAAGGCCAAGGCATCGTCTCGCCTATATGATAAAGCTAGTCTCACCTCAGAAAGGCTAATGCATAGCCCCGTATATACGGCAAGGCTAGCCCCGCCTTAAAAAGGCCAAGGCATAGCCCCGCCTACATGGCAAGGCTAGCCCTACCTTTAAAAGGCCAAGGCATAGCCCACCTATACGGCAAGACTAAACTACCCGAAAAAGGCCAAAGCATAGCCTCGCCTATATGGCAAGGCTAACCCGTTCTTAAAAGGTCAAGATATAGCCTCGCCTATACGGCAAGGCTAGCCTGGCCTTAAAAAGGCCAAAGCATAGCCTCACCTATACGACAAGGCTAGCCTAGCCTTAAAAAGGCCAAGGCATAGTCTCTCCTGGCAAGGCTAGCCTCACCTGAGAGATGTCTTCACCTAATCATGCAAGTCTTAGCTTCGCCAGGAAGCCTTAAAGGGTTAAAACCTTTTCTAATTTTGCCAAACGCAAAGATCAAGAGAATTTAATCCCCGAAATAGTTGGTAAAGCTAAAATTGAGGGAGATAAACTCTCTAAAGTCACCAATTAATTGGTGGATTCTTTGAATAGCCGAGACTCACTGGCTATGAGTCAGGTGACCGGAGTGAAGGCCTCCGTTGCCTCAGGGGTCAGCCTCCTTGCCTGGACGGTAAGAAGACGCCATGAATCTCGATTTTGAGAGATGAAAAGGGTGAAGATTCTGGTGTTTTCAAAATCAGCAAGGAGGGAAGAAAAAGTTTTGTTGAAGCCTCGTTGAAAAGAGAAGAGTCCAATTTGTAGGCCCACGACCTAGCTTCGCCGCTGCCGCTTCAAATTTAGAAGCTCAGGCGAGGCTAAAGCACTTGAGTGTTTAGCCTCGGAAAGGAAGTAACCTCCCTCATAATGCATGTGAAACTATTTAGCCTCGAAAAAAGGAGTAACATCTCTCGTAATGCATGCAAAGCTATTTAGCCTCGGGAAAGAGAGTAACCTCCCTCATAGCGCATGCGAAGCTGAAGCTAGTGCTAGGCAGCGCTGACAAGTCAACTTTGCTTTGTAAGCGAAGTTATCTAAAATAACCTCAGAGGCGAGGCTATTGTAGAGGCGAGGCTATTTCCAAAGCCGAGGCTATTTCAGCCATGAAGGCGAAGCTAAGTTCAGCCATGAAGGCGAAGCTAAAATCCACATATATGTGGTCTTTTCTTCAACAATCAAAGCAATTCAAAATATTTTGAAATCTGAACAATCCCATTGTAGATTTATGAAAAATTTGATGGGGGTTTTGTTGACACTCCAAAAAGACAAATTTCCTAGGTAGCACTTCAACTGGTCCGAACGATATCTGAACTTGTTGACACTTACAAAAGATGAGACACGGACAAGCTGACAACCAGGTTCTGACCATTCTCAGAGACAAAATGATGATTTAAAACTTACTGATTCAGTGAAGCAGATGGTAAACCAAGTATCACCTGTAAAGAAGCCTAAGCATGACCCAAGAGGATAGATTCGCTTGAAGCTCTATAGCCTTCTTGAACACTAAAATATTAGTTATGCCTGAAGCTTTTCTTGTGAGCTCGCTTGAAGCTCTTCATAGCTCTACAAAGAGCTAACTTTTAGCTTCGCATTAAGCTAATTACAGCTTCACCTGAGGCTAATACTAGCTTTGCCTAAAGCTTTCTTGTGGCATCGCCTGAGAGCTGTGCTAGCTTCGCGTGAAGCTATGCTAGCTTCGCGTGAAGCTATGCTAATTTCAGCTTCGCTTGAAGCTAATTTCAGCTTCGCTTAAAGATTTCTGCACCCGCTATGGGAGGGTTTGCCAGGTCAACACTTGACCAAGTCTTTAGTGGGCTAACCCTACTACTTTAGTGGAGTTAATGCCACTTTAAGTAGGCGGTTATATCCGGCCACTTTATCCCACATTAAGTGCAGACAGCCAGATCAAATGACTATTTTTAGGCTCGCGCGAGCCTATCTAGCCTCGCACAAGGCTTGTACTTAGCTTTGCACGAGGCTTTATAATTTTGCGCGAAGCTCAAAATAGCCTCTGGCGTGAGGCTAACTGACTGTTACTAGTCTTAATAAATTTTATGGAATAAAGCCTCATGCGAAGGTCAAAATAGCCTCTGGCAGGAGGCTAACTGACTGTTATCGGTCTTGATAAATTCTAGGAACATTTACACACATCAGAGCCTATAAATAGTTCATTCTTGGGTTGAGCTCAAGGCTGGCAGGGCAAAAGGCTAAAAAAGAGTTAAGAGGGAGCACGCATCAGCTGAGCCAACTCTCTCGCTTTCAAAAAATTCACAGAATTTTTTTTTAAACTTAGAGTGTTAATACCCTAAGATCTTTCTCTCTCAAGAAATCTCTAAAACCAGACGAGAAGGAAATCCTTAAAACTCTATCGATCGCACCATCAACGGAACAAAGTAGTCGTGCGCTCACTAGACTTCTACCGACACACATCACCAGAATCTCAGAACAGACGGTTGTAATTTTTTCTTTTTAATTACCTGTAATTTTCTCTTCAAAATTTTATAAGTTTTCCCAATTTTTGATTTTCAATGGAAAATAGTAATCATTTACTTGATAACAAAAATTATTACTCTCTAATGGAGTAGATAATTATGTCATGGGCTTGTCTATTCAGTGATCTTATAGATATAACAACTTGAATTGACTCGTCTGCTCAGTGATCTTACAGATAGAACATTTTGAGTCATAAAAAGAATTCACTGTTCAACGATTATCATTAACATAACAAGGATTGAGGTGGACCTTGTCTGTTCAGTGATCTTATAGATATAACAACTTGGCTACCATAAAAATAGAAATTAATTGTTTAGAGGATACAGACATAACAAGGATTAAAATGAGAAAATGAGTGAGTTTGATCTAGGATTCCTGTCTATTCAAAGGTGATATGCACATGACAGATTTGGATCACTAGAATCAAAATTCAATGTGTAGTGAGAGAATTCGCTAGGGATTAAGATGTAGTCCATACTAGACTACAAGAAAATTTGCTAAGGATTGTGTTGAATAGAACCCCGTGAAGAGTTTTGGCGCTCCATGAGGAATTCGACAAGAGAAAATAGTATTTCCTTTCAGAGTTGTCAGAGGTAATCATTAGTGTGACAACTGAAGACCTTATTGGGAATTAAAAATTCCATGAGGATTTTGTAGTGAAATCAGTATTTCCCTAAGAGTCTATGAGGAATCTGCAAAGAGTTGTCAGAGTTAATTATTAATGTGACATCTCGAGAATCCGTAAAGGATTAAATCTCTAGAGAGTGAATTATATACTCTGTCAAGAATTTGAAAGAAGGTGACATTGGCGACTCCAAGGAGATTTTGTAGGAAATCATCATTTCCTGTAGAAGTTGTCAGACGTAATCATTAATGTGACACTAAGAAAGGGTATGAGAGAAAATCCTATAAGGGTTATGGAGAATGTCACGTTCTCTTTAAATTTTAAGAGGAATTATCCAAGGTAATCATTAACGTGACAACTCCTTTGAGGAAGCAAGAGAGCAATGCTCCTAAAAGTTATCAGAGCTAATTATTAACATAACAGGTTTGATCTGTAGTTTATTCCGTTAAGAAAGTGTGTATAGTTTTTTGTAGATCTAGCTTCAATGAAAAAAAAATTGGCAGAAGATTTTGGTTAGGAATACGAAAATGGACCGGCCCGGCTTGGCCTGGACCCGCTAAGTTTAGGACTTGGCCGGGTCAAGCCCGTGCCTGCCAGCAAAAGGCGGGCGACCCGGGCTGGCTTGGAGGTCTTGGGTTAAAATAAATATAATTTTTTCATATTTTTTTCAATCCCCAATTTGGTATTGTGGTTGGTGCGTTGAAGTAGGGTGTTGGAGGTCTTGGGTTCAAATTTCAGCAAACACATAATTTTTTACAATTAAAAAAGGCATGGCCGTTTGGAGGGTTTTCCAAAAAAAAATTACAAAATAACCCCCAAACCAGCTGGGCCGGGTCAGCCCGAGTAGGCCGGAGTTTGGCCCACCGAGCTGGGTCGTGGGCCTGTTTACGCAAACCTGGGCAGGGCGGGCGACCCGGAACTAGGCCCGGGTGACCCGGCCGTGCCGGGCCTGTGCCAACCCAGCCGGGCCCCATGGGTAAGCCGACCAGCTCGGGCCCGTTCGCACCCCTAATTTTGGTGGTGTTTAAGCGAGACCTGTTCCCATAGAATTTTTAGCAAATTATCAGCTTTTAACGGGTATGGTTGTCTTAATCAACTACTATTTGAGTTGGGCAACCAATATATTTCTTTATTCTTAGCCGTTCTAAAGATTGGATTTTTATGAGGGAATTAGATTCCTTAGAATTTTTAGTAAACCCTCAACTATTTAGTGAGTTTGGTTTGCTTTTATCAGCTACCATTTGAGTTGGGCTAGCCATGCTTTTTCCCTCAGCGTGATGAGTTGTCAAGGATTTTGTATTGGACTTAAAAATCAATATATTCCTCTATTTTTAGCCGATGGAGGCGTTGGATTTTTATGTCACTTGAAGTGAACATTCTTGAAGAAGTACATGATGTATTTCTTCTGTTTTGATTCTACAGATAACTTCTAAAATCTTGTTGGGGATTAAAGAAGTGAGCGTAAAGTTTGTGGGAAATTTTATCAGAAAATTAGTGTATCCTGCAGGATTTCTCCTGTTTCCCTTATAATCAAGACCCTGGTTCATAGCCGTTCCTTAGACCTTGATATTAATGTAGAAACACTGAAAAAGTTCTGTTGTAAAAACTATTCAATTGGAGTAGTCAGGAAGCCGAGCTACAACCCGTCGAAAGGAATAAAATTGGAGAGAAGCCATCCTTGCATAAGGAAAAGTCAGGCTAGGAAAGCCCTCCTCGACTTCAAATATGACCTATTCTTATAAATTGAAGGTAGATGTAGGTCAATGTACTAGAGAAGAGTGACAAGGCTAAAACCGACAATACTGCCTTTATCATTTCTTTAATGTTGACATCATGCATTATGGTATCCCCACATTCATTTTGCTCGATGCCTGTAGGTGATGACGTAATTCTCTTGAAGTGGCACACTCTTCTTTGGCGCTTTCTCAAACATTTTGGATCTCAAACCCTAATCCAACCGATCAATAAGAGATTCAATTGAGAGATGGGTCAGATCTAACTCTGCTTTAGAAGAAGGAAACAGAGGTTTAGTGTTAAAGTGATCATGGGTAGTACTTCTTCAAGAACTTACCATTGATCGACATCATAAGTGTGTCATCATCTGAATTTGCAAGGCATTAAGCTCTATTTGAGTAGACTGTCTCTACTACAAAAGTTTCTTCCTACTCGAGTTAGAATTTGCTTTTGATCTTGTGTGTCATGACCATGATGAAATCACACCTAGAGGGAGGGTGAATAGGTGTAATGCTAATCAATGTATAAATTCAAAATGAGATGATGCAACAGTCACTCAAAGCAAGATTAGAAGCCGTATACCCCGTGAAGGGCTCTAAACTTCTTCCTCGTGATTCCTCTAAATAAGAGTTAGAGGTGCGCAATACAATCTTATTGTAAGAGTATAGATCGACAATATAAGAATGAATGAATAGAAAATAAACAACACAAGTAAACCAATCGCAAACGCAGATATTTAATTTGAGGTTCGAGCACCCAGCTCTACGTCCCTGCCTTCACCCAGAAGGATTTCCGATCCACTAGAATTTTCACAAAAGATTACAATCATTAGGGAGTACCCAACTCCTCAATCACACTCCTCTAGTCCAGAGGTAGTGTAGCTACAAATACAATAATCACTTGGTGATCAAAAGACCACAAACTCTTTTTTGAAAAACTTTTCTTTACAAAAGCCTAGAGAATAATATGTAGGATTGAAGCTCAAGGTTTGTAAGTGAAAATAAAACAAAGTAGAAGAGAGATTTGATTCAAAAACTTCAGAAATAAAACAGAGATTAGAGCACAAAAACTGAGAGTAAAATACTTCTTTCAAGAATACTTAAACTTTGAAATCTTTGTAATAGTTGTTGTGTTTCACCTCAACCCCAACCATCCCTATATATAGGATTTAGGTAGGGATAGAAGGGTAAACATCTATTTGGACTAAGCAGGTATAATTTGACCAAAATTCAACCTAATCCACGTTAACATGTTTAAAAAACTAGCCATTTGGTCAGAAATGCAGAGCATGGTCAACCGGCCGATCGACCAGTTTTCAAATATTATGACCGTTGGCTGACTCCGGTCGACCGCCCGGTCGACCAGCCCAAACCGAGAGTTTGGGTCTGTCAGTCGGTCGACCGCCTGGTCGACCGTAATGGGGGTCCGGTTGACCGCTCGGTTGACCGGGGAACGTGCACACATGCACACCCCATAGGACAGTACTGCGGTCGACCGCGCGGTCGACCGTTCTGACCTATAACAGAGCCGGTCGACCGCCCGGTCGACCGCAACAGGTCATAAGCAGAAAACAGGTTAGAAATTTGATTTGAAGATATGTTAATTTTAAAGGAATTTTTGTAAAGGCTTTGTAAAATACAATAAGCTAAGTATGCATATACTGAAATAGGAGTTAAAGTATTTTATCAAGAGTTAAAAATAATCTTTTGAAAACACGTGCAATTTTGTGTGTGTAGGGTATTTGAGCTTCAATACTATATACTATTCTTTAACAAACAATAACACAATGATCCATAGGTAGGCGTCTGTGAACCGCGTTGCTGACCTTTGGGCCAACAAGCTTATCCTATGAGTGAGTCCTCTTGAGCCATCAACCTTGTAACAAACCTGAAATACATACTAGAACCTCTATCAGTACCAAATAACTTTTATATTGTTTGTTATCATTAAAACGCAAAAGCTGGAAAGTGTAACCTTTGGGCTAATAATCTCCCCCTTTTTGATGATGACAAAACATATAAGCTATAACACAAGATATAGAAGGGAGGTAAAAACTTTCCCTCAAATAATGCTATACTAAACAAGTATACGATACTAAAATATGAAACCATAATGAAAGAATAAACATGAAAACATATTCTTTGATATAAAATAAACTTATTATTTGAGAACAAAACATAAACACACACACATATATAATGACAAACATATTTCTCCCCCTTTTTGTCATACATCAAAAAGGGATATATTAGTATGAAAACTCTTTAGTCAATAACACAAACATTGAGTTCACCACATATAAAGGAAAATCTATTGAAATCAAGTGGTTTAGTGAAAATATCGGCAAGTTGAAAATCAATAGAAACATAATCAATATCAATATCACCTTTCTCAAAATGATCTCTAAGAAAGTGATATCTAATCTCTATATGCTTGGTCCTACTATATTGATTTGTATTCTTAGTCTTATGAATTGTACTAGTATTATCACAAAATATTTTATTATGGTCATAATACAAATCATACTCAAGGAGAGTATGTTTCATCCAAAGGACTTGAGCACAACATGCCCCAACCGTAACATACTCCGCCTCAGCGGTTGAGAGGGCTACCTAATTTTTTTCTTGGAGGACAATGAAATAAGACAATTACCGAGAAATGAACATGTTCCACTAATACTCTTCCTATCCACTCTACAACCGCACAGTCGGCATCCGAAAAACTCGTCATTGAGAATTATACGGTCTTCAGATACCATAGACCCATTCCAATAGTGCTCTTAAGGTATCGAATACTGCGTTTTACTGCAATCAAGTAGGATTCTTTAGGACAAGATTGGAATCTAGAACAAAGACACACACTAAACTTAATATCTGGCCTACTAGCCGTTAAATACAACAAACTACCAATCATGCTTCTATATAATTTTATGTCTACACTCTTACCTTGGTCATCCTTGTCAAGCTTGGCTGTGGTAGCCATAGGAGTGTTGCAAGTTTTTGAGTCTTCAAGTCCAAATTTCTTGATGAGTTCCTTAGTGTACTTGACTTGACTTATGAAGATCCCATCACTCCTTTGCTTGATTTGGAGTCCAAGAAAATAGTTCAATTCACCCATCATAGACATCTCAAATTCATGCTGCACACATGATTCAAACTCCTTGCAAAGTAATTCATTAGTAGAACTAAAGATTATATCATCAATATAGATTTGTACAATAAGAATGTCATTACCAACATGTTTAGTAAATAATGTGGTGCCTACTTTGCCCTTAACAAAATAATTTGATAGAAGAAAGGTAGAAAGTGAAATACACCTAGAGGGGGGTGATAGGTGTAAGGCTAATCTATTGATCAATAATGCGAAATTAAAAACTTAATGCAACACACTTAGTGTAACCTAAGAGTGTAACTGAATTCCCGGTGAAGGGCTCTACACTAACTCCTCTGAATTCCTCTAAATAAGAGTTGAGGTGCTATGTAAAGCTCTTTTGGTTAAACACAAGTATGGGCACACACAAACAACACAAGCATGTATATGATATGACAATAAGATGCAATGCTCAAATGTAAGAGAGAGTTAGAGAAAGTGGATCAATCGTAAACACCAAGATATGTTTCGAGGTTCGAGCGCACAATTCTACATCCCCGCCTTCACACAGAAGGATTTCCACTAACTCGTCCACACAGGACTTCCCACACAGGGAACCTCCACTGAGGATTTAGGCAAATACAATTGGGAGTATACAACTCCTCTCTCCAACAAATACAACCTCTACACTTAGAGGCAAGACACAACGCAAATCACCTCCACACTTAGAGGGAGAGGCACTTAGCCAAACAAATATCAACCTCACACTAGAGGGATGGGCTCAAGGCCACACAAACACAATCACCTCACACTTGAGGGATTCCAACACAATCTCCACCTCTCACTAGAGGGAGCCAAATACCACTTCCACAATCACCTCACACTTAAGGAATAACAACTCAATCACCTCTCACTAGAGGAATATCACAATGAATTGAAGGTTTATGATTGGTATTCAATTCTGCATATTTTACCACATTATTCCCATGCATATTACAAATAAAAATATGATTTTTACTCATATTCTCTCTATTTTTGCAGGTCCACATCTGAAATGAGAAAAAGCCCAAAATCTCTTTAATTAGCAATAATTAAAAGAGATTAATTCAAAAGCCTAAATTTGAGCCCAGGATCTGGAGAATTCTACGCGCTAACTCAAGATTCCAGAAGGTCCACGTGGCTAACAAACTTGTAACAACTTCACAACAGAAAGCTGTTGGCCAACGGACTTGAAACGGCCGCAAGCTGCCGCGCCTCCGCGGCAGATCTGGGGCCGTTGAGCCCCAGATTCTGCCAGCTGTCTCATCTTCTGGAGCCTTCTCTCTGAGGCTATAAATACAGGACCAGGGCTTGCGCAATAGAGGAGGAGTGTGGAAGAGAGATTAGAGATTAGAGATTAGATGCTTGTATTTTTGTAGGATTTTTCTCTAGGATTTTTGTAGTGCTCTAGATCTTCTTCCTCCCTAGAAATTCTGCAAAAGAGAGTTGTAAGAGAGAGAAAGCTTGTGTACACCAAGGAGTGACAACTTGTGAAGCAAGGATTCATCCATTCTCTTCTCTCTACTTGAGCATTTTCTAGTTTACTTGCTTTCTTTAATTCTAGCTTTACTTTACTTGCAATTTAATTCATGCTTTGCTTTTCTTTTATTGTAATGGCTAGTAGCTAATTCTTCTCATGTCTAGCTAACCACTAACCTTGCTAACTACTAACTCATGGGTGATTGCTATCTTTAATCTTGCAAGTTGTATGGCCTTCTCTTCTCCGATGGGTTACTTTCATGCTTGGCTATTTCTTGTTGTAATTCCATATGATTCATGTGTGTCTCATTTAGAGCCTTGTCTTTAGAACAAGTGCCTTGATGGAACATGGAGATGGATCACCAAACATATGCTATTTGTTGTACAACTTCTTTACTTCAATTAATGAATGTTGTATCTTCTTCCTTAGCATCCCTTGAGTGTCGCTCTTTTGATTCCATTATTGAAAGTCTATCTTGTAGGCCGATGACATCTATGAGTCTACAAGACAAGTCCAAGAATGATCACCCGTCATCCAAGTGGGAAAGTAATTAGACCAACACGCAAGACAAATCTTTGCCGATGAATCAACATGAGGCACGCATTCACCATCACGGAGTTTAGTTAGTTTTAGCAAGGTAGTAAGGTTAGCTAGTCATGATCTTCTCATTCTAAGAGTCTTTTCAAAGTTTTCTTTCTTTTAGTGTTAATCCAAAAGCCAATCTTGTTTTGATTTCTTTTCATTTTCCATTACGAACATATCCACCGATTCTTTCATTTCTTTTTCCAAATTGTTTTCATTCTTTTAAGACAAAGAAGAATCTTCGTTTTCTTTTCTTCACTACCAACCGTAACGCTTCCATCGCAAGCTCTCCCTGAGAATCGACTCGGTATAGCCCATGCTATAACGGAGATAGAAAAGGGTACATTAATCATTTGGAATACATTTGTGGAGTGATCAAAGCACTTGAGGTTGAATCTAAACCTTTCCTCTTTTTATTAATTTTTGGCGCCGTTGCCGGGAGAGCAACGGTTTTTGGTTTAAAGTAAAGAACTAAACGCATTTTCTTCTCTGTTGCAGGTTACAGGTGAAGAAATAGAAAAAATAGCATTGCAGTAACATATAAGTGGACCTTGGCCTCTGCTCTTGAAAGCAGAGACCAGGATCCCTCAGTTTTGCCGCAGAATCTCGGCCCCAGCCGCAGAGTTGCGGCAATCCTGAGTTCACTACTGACAAGTTTTCTGCAGGGTCTTAAGCTTTGCAAAATACAGCTTCTGTAATAATTCTTTTCTTGTATGCTTCACCATACTCCTGCTAATTATAATAAACAGTAAAACATTGGTTGAAACGTTAAAAATTGTTTAGACATTTGCATTCTAGGCACGTGTCTTTTCAATTCCTTTACTTTTACTGTTGAAGAGTGCTGGAGGCAAGGTACGTGCGCATTGCATATTGACTAGGACTCACTCTTTGTTTGATTTAATTACGCTTTTAGTGAATCCTAGTTATATATATCGTACACTTGCACAAATCGAATTTAAGGACACTACCCATAAATAAGATAAGGTGGGAGATTTCATCACCCTTTCCTTAGCCCGAAAAATCACTATCCCAGCACTCACTAACCCAAGCCTAATTTAATAAAAAAGTAGACGTTGGCCCTAGGGACATCTCAGACTCACTTAGGAGATTATCCTAAAGGGGAAAAGTGTTGGAAAGTGACTTTTGTAAAATCAGTGTCTAGGAAAGGGATTGAGGGCCGAAAGCCCGAAGGTTGCTGGTTACTTAATTAAGGAACGTCTCTGACGGAAAACCTCCCACCAACCTTGCCCTTTCCTGGCTGATTCGCTTATAGTCAAAGTCTACACTAAACCTCCCATGGACGGTCTAATCAGTTAGGAGTCGTCTAAGTCATAGGTCTACCCTAACTTAGGTTAGAATTTTTTCTTTCTTGATTGTTTATTTGTTTGTTTCTTTTTGTTTGTATTTCATTGTGTGATATGGCATTCAACAATTACAATTCTTTCCATCCTAATAATAATCCATATTTCACACAGACTCCATTCTATTCGGATAATTCCAACCCGGCGTTTTACAATATGCACCAACCACATACGCCGGGTGGCCTTATCCGAATCAATATGACCCATACCCCCCATCTAATAACTATAATTTCCATAATAATTTCAACTCTTCACCGAGTCAGTGGGGATTCACTTACCCCGAGTGTAATTTCCAACCACCTTGTCCTCCTTCTCCACCCAGTCCACAATATTTTCAAGATACATACTCAATTCCTCCAGTCCAAAATAAAGCACCATCAATTTTGGAAATGAGTATGCGTGAGTCCAAACACAAATCCTAAAATTTGATGGACTCACAATTTCACTATCACTTCCAAGACAACACTTCATCTTTTCATCCAGACAATGAATTCATCAATTATGGAAAGATGCTTGAAGACATGACTCATGCTCAAAATGCTAGAAATCGTGACATAGATATGATGGTTGAATCTTTACGTTCTCACCGTTTGACCAGATCTGGTGTCACTAGCCACTCTGTTAAAGCCGATGAGTCATGTAGTTTTGGAAATCATAATTCAATTTCAGCACAACCACCTAAACTTGTCCAAACTTCAAATCCCATTGACATTTTGGCAAGTTTTCCTTTTCCTGAAATTGAACTTGAACATGAATATGATCCTGAACTTCCACTTGATGATTCGATTCTACTTCCTGATCCAATAATGACTCCCGTATCTTTATCTGATTTCACTCCATTTCTAAAGTCAGTATTGGATCCAGTGCCTATCCATTGTGAAATTGAATCACCAAAATTTATGATGATCATATTGAACTTGACCAATTTCATACTTTTGAAAGTCCCATTGATAAATTGGCAAGTTCACATTTTTGTGGAATTGAACTATATGAGGAATGTGATCTTGAACCCCAACTTAGTGATTCAATTCTTTTTCCTGATTCAAAAATGACTCCGGTAACTTTACCTGACTTCAATCTTTTCCCGGAGTCGACATTGGATCCTGTCCCAATTCATAATGAAGTTGAATCACCCATCTTTGAGGATCATATTGAACTTGACCAATTATACACTTCTGAAGATACTATTGACAAATTGGCAAGTTCTCCATTCTTTGGTATTGAACTACATGAGAAATGTGACCTAGATTCTCACAATCTCTTTACTTCTGAAACTGATTGTACAATTCTGACGGAAGATGTTGACCTTAGTTTTGAAGAATTGTATGGCGATGAGCTAGAATTCCTTAATATTGGAAGTAAAGAGATAACACCCATATTAGGTCACATTCCATTGTTGGACAATACATGTGGACTGGAGTTTCAACTTTTTGACTTGGACCCAATTCCTGAACTCATTTCGACTCCTGAACCTTTACTCGACTTAAGTCACCTTCCTGAGTCGGTATTAGTTCCTGTCCTTCCTGAGTCCAAGTCAACCGTTCTATCATTTCATACACCATTCTGGGACAAGGTAGTTGACAAATTTGACTCCGAAATTACTTATGGAAATGGAAATTAGATGGGGTCAAATACTTAATAAAGATCCTTCATGGATTTATCTTTTTAATGGGTTATATTCACGATATTTCTGGTGGGTTCCTCCGGACTCCACGCAAGACTGATTGGGTCACATTTCGTGGAGCAATCAGACCGCCACCGGAACCACCACCTTAAGGTAATTTTTTCCTTCCCTCTCTATTTTGTTTCATGCATACATATATCATGATGCATTGAGGACAATGCATGAAATAAGTGTGGGGGAGGGTTTACTAACATAGAGTTTTTAGATTTTCTTTCTTTTACACTTCTTTTAGAAATAAAAAAAATAATAAAAAAAAAACTTTTTGAAATAAGAGACAAAGTTTTGATCTATTTTTAAGAAAATTAAGATGTATCTTAGAAATTAAGAAAGCCTTAATTATGACATCTTAAACCTAGTTGAAATAATAGATCTTGTTTGAAATTATAGGCTAAGTAAGAAAAATTGAGGAGATATTTTTATCTTGAATTTTTGCCTTAGATAGTAGGCACTTCACACTTACACGTTTTTGGGATGGAAACAAAGACCAAAAAGGCCATAAAAAAAAAAGAAAAAGAAAAAGAAAACAATATATATATAAATAAAACATCACTTATTAAGCTGGATAATTGTGCCTCAAGAAGCATGATTATTCACGCCTAACGGTGGTAAAGGAAATAAATAATCCCCTTTAGTTTCGTGGCCTTTTTCACTCGAGTCCTTAAACCCGAGGGATGTTTTCTCATCTGGTGCCCTAAGACCGACTGGTTTGGGAGTCATCGGTTATAGGCTCGTTACATGGGTGAACTAGAAAGCCTAAACTAAGGGAAGAAAAAAAAGAGAAAAAGAAAATAAATATATATAAATAAATGGCTTGATGGTTAGAGTTGAAATCCCAGAAATCTTCACTGTCACGGTGTGCATACTATCTAGGTTTTATGAAGGATAAAATATTCAATCCAATTTTGAATTCTTACCTTAATTGAAGACAAGATCTTGCATAGAGACTAAGTTTAAGAAAGAATGATTATAGGTGGACTTATGACCTTAGATCACTTATATTTTTGCAAAAATAGTTCAAAAACATGTCTCTCTTTCAAAATGCGTTTTCAAAACACTAACATTTGTTATCTTTCTTTATGGATTTTGTGGGTGTAATCCGCTGAAAACCCTCAGGAGACAACACTCCTCCTCTAGGGTAACCTAGAGGTTTAACGGCTTGTTGCACGTGCTCAGTGCAATCGTGTCACCTACGAAAGTGGTGTAATAAAATTGGTAGTATAGTTTTTTCTTTTCTTTGTTTTGCTCGGGACGAGCAAAAGAATAAGTGTGGGGGTGTGATTGGTATTCAATTCTGCATATTTCACCACATTATTCCCATGCATATTACAAATAAAATATAATTTTTACTCACATTCTCTCTATTTTTGCAGGTCCACATCTGAAATGAGAAAAAGCCCAAAATCTCTTTAATTAGCAATAATTAAAAGAGATTAATTCAAAAGCCCAAATTTGAGCCCAGGATCTGGAGAATTCTACGCGCTAACTCAAGATTCCAGAAGGTCCACGTGGCTAACAAACTTGTAACAACTTCACAACAGAAAGCTGTTGGCCAACGGACTTGAAACGGCCGCAAGCTGCAGCGCCTCCGCGGCAGATCTGGGGCCGTTGAGCCCCAGATTCTGCCAGCTGTCTCATCTTCTGGAGCCTTCTCTCTGAGGCTATAAATACAGGACCAGGGCTTGCGCAACAGAGGAGGAGTGTGGAAGAGAGATTAGAGATTAGAGATTAGATGCTTGTATTTTTGTAGGATTTTTCTCTAGGATTTTTGTAGTGCTCTAGATCTTCTTCCTCCCTAGAAATTCTGCAAAAGAGAGTTGTAAGAGAGAGAAAGCTTGTGTACACCAAGGAGTGACAACTTGTGAAGCAAGGATTCATCCATTCTCTTCTCTCTACTTGAGCATTTTCTAGTTTACTTGCTTTCTTTAATTCTAGCTTTACTTTACTTGCAATTTAATTCATGCTTTGCTTTTCTTTTATTGTAATGGCTAGTAGCTAATTCTTCTCATGTCTAGCTAACCACTAACCTTGCTAACTACTAACTCATGGGTGATTGCTATCTTTAATCTTGCAAGTTGTATGGCCTTCTCTTCTCCGATGGGTTACTTTCATGCTTGGCTATTTCTTGTTGTAATTCCATATGATTCATGTGTGCCTCATTTAGAGCCTTGTCTTTAGAACAAGTGCCTTGATGGAACATGGAGATGGATCACCAAACATATGCTATTTGTTGTACAACTTCTTTATTTCAATTAATGAATGTTGTATCTTCTTCCTTAGCATCCCTTGAGTGTCGCTCTTTTGATTCCATTATTGAAAGTCTATCTTGTAGGCCGATGACATCTATGAGTCTACAAGACAAGTCCAAGAATGATCACCCGTCATCCAAGTGGGAAAGTAATTAGACCAACACGCAAGATAAATCTTTGCCGATGAATCAACATGAGGCACGCATTCACCATCACGGAGTTTAGTAAGTTTTAGCAAGGTAGTAAGGTTAGCTAGTCATGATCTTCTCATTCTAAGAGTCTTTTCAAAGTTTTCTTTCTTTTAGTGTTAATCCAAAAGCCAATCTTGTTTTGATTTCTTTTCATTTTCCATTACGAACATATCCACCGATTCTTTCATTTCTTTTTCCAAATTGTTTTCATTCTTTTAAGACAAAGAAGAATCTTCGTTTTCTTTTCTTCACTACCAACCGTAACGCTTCCATCGCAAGCTCTCCCTGAGAATCGACTCGGTATAGCCCATGCTATAACGGAGATAGGAAAGGGTACATTAATCATTTGGAATACATTTGTGGAGTGATCAAAGCACTTGAGGTTGAATCTAAACCTTTCCTCTTTTACATAATACTTGTGCAAAAACTTCACACTATCCTTACCTAATCGGTTTACAACTTGGTGGTCTATCTCAACCACAAATCAAATCTTTTCTCATAAAACAAAGATCCTAATAGATAAGATAGATAGATAAGCTCAAGTGTGAGAAATAAAGAGTTTGAAAATCAAAAACACAAAGAAAAACTCTTGGGAAAACTTCTAGAATGGATATAAAATGAAGATCAAAAACAATCTCAAAGACTTTCTTTTTCTTTGAATTTTCCAACCCTTTAAAACAAAATAATGAAGAAATTTTGGCTTAAAAACTCTTTTGAAAACTAGTGTTAAAACACTTGTAAAGATGGAAATTTTGCTTTCTAAAATTCTCGTTGAAAACAACCAAGAAAAGGGATATTTATACCCACATTTCAAATCTGTCTGTTGGCAGCAGACAAGGGTAATTTTGCCCTTACGGTCGACCGGCCAACGGTCAAATTTTTGACCGTTGGGCCCTCTGGTCGACCCGGCCTAGATCCAGAGAGCAACGGCTCCCTGGCCGGTTGACCGTCCAGTCGACCGAGCTGATACAGAGAGCAGAGCTCTTTGCTGGTCGACCGGGGCCATTTCTAGAGAGTAGAGGCTCTCTAGCGGTCGACCGTTCCGGTCGACCGGCTCATCTGCCTGGCTACGTGCACGTTCTGTGCACGTCGGTCGACCGGCCCGGTCGACCTACTACTGCTACGGTCGACCGGTAGTCAGCCAGTCCAGCTTAATTAGGGATAGGAAAATTTGATATTTTGACTTTAATAAAATCTCATAAAATCTCTAAAAATCTACAAAAATAAGTTCAGTTATATCTTTGAAATACAAATATGTGTGACAAAAATTCAACACATATTTTCAAACTTTTGAACCATTTTTGTGACATGAAAATTTTGCCTTAAACCAAAAACTTTATTTTTCAAAACTTAGATTTTTGAAATGGAAACTCGATTTTTCCAAAACACATGTAAATACAAAAACATGATATTTAAACAACTTTGAAGCATATAGTATATGGATAGAATCTAATATACATGAAAGGTATTATATCTATGTTTTGACATTAAATCCAAAAATAAGTTTTGTTAAAATACAAAACTCCAAACTCATGAAGTTGTTATCAAAATAAGTTTTTCTAAGTATATGAAGCATAGATGTATATAGATCAAATCTAATATACATTAAACTATGTAAACTTGTTTGATTCTATCTATCCATAAAAACCAAGATTGGTTAAACCGAAAACCAAAATCAAAACAGGAAACGTGTGTGTGTTGTGAACTTGAGCATATCTCACTATCTAATCTTTACAAAAGATCTAAACTAAATCTTAGCTAAACAAACCAAAGCCTTCTTGTCTCCAAGCCGACTCGATCCAAACGCGATTCCCCGAGCTTGACTCCAACCAAGTGCTAGATGTGAACTTTGACGCTCGAGCTCTTAAATCACCATGTGAAAACTCCAAAACACCTTTGTTGAAGCTAATCACCTACTAATAACTTGATCAAATATCTGAAACTAAATATCACAAGATTATTAGTAAACAATAACTATATGAGTTAATCATCATCAAAACTAGAGTGGAAGGCCTCTGGGCCAACAATCTCCCCCTTTTTGATGATGACAAAACTCATGGAGTTATATATGCATGGATTAAAGTTAAGCTTCATAGAAGCTCCCCCTTAACTCATGCATAGCAATAAACAAGTAGATATGCAATAAATGCTCAACAATGCTCTTGATATCAATTGACATAGAGTGACATGTATGCACTAGATATCAATAGAAAAACACAATAAACAAAATAAACATGCACATAAAACATGCTCTGATACTAATTGAAATAATGCTCTGATACTAATACTAATTGAAACATTTTGAATCAATTTATATATCAAAACATGCATATAAAACATCAATATTTCTCCCCCTTTTTGTCAATATCAACAAAAGGGTGCAAACAATAAAGGTTATAAAAAAATATTTTTTCCTTTTTATGCATAAATCAAAACAAAAATTATATAAATAGAAAAGATGTTAAGCTTCCCTTGCATATAATCAATACAAATCAAAATATTGTGATACCAATTGTAAAAAAATATATCAATTTTGTGCAAAAGTATACATAGAAACATCATGATACCAAATGATGATACCAATTGAAAATATACTAAACATTTTGAAGATACCAAAAAAAAATTTTGATACCAAATAGAAAGAAATAAACATATAGATAATCTTGATTGTAAAAGTATGCACCAATTGAAAATATTTTACACTTTCGATACCAATTTGAAAAACATACACCAATCCTTTTAGCAATATTCTTGAAACTAATTGAAAATGAAACATATATCCAATTGAAATTATTATTTATTATCAATCGAAAAGATTTTTCATTAGGAGCATAGAATATCAATTAAACAAAAGAAATCACTATCATTTTTCAATATAAAGAGTGGGAGTAAGATACCAATAGTAAACAAAACGAATTGAAAGGTAGAATATGAATTTTCTCCCCCTTTATGAAATACAAACAAAATGATGCATAAGCTTGTATAAGATACCAATTAAAAAATAACCAATTGAAATATAATTGTCATTTAAGGAATCAAGCTTAGCATAACCAAAATTTGTGCTCAAAGATATAGAGATATAATAAGCACAAATAAAACACATATATATGTATGGAAAACTGAATACCAATCGAAATTGATACTATTTGAAGTGTAAGCATACATATAAAAAAAGCATATATGAGTATACAAAATGAATGTCAATAGTGATACCAATTGAAAAGATAACAATGATACCAATTGAAACTATAATGAGAATCAAGTGTATAACTTATACTCCCTACCACCCATTTCATGCACATGTTTAAATTGATTTTCAATATGAGCATACATGGCATGGTCGCCCAACCAACCGCCCTTAGATGGGTAGGGTTTTCAAAAATAAGTTTGAAAATAGTTTTAGTACAATTGAAAAAACTCTACCAAAATGAAGAATACGCAACTAGTTATATGATAAAATTATAAACTAGCACGAAATCCTTCAAGTAAAGAATACAACAAAATTATATTTCACGAAAAACATGTAAGTCACACGATCATCAACACTCAAAATCTATAAGGCACATATCATACTCATGAAAAAATCATGAGAAAACATTAAGTAAAGTGAGTGTATAAGAGTTATGTGGACCACATAATCATGAAAATAGGCAATCAAGCTCAATGTGAAATTCCTTAAAACATGAAAATCATCAAAACTAAATCCTTCAAGGTATATGTATGTTTTGTACAAACTAGAGTATACATACATATCCAAATATAAACGAGTCCACAATGGTATATGCATGAAGGCAAGTGGCTCAAGGATGTATATGTATAACTATTAGTTTAGACAAAATAGACATATACATGAAGTTTAACATAAACATGAAAACATGCACAAAAATAGAGAATACAAGTCAAAATGCATGAATCATCAATACTAGGCTATACTAGTACATCTAATGGGTACAAATGAGTGTTTAAGCACAAACATATAATAATTTATTTGTGGCTCACTAGTTGTACAAGTATATATCCAAGTTTTAATGAAAACTAACATCTAAACATGTAATCAAAACATGAAGTATAAAATAAACTCATAACATACATATAATCATTATGTAAATGCACATGCATTAGATCTATGATATACACAATAGCTAAATAAAAGTGAGAACACAAAATATGGGTCCATATAAACATAGGTGATCTCAAATACTAATCATGTATGTCATAGGATTAATAAACATGGCATATGGCATAATGAGCATTAAAACATGACATGCTAAAAATTAACAATATGAAAAGCATGTAAACATAAATGAGGAGTAAGAGATCGTTACCAAAATCATAAGGGCACATCTCTATGTCTCCAAACCGAGGTGGTCCTCCCACCAAACTCCCCTTGAAAGTGATGCATCCAAATTGTCCTCTTTAAGCTCGGAACGCATCCACCTCAAGGCACCATCACTCTCATGTCATGTGAGAGCCCACACCTACATCAAATAAAATAGGAGTGATCTTTGGTACCCATACTCTTTTGGGTCCATGGGAGTTGGCTCCTTTCCTAACCCAAACAAATTTATTTGCTAAATTAGAATCATGTATCCTATCATAATAAAATTTAGCAAGGTGACCCTTACGTCCACAATGTGTACATGTGTACATATGAGCATACATTGTGTGATGAGTGTGAACATAAGGAGCATGTGTATGCCGTGTATGGTGTGCATGCATAGATGAAACTTGTTTATTGCGAAACATGGATTCCAACCATGTGTGTTTCATGGCACATTGGCTCAAAGTGGAGCCCAAACAATCAACACTTTTCTTCAAAATATTTATATCATTTTTAATACTAGAAGATAAAGTAGAGCATGCAATAGGTGAGCTAGAATGTGAAGCTACACTACCATAGCAAACATGAGAGTCTAAATCATTTTTCAAAGAAATATTTTTCTTGAAAATCAAATCCAAATCCTTTAAAATAGAAGTAATTTTGTTTTTCAAGGATTCATTCTCTTTTAAAACAAAATCAAGTTTTGAAGTTAAAGTCTCATTTTTCTTCAAAACATTTTCACAATTATTTTTACTTTTCAAAATTTTGTTTTCATTTAAAACAAGTTCAAGTTGGGTTTTCAAAGAGTCACACTCATTTGAAATCTCAACCTTCTCTTGTAAAGTCAAATCAAGTTTGAATACAAATCCTTATTTTCTTCTTTTAGTCCAAAACTCTTCTTTTTCAAAAGATTATATTTTTTAACAATTTTTCACAAATAATAGATAGTTCTTCATTCAAAGCATTGGCATCAATATAATCATTACTAGAAGAACTAGTATCATCATCATCATCTAATTGAGTTTCCGAGTTTACCTTAAGGAGTCATTCCCTTGGACCATGTAGTAATGTTGCTCGAATTCTTCACTAGATTCATTCTCCACAATGGTTGGCGTTTGAAGCTTGGAGGAGGTCAACGTGTTTCACACTGCAAAGGTGGAATCACAGTTAGAAACTATCATAAGATATTCTTTGTTAAGCGTACTTCTAAGTGCCGTTAGGGCTTATGCATTGGCCTCTATATGCTTGCTATTACCAAGATAGGATTTCTTGGTAGCGGTAAGGAAAACATGCAAACCTAGGGTTTTTATGTACATACTCATCCTAAATTTCCGCATGTCAATGTTTGAAACATCATACATGGGAGGAGTCAAGCAATCTATGAGTGTGTGTAAACAATATAAGTGTTCAAATGCAAATGATAGATTAGCAACCAAGATCATACTCCTAGTTGGTTAAACCTAATATTAGGAGCGTAGGCTCTGATACCAATTGAAATACACCTAGAGGGGGGTGAATAGGTGTAAGGCTAATCTAATGATCAATAATGCGGAAATAAAAACTTAATGCAACACACTTAGTGTAACCAAAGAGTGTAGCCGAATTCCCGGTGAAGGCTCTGGACTAACTCCTCTGAATTCCTTTAAATAAGAGTTGAGGTACTATATAAAGCTCTCTTGGTTAAACACAAGTATGGGCACACACAAACAATACAAGCATGTATATGATATGATAATATGATGCAATGCTCAAATGTAAGAGAGAGAGAGAGAGAGAGTTAGAGAAAGTAGATGAATCGTAAACACCAAGATATATTTCGAGATTCGAGCACACAGATCTACGTCCCCGCCTTCACACAGAAGGATTTTCACTAACTCGTCCACATCGAACTTCCCACATAGGGAACCTCCACTGAGGATTTGGGCAAATACAATTGGGAATACACAACTCCTCTCTCCAACAAATACAACCTCTACACTTAGAGACAAGGCACAACTCAAATCACCTCTACACTTAGAGGGATAGGCATTTAGCCAAACAAATATCAACCTCACATTAGAGGGATAGGGCTTAAAGGCACACAAACATAATCACCTCATACTTGAGGGATTCCAACATAATCTCCACCTCTCACTAGAGGGAGCCAAATACCACTTCCACAATCACCTCACACTTGAGGGATAACAACTCAATCACCTCTCACTAGAGGGATATCACAATGAATGGAAGGTTTATAACTTGGTAGTCTATCTCAACCACAAACCAAATCTTTTCCCACAAAACAAAGATCCTAATAGATAGGATAGACAAATAAGCTCAAGTGTGAGAAATAAAGAGTTTAGAAATCAAAAACACAGAAAAACTCTTAGAAAAACTTCTAGAATGGATATAAAATGAAGATCAAAAAAATCCCAAAGACTTTCTTTTTCTTTGAATTTTCTAACCCTTTAAAACAAAATAATGATGAAATCTTTTGGCATAAAAACTCTTTTGAAAACTAGTGTTAAAACACTTGTAAAGATGAAAATTTTGCTTTCTAAAATTCTTGTTGAAAATAATCAAGAAATGGGGTATTTATACCCATATTTCAAATCTGCCCGTTGGCAGCAGATAAGGGCAATTTTGCCCTTCCGGTTGACCAGCCGGTCGACCGGCCAATGATCAAATTTTTGACCGTTGAGCCCTCTGGTCGACCGCCCGATCGACAGGGCCTAGATTCAGAGAGCAACGACTCTCTAGCCGGTCGACCGAGCTGATACAGAGAGCAGAGCTCTCTGCCAATCGACCGGGTCGGTCGACCGGGGCCATTTCCAGAGAGCAGAGGCTCTCTGGCGGTCGACCGTTCCAGCCCATCAGTCTGGCTGCGTGCATGTTCTGTGAACGTTGGTCGACCAGCCCGGTCAACTGACTACTACTACGGTCGACCGGTCCGGTCGACCAGCAGTCAGCCAATCCAGCTTAATTAGGGATAGGAAAACTTGATATTTTGACTTTAGTAAAATCTCATAAAATCTATAAAAATCTACAAAAATAAATTCAGTTATATCTTTGAAATACAAACATGTGTGACAAAAAATCAACACATATTTCAAACTTTTTGAACCATTTTTGTGACATAGAAATTTTGCCTTAAACCAAAAACTGTATTTTCTAAAACTTGAATTTTTGAAATGGAAACTCGATTTTTTCAAAATACATGTAAATACAAAAACATGATATTTAAACAACTTTGAAGCATATAGTATATGGATAGAATCCAATATACATGAAAGGTATTATATCTATATTTTTGACATTAAATCCAAAAATAAGTTTTGTTAAAATACAAAACTCCAAACTCATGAAGGAGGTTATCAAAATAAGTTTTTCTAAGTATATGAAGCATAGATGTATATAGATCAAATCTAATATACATTAAACCATGTAAACTTGTTTTGATTCTATCTATTCATGAAAACCAAGATCGGTTAAACCGACAACCAAAACCAAAACATGAAATGTGTGTGTGTTGTGAACTTGAGCATATCACACTATCTAACGTTTGCAGAAGATCTAAACTAAACTTAGCTAAACAAACCGAAGCCTTCTAGTCTCCAAGCCGACTTGATCCAAACGCGATTCCCCGAGCTTGACTCCAACCGAGTGCTAGATGTGAACTTTGACGCTCGAGCTCTTGAATCACCATGTGAAAGCTCCAAAACACCTTATTTGAAGCTAATCACCTACTAATAACTTGATCAAATATCTGAAACTAAATATCACAAGATTATTAGTAAACAATAACTACATGAGTTAATCATCATCAAAACTAGAGTGGAAGGCCTCTGGGCCAACAGAAAGTCTTTCATACAAGCTCTTGGAGCTTGTTTAAACCATATAATGCTTTATCTAGTTTGAAAATAAAATTTGGATGTATACGATCAACAAAACCGGGGGTTGTTCAGCATATACTTCCTCTTCAATAAAACTATTTAAAAATGCACTTTTTACATCCATTTGAAAAAGTTTGAAATTTTTATAGGATGCATAAGCTAGTGTGATCCGTATGGCTTTTAGCTATGTTACGGGTGCAAAGGTCTCTTCAAAGTCGATTCCTTCAACTTGGGTGTAACCTTGGGCTACTAACCTAGCTTTATTCCTAGCAACATTTCCTGACTCATCCACCTTGTTCCCAAAATTCACTTAGTACTAATAATTGGTTTATCATGGGGTCTAGAAAAAAGATGCCAAATTTGGTTGCGCTCAAATTGATTTAGCTCTTCTTGCATAGCAAGCAACCAATATGAGTCACCCTCGGCTTCAAGGATGTTTTTGGGTTCAATATGAGATATGAATGCATAATGCCCACACAAATCATGGAGTTTGGAGCGAGTGGTTACCCCCTTTGATACATCACCTATGATGAAATCTTTGGGATGATTTGTAGCATATCTCCAATCTTTAGGAAGTAAATTGTGATGGTTCCATTTCATCCTTTTGAACTTCACCATTTAGTTCTTGCTTGTCTTCTTGGATGGGTGAGTCCTTCAAGGATATTTTCTCCATGTTTTCACCTAAAGAATCAATTTCTACAACATTCTTAACAAATACATTAGATTCCTCAAACTTAACATGCATAGATTCTTCAATTATAAGAGATGATTTATTGAACACTCTATATGCTTTGCTAGTATTAGAATAGCCAACAAAAATTGCTTCAAAAGCCTTAGCATCAAATTTGCCCAAATTATCGTTGGTGTTAAAAACAAAACATTTGCATCTAAAAACTTTAAAATACGAAACATTTGGTTTTCTCAAATGATAGATTTCAAAGAAAGTTTTGAAAGTATTTTTACAAAAGTAAATTCGGTTCGATATATAGCATGCGGATTTTACGGCCTCGGCCCATAAGTATTGAGGGAGCCCGTACATGGTCCTAACCATTTCTTGAAGAGTTCTATTCTTCCGTTCAACGACTCCATTTTGTTGTGGAGTTATAGGACATGACATTTCTTGCTTAAGTCCATTATCATCGCAATAAGTCATAAAGAATTCGTTGACAAACTCACCACCTCTATCGCTTCTTATGCGTAAAATTGAAAATCCTTTTTTTCTAACCCTTTTTGAAAAATCTTAAAATGCGAAAAAGTTTGATCTTTATGCTCCAAAAAGAAAACCCATGTGAAACGAGAGAAATCATCGACTAAAACCAAAACATATCTATTTTCATTTAAACTTTTAGTTTTAGTTGGTCCAAATAGATCCATGTGGATCAATTCTAATGGCCTAGATGTCATGATATTCTTGATTGGTTTGAAGGAGGACTTAGTTTGTTTCCCAAGTTGGCATGCACTATAAATGTGGTCCTTTTCAAACTTCAAATAAGGAATATCCTTCACTGATTCCTTAGAATTGATTTTAGAAAGATGATCAAAAGAAGAATGGCCTAATCTTCTATGCCATAACCATGAAATCTCATCAAAAGCATTTAAACATTTTGTAGTGCAATCCAAATTAAGCATATCAATAATGTAGACATTATTTTCACGAAATCCAGTGAGAATACATTCATTAGTTTTACAATCATAAATATTGCAAAAAGATTCATCAAAATAACTTTGGCACCACGATCACATAGTTGACTAATACTAAGTAAATTATGTTTAAGCCCATCAACAAGAACTACATTTTCAATTAAAGGAGATATACCAATCTTAATGTTACCTATACCGATGATGGTGCCCTTGGAGTCATCTCCGAAGGTAATGGTGCCACCTTCAACATATCTCGATAGGGTTGCAAAATTGTTGATGTCCCATGTCATATGCCTTGAGCAACCACTTTCAAGGTACCACCGCTCTCTACGTTTTGAAGTCTTGGTGTGTACCTATATCAAATAATTGAATGGTTATTTTGGTACCCATATTTTCTTTGATCCTAATACGTTATTGTTTCGAACCCAGACATGATTATTCATACTATTTATATGATCATAACAAAATTTGACTAAATGACCATTTCGGCCACAATAAGTACATTTATAAATTCTTCTATATTTAAAAGCATAATGAGCATGTGGTTTATGAACATGTGAACATGTGGTGTTTTAGCATGATTGACATGTGATGTGTTGGCATGATGAACATGTGGAGTTTTAGCATGTGATGGTTTATCATGTTGAACATGTGAAGTGTGCATGTGTTTCTTTGACAACATTTCTTCTAGTTTAGTATTGTTAAATGCACATTCTTTTAAAACATTTCCCAAATAATTTATTTTGGTTTTTAATATAGAAATCTCATTTTCATCAATTTTAGGATATTTAGCTTTGCATGCAACTCTAAAAAGATTGATGAGCTCCATCTCGTCTTTGTCGTTCAATTCCTTCAATGTGGTAGCTTTGATTTCCCGTGATGAAGGGAGTGCAGGAATCACCTTACGCACCTTTTGGTCGTTGTTGATTTCATCATCTAGAGAAGCAAGAGTTGTGATTTTAGTAAACTTAGTAATCATATCATCAATAGATTCATTTTCTTGCATTCTAAAACTTTCATATTGGGAACGTAAGAGATCGATTTTAGCTCTCTTGACTTGTGATGTTCCCTCATGAGTAACCAATAAGTGTTGTCAAATCTCATAGGCGGATTTACAATGGATAACCCGTGTTAAGTCATCCTCATTTAATGCTAAAAGTAAGGCATTTTGAGCCTTCGAATTTGCATCAACTTCCTTGGAGGTAAGATCGGACCAAGTGTCCTCCTCACCTACAGGTGTACTATAGGGCTTGGTCAAAGACTTAACAACTCGGCTATCTAGAGATTGCAAAAATATGTTCATCTTAACTTTTCATATGAGAAAGTTGAGTCCATCAAATTTGGGTGGGGTCTTAATATTATCCGCCATCTTTACTAGTGGATGAATGAAGATATGAAAATAGTGATTAGCAACTTATAGGATCTCTCTAAGGATGTAAAGCCAAAAATTAGAGTTCTAACTCTGATACCAATTGAAATCACACCTAGAGGGGGGTGAATAGGTGTAATGCTAATCAATGCACAAATTCAAAATGAGATGATGCAACGATCACTCAAAGTAAGATTAGAAGCCGTATACCCCGTGAATGGCTCTGAACTTCTTCCTCGTGATTCCTCTAAATAAGAGTTAGAGGTGCGCAATGCAATCTTGTTGTAAGAGTATAGATCGACAATATAAGAATGAATGAATAGAAAGTAAAAGACACAAGTAAACCAATCGCAAACACAGAGATTTGTTTCGAGGTTCGAGTACCCAGCTCTACGTCCTCGCCTTCACCTAGAAGGATTTCCGATTCACTAGAATTTTCACAAAGGATTACAATCACTAGGGAGTACCTAACTCCTCAATCACACTACTCTAGTTCAGAGGTAGTGTAGCCACAAGTACAATAATCACTTGGTGATCAAATGACCACAAACTCTCTTTTGAAAAATTTTTCTTTACAAAATCCTAGAGAATAATATATAGGATTGAAGCTCAAGGTTTGTAAGTGAAAATAAAACAAAATAGAAGAGAGATTTAATTCAAAAACTTCAGAAATAAAACAGAGATTAAAGCACAAAAACTGAGAGTCAAACACTTCTTTCAAGAATACTCAAACTTTGAAATCTTTGCAATAGTTGTTGTGTTTCACCTCAACCCCAACCACCCCTATATATAGAATTTAGGTAGGAATAGAAGGGTAAACATCTATTTGGACTAAGCAGGTATAATTTGACCAAATTCCAACCTAATCCATGTTTTAAGACAAAAATCACATTTTAAAATAGGTTTAAAAAACTAGCTGTTTGGCCAGAAATGCAGAGCACGGTCGACCGGTCAGTCGACCTATTTTCAAATTTTATGACCGTTGGCTGACTTCGGTCGACTGCCCGGTCGACCAGTCCAAACTGAGAGTTTAGGTCTGTCAGTCGGTCGACTGGCCGGTCGACCATAATGGGGGCCCTGTCGACCGCTTGGTTGACTGGGGAACGTGCACACATGCACACCCCATAGATCAGGACTGCGGTCGACCGCATGGTTGACCGTTCTGACCTGTAACAGAGCCGGTCAACTGCCCGGTCATAAGCAGAAAACATGTTAGAAATTTGATTTGAAGATATGTTATTTTCAAAGGGATTTTTATAAAAGCTTTATAAAATACAATAAGCTAAGTATGAATATACTAAAATAGGACTTAAAGTATTTTATCAAGCGTCAAAAATAATCTTTTGAAAACACGTGCAATTTTGTATGTGTATAGGGTATTTGAGCTTCAATACTATATACTATTCTTTAACAAACTAATAACACAATGATCCACAGGTAGGCGTCTCTGAACCGCATTGCTGACCTTTGGGCCAACAAGCTTATCCTATCAGTGAGTCCTCTTGAGCCATCAACCTACAAACCTGAAATACATACTGGAACCTCTATTAGTACCAAATAGTTTTTATATGGTTTGTTATCATCAAAACACATAAACTAGAGAGTGTAACCTTTGGGCCAACACATGAGATGCCAGACAGTTAAGACCACATCTCCTTTCTGAAAGACTCTCTCTTTGACTTTTTTGTTGAAGGTCTTTGAATTCGAGCTTGATATAGTTTAATGTGTTACTGAGAGTGTAGTTGCTTCTCATCTAGCGCTTCGAGCTCTTGGAGATGTAGCCCATCGTTATCTTTGTTTGTCATCTTTGTTGTTAAGGCACGCGAAGTGACAGTATTTGTATCTCTAGGGGTATAACTGCCTCACACCCATAGACTAGAGAAAAATAAGTATTGCCTGTAGGGGTTCGGACTGTCATCTGGTAAGCCCATAGATATTTACTGAGCTTCTCATTACAGTCTCATTTACTTGAAAAGATGAACTTTTTGAGGAGCTTGATGAACGTCATATTAAACTCTTCTGTGAACCCGTTAGTGGCGGGGTTGTACGCAATTGAAGCCATATTTTGAATTTGATAGTCGTCACAGAACTGGTAGAATGATTAGCTCGCAAATTAGGGAACATTATCATGGATGATCTTCCTGGGGAAACCAAATCGATGGATGACTTGGTATTTGATGAAGATAATAACATTGATAGTTTTAACTTCAGCGAGCGGTATAGTTTTCGCCTATTTTGAGAAGTAATTGGTTATTGCAAGAGTAAACCATGACCTCTAGCCGATGGACGACTGATGGGTCCTATAACATCAATTTCCCAAGCTTCAAATGGCCATTAAGCAACTGTTAGGTGGATCAATTCTGAGGATCGGTGTATGAAATCCGCATGAATTTGACAAGTCTTACACCATCTTGCATATTACGCTGCGTTAGCAGTCATTGTCAGGCAATAATAGCCAAGTCTGCGCAATCGGTCCTTGAGTTTCGGACCCGGCTGATGGGCACCGCTTATGCCATTATGAGTTTCCTTGATAACTCTTGCGCTTTCGTGTTGGATAGATAACGGAGAAGTATACTGTCGAATGAACAGTGGTAGAGTGTCTTTACCACTGAATCATAGTAAAACGAGGAGATCTTCATCGAATAGAAGCTGTCTCCTTGGGATCATCGGGTAACATACCGTGCAGGGCATAGTCGATGATGGGAAATCGCTAGTCTTTAGGTTCAAAGTTAGTTGAGGTTGTATGAACTTCGTGAAATCACTTAGGGGGGGTGAATAGGTGATAATGCTAATCAATGCACAAATTTAAAATGAGATGATGCAACGATCACCCGAAACAAGACTAGAAGTCGAATACCCTGTAAAGGGCTCTGAACTCCTTCCTCGTGATTCCTCTAGATAAGAGTTTGAGGTGCGCAATGCAATCTTGTTGTATGAGTAATGATCGACAATATAGCAATGAATATAAAGCAAGTAAATAAAGTATGTAAACCAATCGCAAACACTGAGATTTGTTTCAAGGTTCGAGCACCCAGCTTTACGTCTCCGCCTTCACCCAGAAGGATTTTCCAACCACTATAACTTTTACAAAGAATTACAACCACACCGGAGTACCCAACTCCTCAATCACACTCCTCTAGTCCAGAGGTAGTGGAGCCACAAGTACAAGAATATCTTGGTGATCAAAAGACCACAAACCCTCTTTTGAAAACCTTTTTCCTTTACAAAAACCCTAGAGAATAATGTGTAGGATTGAAGCTCAAGTTTTGTAAGTGAAAAGAAAATGAAATTGAAGAGAGTTTTGAACCAAAAATTTCAGTAAAGAGAGAGAATTTTGAGCACAAAAACAGAGAACAAAAACTTCTTTCGAAAGCCTTAAACTTGAATACTTTTTGCAAAAGATTGTTGTGTTTACCTCAACCCTGAGCATCCCTATATATAGGATAAAGGTAGGGATTAAAGAGTAAACTATTATAATAAATAATTAGGAAATATTTGACCCAAAACCAGCCCCCAAATTCGTTTAGAGATAAAACTCACGTTTAAAAACGTGTTTAATAAAGTAGCCGTTAGGGCTGAAATCAAGCACACGGTCGACCGGCCAGTCGACCGGGTTTTCAAAAATTTTAGCCGTTGCCAGCCCACGGTCGACCGCCCGGTCGACCGTAACAAACAGAAACATAGGTGCTTTCAGTCGGCCGAAGGTCGGTCGACCGACATGGGGTCCGGTCGACCGGGAGACGTGCACACATGCACGCACCCAAACGGTCAGAAGCCCGGTCGACCGCCCGGTCGACCGTTCTGACCTGAAACAGAGCCGGTCGACCGTCCGGTCGACCGCAACAGGCCAAAAATCAGTCTTTTGAAAAAGGTTTTGAAAATCCTAATAGTTTTCAAATCAATTTTGATCAAGACTTGGTATACTTTACAAAATAGAGTTTGTAAGTAATAAAATATATTTAAAAATATTTTGTATATCGGAGAAATTTCTTTTAGAAAAATTATGTGCAAAAACTTGTGTGTGGGGAAAATTGAGCTTCAACGCTATACACTATTCTTTAACACACTAAAATATAAAAGATGAAGTCTCTTAGCCACGTTACACCAAGCTAAGTCTCTGAGCCACGTTACACCAAGCTAGAGCCTTCTCTTCTATGAAAACATCTTCTTACACTATTTGCCTTTTAGCATTATAATTCCTTACAATAGCTTAGAAAGGCCATCATGAATAATACTAACCTGAAACTCATTCTAAATAACTTATTAGTACCTTATAACTTCTATGTGTTTTGTTATTATCAAAACTTAAACAAATGGAGAGTGTAACCTTTTGGGCCAACACTTCGGTAATCTCTAAACTGCACTTCAGCAGAAGAGATGATGAGTAGCCATCATGAAATCGTAATTGGTGTCGACTGGTAAGGCCAATGTAGCCTCGAGTGCAGCTGGCACGCCTACTTTTGTGTTTTGGAGGCAAGATACATGGTTAATATAGAAGCCATCAAATGTGTTAGCCAACTGGATGGTGTTTTTCATAGATTGTGAAAAACTCACATGTTTGTAGATTTTACAAGTAAGATTACAAGAAATCTACAGCCATTTCTGGGGAAGAATGTCGGTAAGAGTTTGGTCAACGTGCAACCACTTTGTCCCTTTGACCACACGAAGATCGATTTTGGATCTGCCATCTAGGAATTCCTTCTTGCTTGGATCAAGAATTCTCTTGATACGAAGAGAAGTCTTGATCAGTTCAGATGAATTAGAGTGTCGTAACCCTTGATTAGTTTATAGAACTATAGAAAAACGAATTGCTGTTAGAAGCTTTACACTAAAGAACGTGAGTTCTTGTCAATGAAGAAGGAGATCTCTCTTTCTCTCTGGAAAAAAGTCTTTTCTCTTTTTCGCTGGGAGTCGCCCTTTCTCCTAGCCTAAAATCGGGCTATTTATAGGCCAGATGGAGATAACAAATCCCTAAAAAATCAGTTAACAACTATAGATACAACTATTATAATCTTCAAACGAAGATAAATAGCCATTGGCGAGGCTAATTCAACTTCTAGCAAGGCTAATTTAGCTTATGTCGAGGCTAATTTTGCCGATGGCGCGGCTAGCCTGCCAAGTCGTCAACAGCTAAAGGAGTTTATCGCCTTGATTATCTCCTTTAACTGAGAGATTTGAATCTCTAGAATATCTCTTTTAACAAAGATATTTGAATCACTAAGGGATTTGAATCTCTTGATCATCTTCGCTAAATCATTGAGATGACTAATCAAGGAGAATATTCCCTTTAAATCTGTTCAAGGATTTGGGAAGGTCAAATGGCCTGGATCTTTGCTTATTTTGCGAAGCTAAAATAGCTGGTGTGAAGCTAAAAATAACTTACAGTGAAGCTACCGTTCAACTTTTCATAGAGCTATCTAATAATTTACGACGAAGCTATAGTTCAGCTCTTCACAGAGCTAGCCAAAGCCCATGGTGAGGCTACGCCTTATTTGGCATCAATAGCCTTTTTGAGAAGGTTATAGCTTCTGTGAAGCTATGACTTAGCTTAGCAGAGCTAAGTAAAGCTAAATACAAAACTAGAGAATACAACCAATTAGGCTCAGCAATGTGAAGCTAGAGTTAGTTCTATTGTGCTTGCTTATCTAATGGATTGGTCATCAGCTTATTTTATGGCTTATCTTTTCAAAGTGTTGATAAGTCAAACATTGTTCTGACCAATTGGAAAGTTGTTCGGGAGTTTGTCTTTTGTAAGTGTTAATAAGACCCCCTTCAAAGTTTTGAAGTTTGCAGTGGTTGGGAAGGATTTCAAAATATTTTGAATTGACATTTATTGCATTTGCCAGCCAGATAACCATTTAGGTGAGGCTAAAACTTTGGAGAAGTTAGCTCTGTCGGTGCTAAAATATGGCTCTTAGTAGAGCTTTGCCCAGTTAGCGATGTTAACCTTTGGGGCTATGATGCCTCTTGCCCCCGTGGTGAAACTAGAACTCCTGGAAAAGTATGCTTGGGCGAAGCTAGCACTTGCCTATTCGGCAAAGTCAACTTTCAGCAAAGTCAACAACTTGCATGTGTGGCGAAGCTAGGATCTGGTGAGGCTGTTAGCTTCGCCATAGGATTTTACCCTCATGCTGTTATTTCAAAATCTGAAATGATAGTTTGCACTCTTTTTTAAGAGGCAGCGCTAAAGACAATTTAATGCCTATAAATATCCATGAGGCTAACCAGAGAAATCACCTTTCTCTAAGATTTTCACAATCTCTCTCTCTCTCTCTCTCTCTCTCTCTCTCTCTCTCTCTCTCTCTCTCTCCGAGATCAATATCTCTTCACCTCCTTCGAGATTCTTCACTAGGGTTTGACCTTGTTCTTTTCTTAACTCTGAAACAACCCACTATCTGAATGGCTTCATCTTGTCATCCGGGTAAGGAGGTTGTGGCTCCTGAGGAAATGGTGGAGGAGGCACCTCCGGTGATCGAAAAACTCATCACGGGTAGAGTTACAAAAAATTCAAACTTTTAGAGAATATAGTTGTTCTATTGGCGAAAGTCAATCTATTTTGATGGTCCATTGTGATCTAGGGGTGCAATCCCCTTGATTTGAGTCTGGTGAGTCTACGGGTACTTCCTGCAGATTCGCCTCGGCGAAAGTTTGGGATTTTAATCCCTTTATATTTTGAGGATTTCCCAAAATTAGGGATTTCAATATCTCTTTATTTTGGTGAAGTTAGCTCTTAGGGATTTTGAAGTTCTGACTTGCAGAACTTCAGGCCTCGGTGAGGCTAAACTCCAGGGGAAAGTCAGCCTTTGGAGTCTCTTTCCCTTGTAGTTTCTGCGAAGCTAGTCTCCTATGCGAGGCTAGCCCTTGAGTGAGGCTAACCTTGGCCTGCCTTTTGCAAAGTTAAATCTTAGTAAAACTTTCCCCTTTTGGGCGAAGCTAGCCTTGTGGCTTTTTGAGTTCTGCCTTTGCCAGAACTTCAACTAGGTAAAGCAGCATTTAGGAAAGGCTATGCGTTAGTCAAATAGCACTTAAGCTTTTGTGTTTATTTTACTAACATATTCTCTTGACTTTCTGTGTTGCAGTGCATTATCCGACGAGACTCATCAGTCTCTTTGGCTCGTCGAGAGGAATGGATGGGCATGTTGATTAGAGAAAAAACAAGAGTTTAGAAGGATGTTATATGAATGTAAAATGAATCTCTGGCTTCTCGCAATTTAACCGCGATAGCAAGTGGCTAAGCGGATCGAATCTATAGGGAGGAATGTGATGGAAGTTTTTTGGTACATTTACTAAATTGGTTAAGTGTTCTTCTCTTCAGTCGATTGTCTAACCCTAGATCATTGGCGACAGTTTATCTTGAGTTGGAGGCGATCAAAACATAGCCCATAAGATTGGAGTCGATTCCGTCAACATTAAATCATCAAAACTCAAACGGCAAGCATGAAATAAAAAGAATTAATGCCATTCTTGACTCCATTCTCTCTCTTCGACATATAAATCTCTTCTTCAATCTTGGTTACAGAAAGTAAAGCAGAAAAAAACTGAAACTAAACTAATCTAAACCCTAATTTTGATCTCTAGAAGTATTTCTAAGGTATCTCTCTGCTAATGCCTCTGTTGGGGTATTTATAGGAGAACTCCTGGGTATCTGATGAGTCAAAGTGACTCAGTGAAACGCATCATCAGATTACTCATCCTTCCTGTGTCATCAAAAAGTATATTCTCAGAATTTGGACTACAGCTAGCTGGTATTTTGATTGGTAAATATGACTCATCAAATGACTGAATTGAAAAACAATGGTCAATATAATAATTGTAGTCCTTTAAGTCTTCTTTCTGGAGCATCTTTAATTAATAGATTTTAGTTTCTGTAACGACAGTTATGATCAAAATATTAAAAAGTGTCTAATCTGAATACGAATTTGAATTGATTTAGAAACCTGAATTTAATTAGGATTGCTTTAAAATCCGAATTTAATTAGGCTCTTTGGGCTCTTTAGGCTTTTTCTTCTCCTTTTACCACTTAAATAGATATCTGCATACTAATAAACAAATAAGAGGTCAAATAGTAGAGTTTTATTAAAAGTATATATGAGAATGTGACAATAAATATGCAATATTAGTGAACAATCACACCCCCATACCTATCTTTTCCTCGTCCTCGAGCAAAACAAAAAAGAAAAACTAAACTAATCTAAGCTATCTCACTTTTGTAGAAATCACGATTACACTCAGCACGTGCAACAAGCTGTTAAACCTCTACATTACCCCTAGATGATGAGTTTTTATCTCATGAGGGTTTTTAGTGAATTACACCCACAAAATCCATAAAAAATAGAAAAACAAAGTATTAGTACTTAAAAAATTTATTTTGAAAAAGAGAGAGAATATTTGAAAGATTTTTGCAAAAATCAAGCAATCTATAAGTCTTAGGATCACCAAATTATTCATTTCTATACTTAGTCTCTTTGCAAAAGCTTGTTATCAATCTAGGTAAGAATTCAAGCTATATTTCTTATCTAGTCTATTATTTTATCTTAAGTCATATGCATCTTTGTGACCGTGAATGTTTTGACTAAGGATTTTTCAACTCTAATTCTTATGCCTTATATATGTTTTTCCCTTTTTTCCTTTTTATAGTGATAATATTCCTTAGTCTTATTAGGTTTTCTAATTCGTCCATGTGATAAGCCTATGGTCGATGACTCCTAAACCGGACAGTCTTAGAGCACCGGGTGAGACAACGCACCTTGGACTTAAGGACTCGAGTAAATACGGCCACAAAACTAAAGATTTATTTGTAATATAAACCACTTCTAGGCGTGAATACTTATGTTTTATGAGGTGCAATTACCCAGCTTAAGCAGAGAATTTTATATATTTATTTGTATAATATCTTTTTCGTTTATAATGCACAAGAATTTTTGTTTCGAATCCTAAGTGTGTAAGTGTATTAAGAATGCATAGTTCATCAAGGTAAAAATAAAGACTATATTGCTTTTCCAATTTTTTCCCTAGGCCTAGAAATCAAATAAATAATTTTGTTTTGATCAAGTATAAGAAACCCTAATTATGATTCTTCTAATCCTTAAAATTAACGTAATTACTTACAAAAATAAATCAAAATATTGTTTCCTTTTTCAAAAAGTTTTTAAAGAAAAATTTTTTTAGAGATTTTTTTTATGTTTGTAAAAATCTATATTAGTATATTAATGAACCCTCTCCCACACCTATTTTATGCATTGTCCTCAATGTATGAATGAATGCATATATGCATGAAAAAGAAGAAAGGAAATGAAAAATATTACCTCAAGGTGATGGTTCTGATTGTGGTCGGATTGGGCCAAGTGTTTATGTCTAATCTAAATAATGTGGAGTTTCAAGGAACCTACCTTTGATGACCTCTTTCTTATTTATAGTTTTACAATCCCTAATATGAATAGGATCATGAAAAATCCTAACATGAAAAGCATCTCGGTTATATGACCAATCTTGAAATATCATCTCGAGGTCATAATGGTCTATACCTAAGTCCAACAAGGGAATGCGAGTCGGTGAAGTGATTGATTTGGGCTCAAGAATAAAAGGTCCGATACTGACTCAGAAATATGACTTAAATCAAGTTTAGATTCAAGAGTCGAATTTGGTTCAAAAATTGGTTTCAAATCAAAGAATTTAAATTCACATTCATTTTCCATTAATGGAATGTGATTATCCAAAATATGTGATTTAATTTTAAGATTTATCGATACGAGAATCAATATTGGCTCAGAAATTGGGTCCAAATCAGGTAAGAATACCAGAGTCAATATAGATTCAAAAATTGAAACTGAATCACAAAGTTGGGAATCAGATTCATATCCACAATCAAGTTCAATCTCATTGAAGTGGAATCTTGCCAATTGGTCAAAGGTTTGGGATTGGTCAAGTTCAAATTGGTATGATGAAATTAAATCTTGGTCAAAGTCTATAAGACACCATGGTTTTTGATTCCTATCTATATCTAGGGCAATCGGGAATAGTCAAAAATGTATTAAGTAGAGTTTCCTCATTAATATCATTTACTGTGCTGATCAAATGACTTATTTGTGCTCCTAACCTATTAAAGGACCCATTTTGGGACTGAATAAAATCATTTTAAGACTGAATGAAGGCTCCTACACTCTTTTCAGGGTCAATTGGTTCTTTGTTTTATTGTGGTGGGATTTGAAAAATAAAGTAGGGGTCTTGAATTTAGAAATTTGGTTGGGGCATTGAGTTTGTCAAGATTTGAAATTGTCACTTGGCCTCATGTAAGGCTTCCATACTCTTTTCCATGTCAATTAGTTCTTCTATTGGTTGTTTGGGAAAAAGAAGATATGAAGATGATTGTTGAAAAAGTGGTTGACAATATGGCTCGGGGGCGTTGTATCCCCATTGACTCGGTGAATAGTAGAGATGATTATTCCAATTTTGTTTATAATATTAGAGTTGGGGCATATGTGATTCGGATAAGACCAATCCGCATACTTGGTTGGTTAGAGTTATGAAATACCGGGTTGGTAATATTTGAGTCAAAAGAGGTCAGGGTGAAATATAGATTAATATATGCATTGAAAAAATTACGGTAATATCCCTAGTTAGAAATACTGTATTTTTATTTTTCTAATTTTTTTATTTATTGGTTATTTTATTATTATTATTTATTAACTTGATTCATGACCTACTATTATTATCGGTGCAAACTATTTGAGATATAAATAATAATTTGGTTATATATTATTACTTTATCATTTATTAATATTTTTAATTACTAATTACTATTAATTCTATTTTACCATAATTATAATTATTGCTATTGTTAATTTCTATTATTATTAGTTGTTATTATTATTACTATTATTATTATTAATATTAATATTAGTATTGTTTTATTTTTTATTTTAATATTAGTATAAACATTAGTGGTAGTGGTAGTTGTTAATTATCATTTCTATTATTATTGTTATTGTTATTATTATTGTTAATTAATATTAGTATTATTATTTATGTTGTTAATTATTATTATTACTATTGCTATAGTTATTCTAATTATTAGTATTATTAATTATTATTAGTGTTTATTATTATTACTAATTATTATTATGATTATTATGTAAAGTTATTGATATTGTTATTATTAATATTATGGTTAATTATTATTCTTGTTAATATCAATATTATTATTATTTGTATTGATATTCATTGTATTCTTTCATTCTTAGAGCCAAACCCATGTCCCATTACCCAATCCTATACCCATTCTCATTGATCCAAACCCAATAGCTCTATTCCATGATATATAACCATTCTTAACCCAATACCAAGTAATCTATTAACATCTCCTATATAATCTCTATTATCCCTAACCTATACCCTAGCTCCATATCTCCAATCCCCATCTCACAGCTACCGTGATGACCTCCAGCGCGCAGAGGATGCCACGCCATGGCCGCATCTCTGGCCGCGCCTCTCATCCTCCCACCTCCTCCTCAACCAGCGCAAGCACCCAAACCCCCATGCCTATAGCACTCAACAGCCAAGCACTAAAGTCCTCGTCTTCCTCCTGTGCTGCCGCACTCTTCCCAGATCCAACCTCCACAGCAACGGCAGCAGCCATGGCAACAGCCACCCCCCATTCACCATGATCTCCACGCACTGCTTCTCCACCTCCATGTGCAGCCAGCAACCCACCGAGCTCCCCAGCCCATGCCACGGCGCGACACTCCACCCACGCAAGCCCATACCCCATCTTCCACGGAGCCATTTTTCACCCCTCCGTGGATCGCCGTCGGTGAGCGCGAACGAACCCGCATCCTTCCTGGAGAGATCCCTAGCCGTCGATATCCTCCGCGGCCTCCTCCCCCTCCGTCGGAGCCTCCATCGGCACGCCGCAAGTCACCCCATTGCGTGAGTGTCTCTCTTTTCTCTCTCTTTCATATTCCTAAGTAAGTGTAATTGAAATTATATTGGGTACATGGTTGTGTACAAGCGTGTAAATGTGTGTGCGTGAGTGTTATATGCATGTTGTGAGTGTGTCTTTTGATTAATATGTAGTGTGTGTTAGTGTAAATGTGAATGCATGGATGTTAGTTCTTACACACACACATACACACATATACATATATATATATTTAAGTTTATGTTATATAATTATGTTATAATTATATGCTTGTGTACATTAATCATGTGTGTTGTAATTATATGTATGCATGAATTGTAGGTGTGTATCTTTTTGATAATGTGTGTGTGTTTAGATTTGTAGTTAATGGATGGGTCTTAATTAATGGATGTGTGTGCGTGAGTGAATGCTTGGGTGTATGATGGGTATGTTTGTATATTAGTATATGTATATATGTATGTATGTGGGTGTACCCGTGTGTGTGTGTGTGCACGTGTGACATGCGTGTATGGGTACGTGTGTGAGTGTATTATGGGTGTGTGTTGATTCCCCTTTCCTCTTTATATGTTCGGTTGCGTGTTACAACATTTCGGACTCGTTCATGTGACTTGAACTTGGTAACAGGAGATTCAAAGTTGTGTCCGTTATGGACCCGATACACTGGCGATTCAAAGACTGACCCATGAGATGATCCGTAGATCAGTACCAGCTCATGCAGTGAAAACCAGACGGCGATTTGGTTCCAATTCCGCGTCATTTTATGTGAGTATTTACTTTTGTCTTATTTCCTTATTTACCATTATCAATAAGTATTTGTGTTTTACTTTAAACATTTCATGTGACTATTTGAGATATTTTACCAGTATTATCACTTGTGTCACTTCATGAGACATTATGATCGTTCACCTTACTTATGTAGTTGATATGAGCATTTATCAACGCCATTGCATGTGTTGGCAGTTTGTCGCTGTTGACTTAGGCCTAGTATTGGAACACTTTAGACTGTAGTTTGATTCGACCTATTGATTGGCTGGATTAGTTCATGTTTGAGCATCAGATATATATGGACCTTGTGTTTGGATAATGAGATATTAGACTTATATCATTTTATGTGAAACTGTTCTGATTTAGTTATGATGTACGTTAGTCTACCTATGGGATTGATCTTGAGATGATGGATTCGAAATTATGGATAAATTCATAATTTATGTGGAGTACTTATTATACTTGTTATTCTTTCTTTTAGTAATAACATAGACAAGGATTTATTTGGGTATTGAGGACAGATTTGTTATGATGTTATTTTATTAAGAGATTGGATTTCTTAATGTTTGGATCAGTATATGGAAGTAGTTAGAGTTCTAATTGTTATGAGATTTATGTTCTGTTCTTTGGATCTTGAATAAAGTTTAGATAAGACTGATGACTTTTAGATTATTGATTGTGACTATTTTTTAGATTTACCCCTGATTATAGTTGTTGAGTACAGATGAGCTTAATGATATTGAGTATCAGATTTAAACCATTCTATATTGCAGTTGTTTGAGGATGTTCCCTCTTTAGATAGGATTTCGATATGTGTTGACCTAGTTGGTCTCGAGGATATACCATGTGCTTCATGTTTGGGTATTATTATACCAGTTATTCAGTTAATAAAGATTGAGTTATTATGACAGTGATCTAATGGATATCGATGATCTTGTATTTTAGAGTTACCAGATTTCAGTTATCAGTTATTGGTGAGACTAATGGTTAATGATCATATGATATGTTCAGAGTTTATAGGAGTTGTCAGAGATCAGTATCAGCTATCAGTGATTAGTGTTCCGTTGTGATTAGTGACCCTTTATCTCTAGTATTCAGATGTCATTTATCAGTTGTCAGATATCAATTGTCAGATTATCAAGTAGTATTGACATCACCAGTTGTTGGAGATATTCGATTACTGTTACATCCTTTATGTAATCTATTGTTGTTTGTTAATAAAAGACACCATAAGTAATTGCCTGATAATGCATGTCCTGTATTTTGAAAAGATTTATTATGGTACCGAGTTGTGGGTTCCACCATGGGGAACCAAGGTAGTACTGGCTACATAGTTATTCAGTTGTCAATTGCCAGATTTATGCCTAGATTACAGCGTCACACTAGTTGAGTTTTCGTGTGGGGCTGTGCTCTTTAGTTATTAGAGCCTTGCGGCTTGTCCTACTTCAGCACCAGGGGTGTTAGACCGTGGTACCAGGCATGCACGGTACCCTTCCAAAATACATGTATTACATTAGAAGGCAGTTACAATAATGATAACTTTATTTGATATGTGGGAAAACGGCTGTGGTATAGGACACAGCTAAGTACTACATTAGCTAGGTTAATAATAACCAAGCAGACTAGTAATATATGCTAGGTTACACATCTTGATATCAATTGTTTTCTTTTACATAATATTAGTTATATATCATTCATAGCTTTACTTTTGATATTGATTGTTCTATTATCTTTTACTTTCAGTTTATCATGTTATTATCGTACACACTGTTTATACGCATAAGCACTTTCTTTTTCTTATACATTCATTATGTCGCTTCTGACGACCCTGAATTTGCACGTTCAGATACTGGACGCTTTCTTATATTGTCCAGGTGTTCGTTGAGCTCGTACGCTTAAGTTTAGAGTTTCTCTCGCTTTTATTCTGGTATTCTTATCTCTCTTGTCTTTCTATTATTTCCTGATTCTTGATATATATCAGATTCAGTTTATATTCTAATTATTTATTTATATGATATCATGCGTAAATACTTATATGTAATATTGCAGTGATCATGATTTATTATAGTTTAGATCTATAACTTGTTTTGGGTTACCTAAGGCTTAGCGCGTATATGTGAGGTATTTTTCTTGCACATATGCGTCGTCGACACTCGTCACGTCTCCGTCTAGCATATTTTGGGAAGCAGGGTGTGACAATTATAGTTATAATACATATTACGCAAGAATTGTCAAAACAAACAAATAAATAAACAAACAAAAGAAAAAAAATCTAGCCTATGTTGGGTAGACCTTAGAATTAGATGGCTCCTAACCGGTTAAACTATCCATGGGAGGTATATTGCAGATCACACGTTAATCGGCCAGGTCGGGGCAAGATTAGTGGGAGGTATCCGTGCAAGAACAAGAGTTCTAATTAATCCAAACTACTAACCTTCGAGTTTTCACCTCTCAATTCCCTGCCTTAGACTTCGATTTGACAAAAGTCAAATTCTAACAACTTCTCCCTTCTGTCAATCTCCTATTGAGTACGAAATGTCCTTAGGGTCAAAGTCTACTCGTTTTAGTTAGGATAGGTTAGTGAGTAAGGAGATGGTTTGTGGGCTAAGGAGGGTCATGACATCCCCACTTTATCTTGTTTAAGGTATTTGCCCTTAATTCATTTTCGTGCAACGTGTGCAGGTAAATAAATAAGTAATCACTCAATGCAATTGTAAATCACCCAAAAGATGCAATGCAAACGTACCTTATTCTTTTCACTTTCTTTTTGAGATAACATCAATCCATCATATTCTTCATTCTTTCCACCTTTTTCTAACCTGATATAGTCTAAATTTTCTTTATATTTTTCAAAACTGAGAAAAGAATTATTAACTTGTTTTTAGAAATTAAAAGAAGAAACTTACTTAATTGTTTTCATCGCAAGTACTTCCCTGTGAATCACGACCCGTTAGCCCTAAGCTACACGGTAGTATTGAGGACCTAGCACTGTTCTAAACTTTTATATTTTTCTGTGCTGATTTGGCTCGATTAAAATTTGGCATTGTTACAGGGGAGGGACAATAAGTTTTCTTTCTTTTTGATTTAATTTAATGAATTAATCCTTTTTTCCTTCTCTGTTTTAGTGTGCAGGGGCTAATTTCAAAAACAAAGATTTACAGTGGACATATAGCATCCCTGAGCCTCTAGTCTTGAAAGCAGAGCTCAGGGAGACTCCACTTTGCCACAGAAACGCATCTAAACCCGCGTTTGCGTGGCAAGAGAGTAAGACTACTTACCCTATTTTCTTGAAGGGTGATTAATTTGCAAAGTGTAGGCTTCTGCAGCCACTGATTTTTCAATTTAACTTATTCTGCATACTTTTCTAGTTCTAATAGTGAATGGTTACTTTGTTAAATGCTTAAAACGACTAGACTTTACATTTAGGGCACATGTCTAATTCATTTACTTTTTACATTACTGTTAAAGAGTGCTGGAGCAAAGGTATGTGTGCATAGCATGTAGCATTAGAAAACACATTTTGGTTGATATATATTGCTTGAATGTATTCATTTTGCTATATACTTGTACACTCGCACGAAAACGATCTAAGGGCATAACCCATTAAATAACATAAGGTGGGGAAGTCATTACCCTTTCTTAGCCTGAAAACTATCTCCTCACTCACTAACCCGGCCTAATTAAAATTGAGTAGACATTGACCATTGGGACATCTCGGACTCAATAGGAGATTGATCTAAGAGGGAAGTTGTTAGAGTTTGACTCTTGTCAAATCGGTGTCGAAGGTTGGGAATTGAGAGGTGAAACCTCAAAGAACAGTGGTTTGACATAATTAGGCCCGTTGCTCAAGCACGATACCTTCCATTGGTCTTGCTCCTACCTGACCGATTAACTTGTGGTCAGATTACTGCAATATACCTCCGGTGGCCAGTCAACCAGTTAGGAGTCATCTACGTCTTAGGTCTACCCTGACATAGGCTAGATTTTTTTTTGTTTTCTTATTTGTTTGTTTATTTGTTTATTTTTATTTATTCTTGAGAAAATGGATTATAATTATAATTATTCTGATTATAACTTAAATCCATATTTCACCCCAACCTCTTTCAGTTTGGAGATTACCAACCCGGCATTTCATAATTTTAACCAACCAAGTATGTCAGATTGGTCTTATCTGAATCAATATTTGCCCCAATCCTAGTATTATGAACAAGATCTGGATAATCATCACTACTCTTTACTGAGTTAGTTGGGATACAACTCTCCCGAGTCATATATCAACACCCTGACCAACATTCAGCTTCGTATACTCCATACCAAGACCAACTTATTAAAGAAAAATCTTCTTAGAAAAGAGTTTGGAAGCCTTCGTTGGGTCCATACGACAACTGCAAATTCAACTCAATTCTTCCAAGTAATTCCCAAATCTAAATAAAATTATTTGTTTGATTTCTAGGGTTAGGAAGAAAGATTGAAAAAGAAATTTTGTCCTGATTTTTACCTTGATGAAATATACATGCTTTATACACTTACACACTTAGGGTTCTAAAACAAAGATAATGTCTTATAAAAAAAATTTATTACATAAAAAATCCTTTGATTAAGCTTGGTATTTGTGCCTCACAAAATATAAGTATTCATGCTTAAAAGTGGTTCATATAAATAAAAATCCTTAGTTTTGTGACCTTATTTGCTTATGTCCTAAGTCCTTGGGGTGTTTTCTCCCCCGAGGTCCTAAAACCGTCTGATTTGAGAGTCACCGACTAAGGCTCGTTATATGGGCGAATTAGAAAACCTAATAGAGCTAAGAGATATTACCACCATAAATGTAAAAAAAACCTTAAGAGTTAGAGTTGAAAAATCTCGAGTCAAATTTTCACGGTCACAAGGTGCATATGACTTAGGGTAAAATAATAGACTAGATAAAAAATACAATTTTAATTCTTACCTTGATTGAAAACAAGTTTTTGAACAGAGACTAAGTTTAAGAATGACTAAGTTTTGATAATCTTATGACTTATAGATTACTTAAATTTTTATATTAATACTTCAAATATTTTTTTCCTTCAAAATGCGTTTTCAAAAATACTTACACTTTATTTTTCTTTAGAGTGCAATCCACTGAAAACCCTCACGAGACACAACTCATCCTCTAGGGGTAACCTAGAGGTTTAATGACTTGTTGCATGTGCTAAGTGTAACCGTGATTCCTACAAAAGTGAGTTAGATTAGGTTAGCTCTACTTTATTTTGCTCGAGGACGAGCAATCTGGAGTCACAGTTGTTGCTAACGAGAATAATTAGTTGGTTCCACTTATTTTCAAACTGGTTGGCGAGTGTGCATAGATTATAGAAAACTCAACTCCATGACTAGAAAAGATCATTTTCCTCAATCATTCATCGACCAAATATTAGAATGTCTTGCCGGTTATGCTTACTACTCCTTCCTTGATGGTTATCCTGGATATAATCAAATCCCTATTGCTCATGAGGACCAAGAGAAAATGACATTCAGCTGTCCGTTTGGTACATTTGCCTACTATCGCATGCCCTTTGGGCTATGCAATGCACCTACTATATTTCAGCGATGTATGTTGAGCATCTTTTCAGACATGGTCGAGCGGTTCATAGAGTTATTCATGGATGACTTCTCTGTCTTTGAGTATGATTTTAATAAGGATCTATATCATCTATCACTGGTGTTGATAAGATACAAGGAGAAAAACCTAGTTCTTAATTGGAAAAAATGTCATTTCATGGTAAAATCTGGGATTGCCTTAGCATACATTATTTCTGAAAAAGGTATAGAGGTTGATAAAGCTAAGGTAGATTTAATCTCGAAATTGCCACCTCGGTGCGATCCTTCTTAGGTCACGCTGGGCTCTACCGCCACTTTATCAAGAACTTTTCTAAAATTTTCAAACCTCTGTGTGACTTTCTAGCAAAGGATGTCCTCTTTGAGTTCACCCCTTCTTATTTGGTAGCCTTTGAGATGCTCATGACCAAGTTAACTTCGGTACTCATTATCTAACCACCTGACTGAACTCTTCCATTTGAGGTGATGCGTGATGCTTTCGACTATGTGATAGGGGGTGTTCTGAGCCAGCGAGTAGATAAACTTCCTCATTTCATTTTCTATGCCACAAACTCTTAATGACGCACAACTGAACTGCTCCATCACTGAAAAAGAGTTGTTGGCAGTCATTTCTGCTCTTGACAAATTTTGTTCCTACCTGATAGGTTCTAAGATCCTAATTTTTACCAATCAGGCGGCTTTAAAGTACCTTCTCATGAAAAGGATGTTGAACCCCATCTTATTCGATGGATTTACTCACGCAGGAATTCGACTTAGAAATTCACGATAAGGAGGGGGTTGAGAATATTGTCGCAGACCACTTGTCTAGATTAGTGATCGAATCTTTGTTCTACTCGTTACCTATTCTTGAGACATTTCCTGACGAGCAGTTAATATTCACTTCCCATTTGATTGTTCCGTGGTATGCTGATATTGTGAAATACCTTGTCACGAAACAAATACCTGATTCATGGACTAAGCAAGAACGATTATGTTTCTTATCTAGGGTCAAATGGTTCTTCTAGGACGAGCCATATTTGTTTAAATACTGTCCCGATCAGATCGTTTGACATTGCTCCTAACTCTAAGTTCAGGAATATTCTTTCATTCTGCCATGACCAAGCCTGTGGTGGTCATTTCAGTGGGAAAAAGACCACTACAAAAATTTTACAGTATGGTTTTATTTACCCAGTTTGTTTCACGACACTGATGTCTACTGTCAATCTTGTGATCATTGTCAATGAATAGGGAAAAAATGCACGATAGAATGAAATATCGTTAAACTTAATCTTAGTTGTCGAAATCTTTCATGTTTAGGGCATTGACTTCATAGATCCCTTCCCTATGTCTCATGGATATTAATATATCCTTGTGGCAGTTGACTACATCTCTAAATGGATAAAGGCCATATCATATAGATCCAATGACCATAAAGTTATGGTAAACTTCTTGAAAGAGAATGTATTTTCTCATTTTGGCTTTCCTCGTGCAATTATTAGCGATGGTGGAAATATTTCTGCAATCATACATTTGAAGCCTTAATGAAAAAATATTGCATCAATCATAAAGTAGCCACCCTTTATCACCCATAGACTAGCAGCCAAGTAGAAGTTTCCAAGCATGCAATCAAGACTATTTTAGAGAAAACTGTGAACAGCAATAGGAAAAATTGGTCCCTTCGATTGACTGATGCCTTGTGGGCATATAGAACTGCATTCAACACTCCTATTGGCATCTCTATATAGGTTAGTTCATGGCAAAGCTTGCCATCTTCTTGTTGAGTTAGAATATAAAGCTTACCGGGTGATCAAGCGCCTAAATTTTGATCTTGAAAAGGCAAGAGAGTCAAGGAAACTTCAACTTGATGAGTTCGAAGAGACAAGAAATGATGCATATAACTGCTCAAAATGGTACAAGGACCATATGAAAATGATGCATGATAAGGTCATAACTCGTAAGAATTTTTAGCCCAGATAGAAAGTACTGCTTTACACTTCACGATTACATCTCTTTCTGGAAAAATTGAAATCTCGTTGGACCCGTACTTACATTATTCACAAGGTGCACCCACATGATGCAGTAGAGATCCATAATGCCACGGATGGTTGAAAGTACACCTAGAGAGGGGGTGAATAGGTGTACGACTAATCTAATGAACTAAATGCGGAAATTAAAACTTAATTGCAATCAATACTTAATGCAACCAACGAGTATAGCCGAATTCCCGGTGAAGGGCTCTGGATTAACTCCTCTTGATTCCTCTGAATAAGAGTTGAGGCGCTATATGAAGCTCTCGTGGTTAAGCACAAGTGAGGCACACACAAACAAGCCAAGCATATAATGAATGTATGTCAATATGAAAGATGCAAGGCACAATAGTAATAGAGAGAGAGAGAGAGTAAGAGTCAATCGATCAAACGCAAACACACGAATATGTTTCGAGGTTCGAGCACACAGCTCTACGTCCCCGTCTTCACACAGAAGGATTTCCAATTCACTTGTCCACACAGGACTCCCACACAGGGAACCTCCACTGAGGATTTTGGGGCAATTACAATATAGAGTACACAACTCCTCTCTCAACCAAAATAACCTCTACACTTAGAGGCTAGGCACAAAGCCACACAAATCAACCTCACAAATGAGGGATAAACACAAAGCCAATACAACCAATCAACCTCTCACTAGAGGGATAGGGCACAAAGCCACCACTCCACAAATCAATCTCTACACAAAAGTGATAACACAAAGTAGGATGGTTTACAACTTAGTGGTCTATCTCAACCACAAACCAATTTTCCCACAGATAAAAGATCCTATAGATAGGATAGCAAGATATGGCTGAAGTGTGGAATAAACAAAGAGTTTGAAAATAAAAAACTCAAAGAAAAACTCTAGGAAAAACTCTAGATAGAATTGAAAGTGAAGATCAAACCAATTCCCAAAGAATTTTCTTTTCAAATGATTTTCCAACCCTTTTAAAAACAAGATAAAGATCAAATCTTTAAGCACTAAAAACTCTTTTAAAACTTGCTGGAAGATGTAAATTTTTGCTCTAAAAATTCTTAACCAAAATAGCCCACAAATGGGGTTTTTATAGCCCCTTTAAAAAACTAGCCGTTGGCTCCTGACTAGGCCAGAATTGGCCTTCCGGTCGACCGACCGGTCGACCGGCCAACGGTCAAATTTTTGACCGTTGAGCCTTCCGATCGACCGCCCGGTCGACCGTGCCAATCCAGAGAGCAAATTACTCTCTGGCCGGTAGACCGCCCGGTCGACCGTGCCAAGCCTCACGGTCGACCGTCCGGTCGACCGCCCCTACCCTAGAGTGGGGTAGTTGCAGTCGATCAACCGCGCGGTCGACCAGCCCAAGTGGCAGTTCAACGTGCACACTCTTGTGCACGTCGGTCGACCGGTCCGGTCGACCGTCTCTGGGTCCGGTTGACCGGCCCGGTCGACCGCCAGAGCCTGGCAGGGCTTAATTAAGGACTAAAAAACTTGGTTTTTATTTGTCAAATAAATCCCATAAATTCACTAAAAATCCACAAAAATAAGTTATGTATAATACATTGATATACAAACTTGTGTGAAAATTTCAACACAAATTTCAAACTTTTTGAACCATTTTTGTGACTTACAAATTTTGCCGAAAACCAAAAACTGTATTTTCTAAAACTTGAATTTTTCAAATGGAAATCCGATTTTTCAAAACTCATCCAAATACAAAAACATGATATTTGAAACAACATGAAGCATGTATTATATGGATATACTCCAATATACACATAAAGATATATATTAATGTTTTTGATATTAAATCCGAAAATATGTTTTGTTAAAACACAAAACTCCAAACACATGAATAGGCATATCAAAATAAGTTTGTCTAAGATATGAAGCATACATGTATATAGAACGCATCTAATATACATAAAACAATGTAAACTTGTTTTGATTCTATCTAATCATGAAAACCAAGATCGGTTAAACCAAAACCGAAAACCAATAACCATGAAACAAGAAACAGTGTGTGTGTTGTGAACTTGAGCATATCACACTATCTAGTCTTTACAATGGATCTAAAATAAAATCTAAACTATGTACCGAAGTCTTCTTGATTAACTCCGTCTTCAAGCCGACTCGATCCAAACCGTGATCCACCGAGCTTGACTCCAACGAGTGCTAGGTATGATATTGACGCTCGGGCTCTTAAATCACCATGTGAAAAGCTCCAAAACTCCTTTGTTTAAACTAACCACCTACTAATATCTTGGTTAAGTATCTGAAACTAAACATCACAAGAATATTAGTAAACATAACTACATGAGTTAATCATCATCAAAACTAGAGTGGAAGGCCTCTGGGCCAACAATCTCCCCCTTTTTGATGATGACAAAAATTCATAGAGTTATATATATATGGATTAAAGTTAAGCTTCAAAGAAGCTCCCCCTTAACTCATGCATAGCAATAAACAATAAATATATGCAATGAATACTAAACATGGATATGCATTATCATGCATAAAACAATGAAATGAACATGCTCTTGATACCAAACATGAAATAAACATGCTCTTGATACCAAACTTTTAAAATAAATTCTTTTTCCTTTTTAAAATAACCATGTTCTTAAGCTCTTGATACCAATAAAAAATTTCAATAAAAAAACTTAAGCTCTTGATACCAATCAAGGCCTCTTGATACAAATCAATAAAACAAAATTCTTAATACTAATTGGAAAGATAATCACTAAACAATAAATATGCATATAAACTTAAATACTTCTCCCCTTTTTGTCAATCATCAACAAAGGGGTCAAAGAAAACAATATTCTCCCCTTTTTGTCTTAAACAAAAAAAAATCAGTAAGGGGTGAAATCAAAAATAAAACTTTCTTGATACCAATTGAAGAAAAAAATATATCAATTGAGTGCATCATGATACCAATAAAACAAAACATACCCATTGAAAGTACATAATGTGGTACATAAAACAAACATAGATTTAAATACCAATTGATACCAATTGTAAGTAAATACCAATTAAATACCAATTGTAAGTAAATAAATTAAAATTTTTGATCTCAATAAAACATATCAATTTTAAGTAAACTTATAGATAATATTGATACCAATTTGTAAAGATTAGTACCAATTGAAAGTAATTTTTTATCAAAAGCATATGATACCAAAAAGAATCAATATCCTTTTTTTAAAATCATTTTTAACATAAAGTGTGGGAGTAGAATACCAAAACCAATTGAAAGGTGAAATATAAAATTTTCTCCCCCTTTATGAAACACCAAATTAAATGATGCATAAGCTTGTATCAAATACCAATTGAAACATAGTCAATTGAAATAAAATAGTCATTAACGAAATCAAGTTTAGCATAACCAAAATTTGTGCTCAAAGATACAGAGATATAGTAAGCACAAATAAAACATATATATGAGTATACAAAAAGAATGTCAATAGTGCTACCAATTGAAAAAAATCCAATGGTACTAATTGAAAACACAATAAGATTAAGTGTATAACTCATATTACTTTCCATCCATTTCATGCACATGTTTTAAAATGATTTTCAATAAGAAACATACAAGGCATGGTTGCCCAACCAACCGTCCTTAAATGGAAAGGGTTTTCAAAATAGGTTTGAAAATAGTTTAGCATAATTGAAAAATCTTCCAAATGAAGAATACGAATTAGTTATAAGAAAAATTTGAAAACTAGTACGAAATCCTTCAAGTAAGGAATAAAACAAAAATATATTTCATGAAACATATATAAATCACATGATCACCAAACACTCAAAATCTATATTAGCACAAATTGTACTCATGAAAACAAAATCATGAGAAAACATCTAATATGAGTGTACAAGTATAATGTGAAATACGAAATCATGAATGTAGGCAATCGAATTCAAATACAAAATTCCTTAAAAACATCAAAACTAGAATTCCTTCAAGGTATATGTATGTCATATACAAACTACCATATACATACATATCCAAATATAAACGAGTCCACAAAAGTATGTGCATGAAGGCAAGTGGCTCAAGGATGTATATGTATAGCTAATAGTTTAGACAAAATAGACATATACATGAAGTTAAACATAAACATAAAAACATGTATAAAATGGGAATACAAGTCAAAATGTACGAATCATCAAAATTAGACTATACTAGTACATCTAATGAGTATAAATGAGTTTTCAAGCACAAATATATAATGGTCTATTTGTGGCTCACTAGTTGTACAAGTATATATCCTAGTTTTAATGAAAACTAACATCCAAACATGTAATCAAAACATGAAGCATAAAAGTCAAAAAAAAAACTCATAAACATCCATATGATCAATATGCATATGCACATGCATTAGATCTAGGACATACACATTAGTTAAAAACAAAGTGAGAACACTAAGATATAAATCCGTATTAAACATGGGTGTCTCAAATAACTAAACATGTATATCACTAATCTAAATTTTATGGCATATAACATACTAATCATAAAACATCAAGACATGCTAAAAATGAATAATATGAAAGCATGTAAACATAAATAGGAGTTAGAGATCGTTGCTAAACCAATAAGTGCAACTCTCCATGTCTCCAAAATAAGGTGGTCTTCCCACCAAACTCCCCTTGAAAGTGATGCATCCAAATTGTCCTCTTTAAGCTCGGAACGCATCCACTTCAAGGTACCGTCACTCTCACGTCATGCGAGAGCCCACACCTACATCAAATACAATAGGGTGGTCTTTGGTACCCATACTCTTTTGGGTCCATGGGGGTTAGTTTCTTTCTTAACCCAAACAAATTTAGTTGCTAAATTTTCATCATGTATCTTACTTATCATAGCAAAATTTAGTAAGGTGGCCCTTACGTCCACAATGTGTACATGTGTACACATGAGCATACATCGTGTTATAAGTGTGTCCGTGAGGAGCATGTGTATGCCGTGGTTTGTGTTCATGCAAAGATGGAACTTGTTTCTTTCGAACCAATGATTCCAAACGTGTATGGTTCAAGGCACATTGGCTCAAAGTGGAGCCCAAACAATCAACACTTTTCTTCAAAACATTATATCATTTTAATACTTGAACATAAAGTGGAGCATGCAATATGTGGGCTAGATGGTGACGCCACATTAGCATGGCAAACATGTGTATCTAAACCGTTTTTCAAAGAAACATTTTTCTTTAAACAATCTTTCAATTCTTGTGAAATCAAATTTATTTTATTTTTCAAAGAATTATTTTTTTTAATACAAAATTAAGTTTTGAAGTTAAATCCTCATTTTTCTTCAAAACATATTCACAATCATTTTTACTTTTCAAAATTTTGTTTTCATTAAGTGCAAGATCAAGTTAGGATTTAAGCGAGTCACTATCACTTGAAATCTCATCCCTTTCTTGCAAAACAATCTCAAGTCTAGAAGATAAATTTTTATTTTCTTCTTTTAAACCAACACTTTCCTTTTTCAAAAGTTTGTATTTCGAAATCAAATTTTCACAATTTTTAGCAAGTTCATCATTCATGGCTTGTGCCTCTAAACACTCATTGCAATAGGAACTAGAGCTAGCATCTAGTTGAGTTTCCGATTGTACCTCAAGGGAGTCATTCCCTTGGACCATGAAGCAATGTTCATCGGACTCGTTTCTCCTAGATCTCTTCATCTTATCGATAATCTTTGGTAGCTCGGGAGAAGTCAAAATGCTCCATACTACAAAAGCCGAATCATAGTGAGAAAACACATGTAAATAATCTTTATGAAGAGATGCTCTAAGTGCCTTTAGGGCTATTGTATTGGCCTCTATATGCTTGCTATCATTAGGGTAGAGTTCTTGGTAATGGCAAGGTAAACATGCAAGCATAGGGCTTTTAAATGACAACTCATAAGAACCTTCCATATGTCAAGTCTAGAGATATCAAACTTGGGAGGAACATCCATGAGTGCAAACTATATGTGTGCAAATGCAAATGTAGAAGATAGATTAGCTAACAAAGATCACACTCCTAGGTGGTTAAACCAAATATCAGGAGTGTAGGCTTTGATACCAATTGAAAGTACACGTAGAGGGGGGTGAATAGGTATATGGCTAATCTAATGAACTAAATGCGAAAATTAAAACTTAATTGCAATCAACACTTAACGCAACCAACGAGTGTAGCCGAATTCCCGGTGAAGGGCTCTGGACTAACTCCTCTTGATTCCTCTGAATAAGAGTTGAGGCGCTATATGAAGCTCTCGTGGTTAAGCACAAGTGAGGCACACACAAACAAGCCAAGCATATAATGAATGTATGACAATATGAAAGATGCAAGGCACAATAGTAATAGAGAGAGAGTAAGAGTCAACCGATCAAATGCAAACACACGAATATGTTTCGAGGTTCGAGCACACAGCTCTACGTCCCCGCCTTCACACAGAAGGATTTCCAATCCACTTGTCCACACAGGACTCCCACACAGGGAACCTCCACTGAGGATTTTGGGGCAATTACAATAAGGAGTACACAACTCCTCTCTCAACCAAAACAACCTCTACACTTAGAGGCTAGGCACAAAGCCACACAAATCAACCTCACAAATGAGGGATAAGTACAAACCAATACAACCAATCAACCTCTCACTAGAGGGATAGGGCACAAAGCCACCACTCCACAAATCAACCTCTACGCAAGAAGGATAACACAAAGTAGGAGGGTTTACAACTTAGTGGTCTATCTCAACTACAAACCAATTTTCCCACAGATAAAAGATCCTATAGATAGGATACCAAGATATGGCTCAAGTGTGGAAAAAACAAAGAGTTTGAAAATAAAAAACTCAAAGAAAAACTCTAGGAAAAAACTCTAGATAGAATTGAAAGTGAAGATCAAACCAATTCCCAAAGAATTTTCTTTTCAAATGATTTTCCAACCCTTTTAAAAACAAGAAAAAGATCAAATCTTTAAGCACTAAAAACTCTTTAAAAACTTGCTGGAAGATGTAAATTTTTGCTCTAAAAATTCTTAACCAAAACAGCCCACAAATGGGGTTTTTATAGCCCCTTTAAAAAACTAGTCGTTGGCTGCTGACTAAGCCAGAATTGGCCTTCCGGTCGACCAGCCGTCGACCGGCCAACGGTCAAATATTTGACCGTTGAGCCTTCCGGTCGACTGCCCGGTTGTCCATGCCAATCCAGAGAGCAAATTGCTCTCTGGCCGGTCGACTGCCCGGTCGACTGTGCCAAGCCTCACGGTCGACTGTCCGGTCGACCGCCCCCACCCGAGAGTGGGGTACTTGCAGTCGGTCGACCGCGCGGTCGACCGGCCCAAGTGGCAGGTCAACGTGCACACTCTTGTGCACGTCAGTCGACCGGTCCGGTCGACCGTCTCTGGGTCCGGTCGACTGGCCCGGTCGACCGCCAGAGCCTGGCAGGGCTTAATTAAGGGCTAAAAAACTTGATTTTTATTTGTCAAATAAATCCCATAAATTCACTAAAAATCTACAAAAATAAGTTCAATATAATACATTGATATACAAACTTGTGTGAAAAATTTCAACACAAATTTCCAACTTTTTGAACCATTTTTGTGACTTATAAATTTTACCCAAAAACTGTATTTTCTAAAACTTGAATTTTTCAAATGGAAATCCGATTTTTCAAAACTCATCCAAATACAAAAACATGATATTTGAAACAACTTGAAGCATATAGTATATGGATATACTCCAATATACATATAAAGATATATATCAATGTTTTTGATAATAAATCCGAAAATATGTTTTGTTAAAACACAAAACTCCAAACACATGAATAGACTTATCAAAATAAGTTTGTCTAAGATATGAAGCATACATGTATATAGAACACATCTAATATACATAAAACAATGTAAACTTGTTTTGATTCTATCTAATCATGAAAACCAAGATCGGTTAAACTAAAAATCGAAAACCAATAACCATGAAACAAGAAACAAGTGTGTGTGTTGTGAACTTGAGCATATCACACTATCTAGTCTTTACAATGGATCTAAAATAAAATTTAAACTATGTACCGAAGTCTTCTTGATGAACTCCATCTTCAAGCCGACTCGATCCAAACCGTGATCCACCGAGCTTGACTCCAACGAGTGCTAGGTATGACATTGACGCTCGGGCTCTTGAATCACCATGTGAAAAGCTCCAAAACTCCTTTGTTGAAGCTAATCACCTACTAATATCTTGGTTAAGTATCTGAAACTAAACATCACAAGATTATTAGTAAACATAACTACATGAGTTAATCATCATCAAAACTAGAGTGGAAGGCCTCTGGGCCAACAATGGTACCACTTTTCAAGTGAATGACCATCGTTTAAAATCATACCGTGAGTTTCTGAGCCAAGAAGTAGAGGAAATCCTTATGGAAGATCCTGTTTATCAGAATTGATCTCTATACATGCTAGGGATCCATTATTGTATTATAGTTTTTGTATTTTCTTTTGTTTTTCTTTTCAATTAGGCAATAACAGATGATATCCACTCGTCCTCATCTGGTACTATCTACCCTTCATATTCTTTTTGGTGTATCATGCTATGCATTCATTCATATATTGAGGACAATGTATGAGATAGGTGTGGGGGTGGATGCTAACATAGGTTTGCAAAGAGAAATTATATTTTGACTTGTTTTTGTAAGAAATTAAATTAATTTTAAGGAAAAGAAGAATCATAACTAGGATTTCTTATACTTGGTCAAAACAAGATTATTTGTTGGATTTCTAGAATTAGGAAGAAAAATTGAAAAAACTAATTTGATCTTGATTTTACCTAGATGATATATGCATACTTTGTACACTTACACACGTAGGATTCGAATACAAAGATTCTTATGCCTTATTCAAAAATAAAAAGTCAATATGTGTGTGTGTGTGTGTTGAAAATCCTCTTATTAAGCTGGGTATTTGTACCTCATAAAGCATAAGTATTTATGCCTAAAATTGGTCCATATAACCAATAAAACCCTTACTTTTGAGGCCTTATTTACTTGAATTCTTAAGTCCTTAGGGTGTTTTCTCACTCGTGCCCTAAAACCGTCCAGTTTAGCAGTCACCGACTAAAGGCTCGTTACATGAGTGAATTAGAAAGTCTAATAGAACTAAGGTATATCACCACCAAAAATATGTAAAAATAAGACATAAGAGTTAGAATTGAAGAATCCTTAGTCTCCTCTGATTAAGCTGGGTATTTGTTCCTTATAAAGTATAATTATTTGCGCCTAAAAGTGGTCCATATAATCAATAAAAATCCTTAGTTTTGGCCTTATTTACTTGAGTTTTTAAGTCATTTGGGTGTTTTCTCACATGGTGCCCTAAAACCGTTCAATTTGGGAGTCACTGACTAAAGGCTCGTTATATTAACGAATTAGAAAGCCTAATAGAACTAAGAGATATCACCATGAAAATATGTAAAAATAAGGCATAAGAGTTAGAGCAGAAGAATCTTTAGTCAAATATGAAAGTACACCTAGAGGGGGATGAATAGGTGTGAGGCTAATCTAATGACAAATGATGTGGAATTAAAAACAAATTGCAACACACTTAGTGTAATCAAATACTGTAGCCGAATTTCCAGTGAAGGGCTCTGGACTATCTCCTCTAAGTTCCTCTAAATAAGAGTTGAGGTACTATTTGAAGCTCTCTTGGTTGAACACAAGTATGGCACACAAACACTACTAAGCATATAAGTATGATATATACAATATGAATCAATGCAAGGCACAATATAAGAGAAAGAGTGTGTTTAGAGATAGTGGATCAACCACAAACACCGAGATATATTTCGAGGTTCGAGCCACTGCTAAACGTCTCCGCCTTCACACAGAAGGATTTTCACTATATCGTCCACACAGGACTTTCACACAGAAGGATTTTCACTATATCGTCCACACAGGACTTCCCACACAGGGAACCTTCACTGAGGATTTAGGTAATACAAAATAGGAGTACACAACTCCTCTCGCCAACAAATACAACCTCTTCATAAGAAGGAAAGGCACAGCAACTATCACCTCTACACTTAGAGGGATGGGCACTTAGCCAAACACGATCACCTCTCACAAGAGGGATAAGGCACTAAGCCAAACAACAATGATCACCTCTACACTTAGAGGGATACCAATACAATCTTCACAATCACCTCTATACATAGAGGGATACCAACAAACCCAATTGCACAACCTCCTCTACACTTAGAGGGAAAGGCACAAAGCCAAAGCAAAAGATAGGGTTACAATCTTGGTGATCTCAAAGACCACAAACAACCTTGGTGATCACAAAGACCAAAATCAATTTTTCTCACAAAACAAGATCCTAATAGATAGGATAGATAGATAGCTCAAACGTGAGAAAATAAAAAGTTTGAAAATCAAAATCACAAAGAAAAACTCTTGGGAAAACTTCTAGATAGCTATAGAAACAAAGATCAAAAACTAATTCCTTGAAGACTCTATTTTTCTTTAATTTTTTTCAACCCTTTAAAAATAAATAAAGATAAAATCTTTAAACCCAAAACTCTTTTAAAAAACTTGCTGTTAAACACTTAGAAAGATAAAAAAATTTTGCTCTCCAAAAACATGAAGGAACCAGCTCAAGAGATGGGTATTTATACCCTCTCAAAAATCTGCCCGTTGGCAGCCAAGAAAGGGCAGAAATGCCCTCCGGTCGATCGCCCGGTTGCCAAAGGTCATTTTTATGACCGTTGAGCAACCATTCGATGGCCCGGTCGACCGGGACAGGATACAGAGAGCAGCAGCTCTCTGCCGGACGACCGCTCGATCGACCGGGGCCATTTCCAGAGAGCAGAGCTCTCTGGACGGTCGACCGGCCCACCGCCACTACTGCCGTGCACGTTTGTGCACGTCGGTCGACCGGACCGGTCGACCGACTTCTGCCTAGGTCGACCGGCCGGTCGATTGGCAAAAGGCCAGGTCCAATTGATATAGGGATTAAAAACTTGGTAATTTTATCTTTAATTAAATCTCATAAAATCACATAAATTTCACAAAAAATAAGTTCTTATGAGATCTTTGAAATACAAATATTTGTGACTAAAATTCAACACATATTATAAACTATTTGAACTATTTTTGTGATATGGAAATTAGGCTTTAAACAAAAATCGGTATTTTTCAAAACTTGAATTTTTGAAATGGAAAACGGTTTTCTCCAAAACTCATGTAAATACAAAAACATGATATTGAAATAACTTTGAAGCATATTGTATATGGATAGAATCTTATATACATAAAGGATATATATATTTATGTTTTTGACAAGAGATCCAAAAACTGGTTAAACCGAAAACCAAAACTAATAAACTTTAAACTTGTGTGTGTATATGAACTTGAGTATATCAACACTATCTAATCTTTACACAAGATCTAAACATACTAAATACAAAGCGAGGTCTTCTTGTAGAACTCCTTTTCCAAGTCAACTCGATCCAACGCGATCCAACGAGCTTGACTCAAACTGAGTCTAGATGCGATTTTGACGCTCGAGCTCTTGAATCAACACGTGAAAGCTCTAAAACTCCTTTGTTAAAGCTAATCACCTACTAAAATCTTGGTCAATCACTAAAACTATTTAAATACAAGATTATTAGTAAACTATAACTATATAAGTTAATCATCATCAAAATTAGAGTGATGGGACATTGGGCCAACAATCTCCCCCTTTTTGATGATGACAAAACTCATGGAGTTATATATGCATAGATTAAAGTTAAGCTTCATAGAAGCTCCCCTTAACTCATGCATAGCAATAAATAATAAAGATATTCAATGTATGCATAAAACTAAACAAGGTGAGAGAAATATGCATAAACTAAAAATTCTTATCCCCAAAAACCTTCTCTCCCTTTTTGTATAAACTTTCAAAATCCTTCTCCCCTTAAAATATAGAACATACATAAACTCAATATATGCATAGACTCAATTTCTAAATATGCATATATAAACTCAAAATGATTCTCCCCCTTTTTGTCAATCATCATCAACAAAGAGGTGAAAAATAAATCAACAATAAAGATATATATGCGATTTACATTCATGAAGAGGAAGACGATAAGTTAGCTCTCCTGTATACAAGCATTACATGAAGAAGGGATAACAAAATCCTAACTCACATAAAGTATAATATACAATGTATAAGTGGAGATGTTAAGCTCCCCTACACACGTGTACCACATAAAGCAGAGATGTCAAGCTCCTCAATATAAGATACGCTTAATATGAATCTATATATAGAAGAGACGTTAAGCTCCCCTTGCACGTAGGCAATACATATCAAAATATTTAAAAATTATTTTAAAGACAAATTTTGAATTTTTCTTAAATCAACAAATCAAATTTTGAGATACCACTTGTAAGTAAACAAAATTTTATCACAAAATTTTAAGATATCACAAGATTTTTGATACCTATTGAAATTGGAAAATTTTTGATACCAATTAAAATTGAAACATTTGTAAATTTTGATACTAATGAAAGTAAAATATTTTATATTTTTATACCAATTGAAATATATGGTAAATTTAATACCAAATAAAAGGTAAAACATTTTTTGTACCAATATTGAAATCGAAATCCAATTGAAATCGAAACATATTGATAACAATTAAAGTATATTGTAAATTTTGATATCAATTAAAAGGTAAAATATGAAGTATATTTTGATATCAATTGAAATACCAATTGAAAACAATGCATAAGCTTATTAAGATACCAATTGAAATCAAGATTTAAGTCAAGCTTAGCATAAACATAATTTGTACTTTAAACATGTAAATATATTGTAAATCAAGTACAATCAAATCATATATATGTATGAAAATACCAATTGAAATTGATATTATTTGAAATTTGAAGAATACATATATAAGAAAACATATATGAGTATACAAACATAGAATTTAATGAAGTTCATGTGTATTACTCATAACTATCCACCCTATTCAGGCACATGATAAAAAGATTTTTAATTAGAGCATACAAGGCATGGTCACCCAACCATCCGCCCTTAGGTTAGTAGGAGTTTTCAAAAATAAGAATTTGAAAATATTTTAGCATAGTTTGAAAACTCTACCAATTGAAGAATAAATAACTAGTTTAAAGTAATTTTTAAAAAACTAGTTAAAGATCCTTCAAACATGAAAACAAAATATATATATCTCATGAATCATACTAAATACACAAAAGTTGACACTCAAAATCTATAAAGCTCAAAATGTGCTCATGAAATAAAATCATGAGTAAACAAAAATAATGTGAGTGTACAAAGGTTATGTGATTAGCATAATCATGAAAAAATAGTCAATGATGCTCAAAATAAACATATGAAAATCTGAAAAATTCATTTTTCATTTAAAAATAAACTTCAAGGTATGTATATGTTATGTCAACACTAGAAGTATACATACATATCCAAACACAACTGAGTCCATAAAGAAATTTTGCATGAAACGCAAATGACTCAAGGGTATACATGTATATCAAATAGTTTTAGACAAAATTAACATATATATGAAGTTAAACATATATCTATGAGAAAACATGTCCAAAAACAGGTACAAGTTGAAATGTGAGAATCATCAAAACTAGGCTATACTAGTACATCTAATGGGTACAAAAGAGCAATTAAGTACAAACATATAATAATCAATTTGTGGCCCACTAGTTGTACAAGTATATACATAAGTTTTAATGAAGGCTACATCTAAACATGTAATCAAAACTATGAAGTGCAAGATCATAATCAAAACCAATATTATCATTATGTATAGGCACATGTCTCAGAGCTATGATGTACACAATAGTTAAACTATAGTGAGAACACAAAATATGGATCCATATGAACATGGGTGTATCTCAATTACTAATCATGTATGTCATAAGCCTAATTATCATGGCATATAACATAATGAGCATTAAAACATGACATGCTAAAAATCTATAATATGAAAGCATGTAAACATAAATAAGGAGTTAGAGATAGTTACAAAACTATTTGGGTACATCTCTAAATCTCCAAACCATGTTGGTACTCCCACCAAACTTTCCTTGAAAGTGATGCATCCAAAAGTGTCACCATATAGCTCGGAACGCATTCACCTCAAGGCACCAATGCCCTCACGTCAAGCAAGAGCCCACACCTACATCACATAAAATAGGAGTACCTTTTGGTACCCATACTCTATTGGGTCCATGAGGGTTAGCATCTTTCCTTACCCAAATAAACTTATTTGTAAAATTTGAATCATATAATCTATCATAAATTTTTTTTGCAAGGTAGCCCTTACGTCCACAATGTGTACAAGTGTACACATGCGTATACATGGAATCATGTGTGTGAGCACGATGAGCATGTGTATGCCGTGTATGGTGTGCATGCATATGAGGAGCATATTTCTTGCGAAACATGGATTCCAACCGTGTGTGGTTCATGACACATTGGCTCAAAGTGGAGCCCAAACAATCAACACTCTTCTTTAATATATTTATATCATTTTCAACAATAGAAGAAGAGGTGGAGCATGCAATAGGTATATTAGATGATGAAGTATGGCAAACATGTGAGTTCAAATCATTTTTCAAAGATTTATTTTCATTAGACATCAAATCCAATTCTTTTGAAATAGAAGCAATTTTGTTCTTCAAAGAATCATTTTCTTTTAAAATAAAAACAAGTTTTGAAGATAGAACTTCATTTTTCTTCAAAACTTTATCACAATTATTTTACTTTTTAAGATTCTGTTTTTATTTAAGGCAAGATCAAGTTGGGATTTCAATGAGTCCCTTTCATTTGAAATCTTATCCCTTTCTTGCAAAGCCATGTTAAGTTTAGAAAATAAATCCTTATTCTCTTCTTTTAGTTTAAAACTTTTCTTTTTTAAAAGTTGGTATTTTTCTAATAGGTTTTCACAAACAATGGATAGTTCTTCATTTAAAGCATCACATCAACATAATCATCACTAGAAGAACTAGCACTATCATTTAGTTGAGTATCCGAGTTTACCTCAAGGGAGTCATTCCCTTGGACCATGTAGCAATGTTGGTCGGACTCATCTCCACTAGATTCCTCCTCCATAATGTTTAGCGTTTGAAGCTTTGGAGAGGTCAAGGTGTTCCACACTGCAAAGGTGGAATCACAATGAGAAACAGTCATAAGATAATCTTTGCTTAGAGTGTTCCTAAGTGCCTTAAGGGCTTGTGCATTAGCCTCTATATACTTGCTATTACCAAGATAAGATTTCTTGGTAGCGGCAAGGTAAACATGCATTCCTAGGGTCTTGAGATACATATTCATTTTAAGTTTCCATATATCGATGTTAGAAACATCAAACATGGGAGGGGCAAGATAATCCATAAGTGTGTGTAAACAAGTAAGTGTGCAAATGCAAAACTAGATTAGCAAGCCCAAATCTCACTCCTAGGTGGTTAAACCTAATATCAGGAGCGTAGGCTTTGATAACTACCAATTGAAAGTACACCTAGAGGGGGGTGAATAGGTGTAAGGCTAATATAATGACAAATGATGCGGAATTAAAAATAAATTGCAACACACTTAGTGTAACCAAAGAGTGTAGCCGAATTCCCGGTGAAGGGCTCTTGACTATCTCCTCTAAATTCTTCTAAATAAGAGTTGAGGTGCCATTTGAAGCTCTCTTGGTTGAACACAAGTATGACACACAAACACTACCAAGCATATAAGTATGATATGAACAATATGAATCAATGCAAGGCACAATATAAGAGAGAGTTTAGAGATAGTGGATCAATCGTAAACACCGAGATATGTTTCGAAGTTCGAGTCACTGATCTACGTCCCCGCTTTCACACAGAAGGATTTTCACTATATCGTCTACACAGGACTTCCCACACAGGGAACCTTCATTGAAGATTTGGGTAATACAAACTAGGAGTACACAACTCTCTCTAACAAATACAACCTCTTTACAAGAGGCAAGACACAACAACTATTACCTCTACACTTAGAGGGATGGGCACTTAGCCAAACACGATCACCTCTCACAAGAGGGATAAGGCACTAAGCCAAACAACAATGATCACCCCTAAACTTAGAGGGGTACTAACACATCACCTTTACACTTAGAGGGATACCAATAAACCCAATTGCACAACCTCCTCTACACTTAGAGGGAAAGGCACAAAGCCAAAGCAAAAGATAGGGTTACAATCTTGGTGATCTCAAAGACCATAAACAACCTTGGTGATCACAAAGACCATAAACCAATTTTTCTCACAAATAAGATCCTAATAGATAGGATAGATAGATAGCTCAAGTGTGAGAAAATAAAGAGTTTGAAAATCAAAATCACAAAGAAAAACTCTTGGGAAAACTTCTAAATAGCTATAGAAATGAAGATCAAAAACTAATTCCCAAAGACTCTATTTTTCTTTGCTTTTTTCAACCTTTTAAAAACAAATAAAGATAAAATCTTTAAGCCCAAAACTCTTTTAAAAACTTGCTGTTAAACACCTAGAAAGATAGAAAATTTTTGCTCTCCGAAAACATGAAGGAACCAGCTCAAGAGATGGGTATTAATACGCTCTCAAAAATCTGCCCTTTCGCAGCCAGGAAAGGGCAGAAATGCCCTTCCGGTCGACCACCCGGTCGACTGGCCAATGATCATTTTTATAACTGTTGAGCCACCAGTTGACCGCCCGATCAACCAACACTGGATACAGAGAGCAGCAGCTCTCTGCCGGTCAACCGCCCGGTCGACCGGGGCCATTTCCAGAGAGCAGAGCTCTTTGGCCGGTCGACCGACCCAGTCGACCGGCCCACCAGCCACTACTACCGTGCACGTTTATGCATATAGGTCGACTGGACCGGTCGACCGACTTCTGCCTCGGTCGACCGGCCGGTCAACCGGCAGAAGGCTAGGTCCAAGTGATATAGGGATTAAAAACTTGGTAATTTTATCTTTAAATAAATCCCATAAAATCACATAAATTCCAGAAAAATAAGTTCTTATGAGATCTTTGAAATACAAATATGTATGACTAAAATTCAACACATATTATAAACTATTTGAACTATTTTTGTGATAAGAAAATTAGACTTTAAACAAAAATAAGTATTTTTCAAAACTTGAATTTTTGAAATGGAAAACCGTTTTCTCCAGACTCATGTAAATACAAAAATATGATATTGAAACAACTTTGAATCATATTGTATATGAATAGAATCCAATATACATAAAGGATATATATATATATATATATATATATATATATATATATATATATATATATATATATATATATATATATATATATATATATATATGTATGTATGTTTTTGATAAAAGATTGGTTAAACCAAAAATCAAAACCAATAAACTTTAAACTTGTGTGTGTATGTGAACTTGAGCATATCAACACTATCTAATCTTTATACAAGATCTAAACATACTAAACACAAAGCGAGGTCTTCTTATAGAACTACTTCACCATGTTGACTTGATCTAACACGATTCAACGAGCTTGACTCAAACCGAGTACTAGATGCGATCTTGACGCTCGAGCTGTTGAATCAACACGTGAATGCTCCAAAACTCCTTTGTTGAATCTAATCACCTACTAAAATCTTGGTCAATCACTGAAACTATTTAAACACAAGATTATTAGTAAACTATAACTACATGAGTTAATCATCATCAAAACTAGATTGATGGGCCTATGGGCCAACAAAATATTCACGATCACGAAGATGCATATGACTTAGGGTAAAATAATAGACTTGATGAGAAATACAGTTTGACTCCGAACTTTGATTGATAATAAGTTTTCGAGTAGAAACTAAGTCTAGGGATGAATAGTTTGGTGTTCTTGTAACATATAGATTATTTAATTCTTGTAAAAACACTTCAAATATTTTCTCTTCTTTTCAAAATGTGTTTTCAAAAATACTAACACTTATTTTTTCTTTATGGATTTTGTGGGTGTAATTCACTGAAAACCCTCACGAGACAAACCTCGTCCTCTAGAGGAAACCTAGAGGTTTAACGACTTGTTACACGTGCTAAGTGCAACTGTAATTCTTATGAAAGTGAGTTAGGTTAGTTCTGTTTTATTGTTTTGCTCGAGGACGAGTAAAAGATAACTGTGGGGGTGTATTTGGACACATATAGTACATTTGTTATTACATTCCTATATCCATTCTGTAATAAATCCTGCAACTATTCTATTTTAATACCTAATTTGTGCAGGATATGATGGGAGAAGATAAATCACTAATCTAGACTAACTCACCAGATTCTGAGAGAATTTAAATCACAACCCTAGATCAAAACATATCAGAAGGATAACCCCAAGTTAGAGCTAGTTAAACAAGATTTTTGAAGATCAAGCGATTGGCTCGAGAATCAACAAAGATAACGTCAAAATCAGAGATCCAACTGAAAAACCAATTGAAGATAAAGGAGAATCGGGGATCAACGACCCAACTCCCCTAAAATCTGGCCAGACGGCCTGATAACTGTCAGGATCTGCAGCAATCCTTGCAGATTCGCAACAATCCCAAGAGATCTGGGGGAGCGGACGCTCTCCCTATCTTCGTACGCTCTCCCCTTTACCTTTTTACCTATAAATACTTACATTTCAGATGTAAAATGTATACCGAAAGCCTGTAAAGGCTATTAGAAGAGAGTTGTGTATTGTAATGTGAGTTAGAAAGATCTGAGAGATTGTGACGACGATTTATCAATGAAATTCAGTGTTCTTCTATCAAGATCGTGCACCTTCTCAGTCTAAGAATTCCTACTCTTTCTCTATGACTCCTCTGATGCAATTTTACTCTTTTTATTTCATATTTTACTTATGCTTTCATTAATAATATCATGCATGTCATCTTCTCCTTACAGTTTCTAGAGTTTCTACTTCATGTACTTCAGTAACATTTGGAGGAAGGAGACAACGGTGAACCAAGCCTTGTGGTGATTCTAGTTTTTCAACTGTCTCTTCCCTTTTTCTCTTTTTCTTTTTTTCTCCATCATTTTACATACTTAGTCTTCACAACGGTTAGTACTTCTCATTTTCAGGTCATGTTCTTAATGCTTATAGAAATTTAGTCCTTTAACAAAAGACTCCAACTTCTCATTCAAAGATTTCCCAAACTAGATTTAAGTTAGATTTCAGATTTTTAAAAATCCAGTTTTAAACAAATCTCTGTAGATTCGACCCTCTTCTCACCGCTATATGATTTTTCTAAATAATTCTAGTAAGATTATATTTTTCTATAACTTGTACATAGTTAAAACAACGATAAAATTCTCTATGACTTTTGAAATGCAAACACTGCTCACGCAGATAAAATTCTGGGCACTCGGGAAATCCTAGCGGACTCTTCCCCCGAGGCCCATCAGCACAACACAACTCCGACCAACCTACGTTTTAAGCTGAACAAGATGCGCTCCAAAGCATCCGTCTCGCATTATGATCCTGAGAGCCTTCATCCCTACAGCTCGAGGAAACGTGCAAGGAGGCACCGAGCCCCAACTCCCTAGGAGGCTACTCCCCTGACGATGGTGAAGGCCGAAGGATCCATCACCTTCACCCCCTGAACCTCCTAATCAATCAACTCTTCCACATTATCAAGCATCAGTCCTGGTTGAAACTCCCCAAGACAGTCAGACATGACCCAAACTCTCTAGAAGCAGGAAGTTGCTTCTTTCACAACAGTCGGGGACATGCCACGACACATTGTTGGGCACTCCAATGACACCTTGAGGACCTAGTTCAACGAGGACATTTGGACGAGTTCATCCTCGACTCAGCGGAAGACCCTAAAGTTAGATAGGCCCAGTCAAAATGATCAATTGAGATACCCGCTCCTTGACACCACCCGGGATGAAAAGATCACCACTAGGCAATGTGCTTCCCACCCGAAGCGATACCGCATGTAAAACTGGGTAACATCCAATAAAATTATGCAAACTCTTTTATTTACATATTTTTTAGATATAAGAAGCCCACTCGAGTGAGTCAACAACTATATCAGGTTCTACTTTGACGGCTATGAGAGTAAGACAACACCTACGGCTATCCTTCAGAGAGCCCCCCGAAAAACAGAGGCTCGCCCACTAGGGCTGCTCGGAGTCAGTCTAAACAGGTTTTTACCTTGATGGCTACTCGAGTGAGTGAACAGCCTATATCGGGTCCTATCCTGTCGGCTATTAGGGAAAGACATCTCCTGCAACTATCCCTCGAGGAGCCCCCTGAAAGATGGAGGTTCGCACAATAGGGCTGTTCGGAGTCAGCCTAGACAAGTTTTCACCTTAATGGCCACTCGAGTGAGTCAATAGCCTACATCGGGCCCTAACTTGATGGCTATGAGGGAAAGACAGCCCCCATAGCTATCCCTTGGGGAGCCTCCTGAAAGACGGAGGCTCGCACTCTAGGGCTGCTCGAAGTCAGCCTAGACAGGTTTTTATCTTGATGGCCACTCGAGTGAGTTAACAGCTTATATCGGGTCCTACCCTGATGGCTATAAGAAAAAGAAAGCCCCCATGACTATCCCTCAGGGAGCCTCCTGAAAGACAGAGGCTCGCCCACTTGGGCTGCTCAGAGTCAGCTTAGATAGGTTTTCACCTTGATGGCCACTCGAGTGGATCAACAGCCTATATCAGGTCTTATCTTGATGCCTATGAGGAAAATACAGACCCCGTAGCTATCCCTGAGAAAGCCCCCTATGAGACAAAGGTTCAACCCCTAGGGATATTCAGAGTCGGCCTAGACAGGTTTTCACCTTGATGGCCACTTGAGTGAGTCAATAGCCTATATCAGGTCCTACCCCTGATGGCTATGAGGGAAAGACAGTCCCCGCGGCTATCCCTCGAAGAGCTACCTGAAAGATGGAGGCTCGCTCACTAGGGCTGTTATGAGTCAGCTTAGACAGGTTTACACCTTGATGGCCACTCGAGTGAGTCAACAGCCTATATAGGGTCCTCTGCACTATACGACACCCCTCGGGAAGCCACCTGAAAGATGGATGCTCGCCCATGCCGGCTGTTCAGGTCCAGCCCATGATGGGATAACACCCTGATGACTGTCTGAGTAGGTCTGCAGCCTATACGGGTCCCCTACACCCTGACGTCACCCCTCATAGAGCCACCTGAAAGATGGAGGCACGCCCACGCCGCCCGTTCAGGTCCAACCCATGATGGGATAACACCCTGATGACTACCTGAGCATGCCCACAACCTATACGAGTCCTCTACACCCTGACAACACCCCTCAGGGAGCCACCTGAAAGATAGAGGCCGCCCATGCTGGCTGTTCAGGTCTAGCCCATGATAGGATATCACCCTGATGACTGTCTGAGCAGGTCTGCAGCTTATACGGGTCTTCTACACCCTGACAACACCCCTCGGGGAGCCACCTGAAAGATGGAGGCTCGCCCACGCTGGCTATTCAGGTCCAGCCTATAATGGGATAACAAACCGATGACTGCCTGAGCAGGTCCGCAACCTATACGGGTTTTCTACACCCTGACGCCACCCCTCGGAGAGTCACCTAAAAGATGGAGGCTCACCCACACTAGCTGTTTGGGTCCGATCTATGATGGGATAACACCCGATGACTGCCCGAACATGCCCGCAACCTATACTAGTCCTACACATCTTGAAGGCAACCCTCGGGGAGCCATCTGAAAGATGGAGGCTCACCCACGCCGGCTGTTCGGGTCCGGTCTATGATGGGATAACACCCCGATGACGCCCGAGTAGGCCTGCAATCTACATGGGTCCTCTACATCTTGATGGTTATAGCTTGGGAAACTCTTTAGAGGCGAAGTCTTACCCGATAACCACTCGGTGTATAGCCTACATGGGTCATGTTACACCCTGAGGGCCCCCTGAACGACTCTACAACCTACATGGGTTCTCTACACCCTAACGGTTACCTCTCAGAAAACTCTTAAGAGGTGGAGTCTTGCCTGATAAACCACTCGGGGCATAGCCTATATGGGTTATGTTACACCCTGAAGGCCCCCCTGAATGACTTTACAACCTACATGGGTCCTCTACACCCTAACAGTTACCTCTCCGGAAACTCTTAAGAGGCGGAGTCTTTCCTGATGAACCACTAGGGGCATAGCCTACATGGGTCATGTTACACCCTGAGGGCCCCCCGAATGACTCTACAACCTACTTGGGTCCTCTACACCCTGACGGTTACCTCTTGGGAAACTCCTAAGAGGTGGAGTCTTGGCCGATAAACCACTTGGAGCATAACCTACATGGGTCATATTACACATTGAGGCCTCCCCAAACGAGTCTACTGAAATACACCTAGAGGGGGGGTGAATAGGTGTAATTGCTAATCTAATGCTCTTTTTAAATTTTACTTAAGTGAGTGATGCAACGATCTCTCAAAACACGACTAAGAGCCGAATACCCCTTGCGAGGTTCTGAACTCCTTCCTCCCAATTCCCCTTAAATGGGTTAGAGGTGCGCAATGCAACCGTGTTGTATTGAGGTGTGATCGAACAATTCCAAGTATGAAATGCGATGATGAAATGTACACAAGTAATATAGCAAGAAAAGTAAACAAGTAAGGATTGCACAAATAAAATGTTAGTTCTCAAGCAATAAATTGAAAGCAAGTAAAGCAAGAGAGAATTAGACAAGATGACACAAAAGCAATCGCAAACAAAGTGATTTGTTTCGAGGTTCGAGCCCGTAGCTCTAGTCCCCGCCTTCACCTCCGTGAAGGGTTTCCACTATCCCCTTAGGATCCCGTACAAGTTAGGCCTCCAAAGACCTCAAGCCCGTAGCTTCACCTTACAAAGAAATTCCACCGAGGAGCTTGTCTCAACAAGAACAAGAATTACAAATAGTGATCTTTAACTAGACCACAACACTCTTTTACAAACACTCTCACTCTTTTACAACTTCACCTATAGAAAGAATATGAAATTTTTGGCTCTATGAAGTGTGGTGAGAAAAGCTTCAGTTGTAGAGTGATATTAGAGATCAAACAACAACTGAAAAACCAATTTGAAAGAATGGAAATGAAAGCTTTAAACTATTTTTCTCTTTCTCTTGAAAACTATGAAAACTTGTATTTTTCTTGGTGTCAAACTAAGGCCTATTTCCCACTATTTATAGGGAGAGAATAGGTTAAAAACTCTGATTTTTCCAGCTAATATCACCTGCAAAAGCACCCCAACAACCCTCTAAAAAGTCTGTTAAAACAGAAAATAAAACAGTTTTTCAGAACAGCCCAAAGAGGAAAGAGCCGTTGGAGGTGTTGCAGGCCTACCGGTCGACTGCCGGTCGACCGGGACCCTGCTGGCAAAAGAGCCGTTATGGCTCCGGTCGACTGCCGGTCGACCGATCTCAAGAAAGGAAACACAGTTTCCTTCTACCGGTCGACCGACCCAGTCGACCGGAAAGATACAGAGAGCAAACATCTTTTTACCGGTCGACCGATATGTAGGTCGGTCGACCGACAGACATGCACAGCCTGTGCATGTCTGGACACAGCAGCCGGTCGACTGGGCCGGTCGACCGGTCTGCCTGGAAAACTATTTTTCTGGGCAGATTTTAAGATAGAAAATTTTGTATAAAATCTTTAAAAATCTGAAGCTAAGTTTTATGCTGAAAATAGTTTATATACATGTATTTAAACAAGTTTTTGAAGATGTAAAGCTTTGGGTACATGTATGTATAAACTAAGGCATAAACCTAGAAATAAATATTTTGAAAACATAGAAACATATAAAACAAATGTGTGTGCAAATCCTAGAGCCAAATTTCACATATTCTATCTTTACAAAACTAAACTTACAAACTACAATGGTCTTCAAGACTTCAACTTGAGCTATCTTCTCTTGATCTTCAATATTGCAATTTGAGCCCAATTTGACTTGTCTTGAGTCCAATACATCTTCCTTTAGGGAAGAATTCATCTCTTTAATATATAAACCTGAAACACACTTAAACAACAATTTATATTAGTACCAATAACTAATATGTTTTGTAATCATCAAAATACACTAAACATGGGTTGATTGTAACCTTGGGCCAACAATCTCCCCCTTTTTGATGATGACAAAACATATGAGTTATTAAACAAATAAAAAGAGGAAAGAGCTTGGAAAGCTCCCCCTTAAACAATGCTATGTATTTAACATGAATATGAACACTATGTAAATATACATAAAGCATTGAAAAATATCATCACCAAAAAATAAACTATCATAAGGAATAACAAAATTTAAAACAAACCATATATTTAAAACGAACAACATATATTTTCTCCCAAAACTAATATATATTTATATTTCTCCCTTATATTTTCTCCCCCTTTTTGTCATACATCAAAAAGGTTAAAAAAAATTTTAAGACAAAACAAAACAAACATATTAGAAACCAAAACAAAACAAACTAAGATATTTTAAGTATCAATCTTACATACATTCAATTCACCACAAATAAATGAAAATCTTGCATAATCTAAAGGTTTTGTGAAAATATCTGCAAGTTGAAAATCTGTGGAAACAAAATCAATATCTATGTCACCTTTTTCAAAGTGATCTCTAAGAAAATGATATCTAATGTCTATATGTTTGGTTTTACTATGTTGATTAGCATTTTTGGTCATGTGAATAGCACTAGTATTATCACAATAAATCTTAACATGATCAAAATGTAAATCAAAATCGAGAAGAGTATGTTTCATCCAAAGTACTTGTGCACAACAAGCTCCGGCTGCTACATACTCCGCCTCGGCGGTTGAAAGGGCTACACTATTTTGCTTCTTGGAAGACCAAGACACAAGACAATTGCCCAAGAATTGGCAAGTGCCACTTGTGCTCTTCCTATCTACCCTACAACCGGCATAGTCGGCATCCGAATAACTAGTCATGGTAAATTGGTTAGTTTTCGGATACCATAAACCTAAATCAATTGTGCCCTTAAGATACCTAATTATGCGTTTTACCGCTATTAAGTGTGATTCCTTAGGACATGATTGAAAACGTGCACATAAACATACGGAAAACATTATATCCGGCCTACTAGCCGTAAGATAGAGTAAACTACCAATCATGCTACGAAATAATTTGATGTCAACTTCCTTACCTTGTTCGTCTTTGTCAAGTTTCGTAGTGGTTGCCATGGGAGTCTTTGCTACTTTGGATCCTTCAAGCCCGAACCTCTTGATGAGTTCTTTGGTGTACTTGGCTTGGTTGATGAATGTCCCATCACTACGTTGCTTGATTTGAAGTCCAAGGAAGAAGTTGAGCTCCCCCATCATAGACATCTCAAATTTCCTTTTCATGCATGACTCAAAATTCTTGCAAAGTGAAACATTAGTAGATCCAAAAATAATGTCATCAACATAAATTTGAACTATGAGGATATCTTGATCTATATGTTTGGTAAATAATGTTTTATCAACTTTTCCTTTCTTAAAATCATTTGAAATCAAAAATGAAGACAATCTTTCATACCAAGCCCTAGGGGCTTGTTTTAAACCATATAGTGCTTTATCTAATTTATAAACATAATTAGGGTGTGTAGGATCAACAAACCCGGGGGGTTGTTCAACATACACCTCCTCATCAATATAACCATTAAGAAAAGCACTCTTTACATCCATTTGAAATAACTTAAAATCTTTAAATGAGGCATATGCTAAGGTCATCCGTATGGCTTCGAGCCGTGCTACGGGTGCAAAGGTTTCTTCAAAATCGATTCCTTCGATTTGAGTGTAACCTTGGGCAACTAACCTAGCCTTGTTTCTAACTACATTACCCGATTCATCCAACTTGTTCTTAAAGATCCATTTAGTGCCAATAGTTGGTCTATCTTGGGGCCTAGGAACAAGGTGCCAAACTTGATTGCGCTCAAATTGATTGAGCTCCTCTTGCATTGCAAGCAACCAATATGAATCGGCCTCGGCCTCGAGGACATTTTTAGGTTCTATGTGTGAAATAAAAGCAAAATTACCACAAAAATCTTGAATCTTAGAGCGAGTGGTTACCCCTTTTGATACTTCACCTATGACGAGGTCCTTGGGATGATGAGGATTGAATCTCCAATCCTTTGGTAGTGGTTGAGAGGGCTCCTCTTCATTTGCTCGATGTTCATTTCCTTGAGCCTCTTCCACTTTGGCTTCACTTCCATCACCATCCTTTGGCTTGTCTCCCATGGTAGAAGCATCCTCCAAGGTCACTTTCTCCAAGCCTTCATCTAAGGCATCAATTTCTACACAATTCTTAACAAACTTGTTAGATTCCTCAAATTTAACATGAATAGATTCCTCAATAGTCAAAGTTGACCTATTGAAGACTCTATAAGCCTTACTAGTATTTGAGTAACCTACAAAAATAGCCTCATATGCTTTTGCATCAAATTTTCCCAAATTAATATTTGTATTTAAAACAAAACATTTGCAACCAAACACTTTGAAATAAGAAACATTGGGTTTTCTAGAAAAATACATCTCATAAGAAGTCTTAGTAGTATTTTTACATAGGAAAACACGATTTGCAATGTAACATGAAGTATGAACGGCCTCGGCCCACAAATAATGTGGTAGACCATATTCATTTAACATTGTCCTAGCCATCTCTTGTAAAGTACGATTTTTCCGCTCAACTACTCCATTTTGTTGTGGAGTTCTAGGACAAGAAAGTTCATGTTTTATTCCATGTTCCTCACAAAAAGTGGTAAAGGGAAGGTTAATGAACTCACCTCCTCTATCACTTCTTATTTTAATTATTGAGGAGTCATTTTCCTTTTCAACTCTTTTCTTAAAGGCTTGAAAATGTGAAAAGGTTTGACTTTTATGCTCAAGAAAATAAATCCAAGTAAAACGCGAAAAATCATCTACTAAAACAAAAGCAAATCTACTCCCACTTAAACTTTTGGTTTGTGTAGGGCCAAATAAATCCATGTGGATTAGCTCCAATGGACGTGATGACATGATATCCTTAATTGATTTGAATGAGGACTTAGTTTGTTTTCCAAATTGACATGCGTCACAAACTCGGTCCTTTTCAAAGTTCAATGAAGGAATACCCTTCACCATTTCCTTAGAGTTAAGCCTAGAAATATGATCAAATGAAACGTGGCCTAATCTCCTATGCCACAACCAAGAGTCGTCATCGAGGGCTTTTAAACATGTTATATTACAAGACATATTTAGCATATCAATCATATAAACATTGCTTTTACGAAAACCGGAAAATACACAAACATTAGAAGTTCTATCAATCACTTTACAAGAAACATTATCAAAAACAACATCAAAACCTTTATCACAAAGTTGACTAACACTCAAGAGATTATGCTTGAGGCCATCAACTAAAACCACATTTTCAATTAAAGGAGAGGTGCCAAGTTTTACATTACCAATACCGATGATTTTTCCCTTGGCGTCATCTCCGAAGGTGACGGTGCCACCTTCATGATATCTTGATAGGGTTGCAAAGTTGTTGATGTCCCAAGTCATGTGCCTTGAGCAACCGCTATCAAGATACCATAAACCTCTACGTCTTTGAGCTTTGGAAAGTACCTACATCATTTAAAACAATGGTTGACTTTGGTACCCAAACTTTCTTGGGTCCTTGAAAGTTAGTGTTACGAACCCAAACATTATGATGTGATGCACTTAGTCTATCATAACAAAAATTAGCTAAGTGTCCTTTCCGTCCACAATGTGAACATGAATACACTTTTCTATACATGAATGCATGGTGTGTATGTGAAGTGTGAGCATGCTTTGGGGGTTTACCATGATGCATAGGTTGTGTAGCATGTACATGAGCATGAGCATGAGCATGATGAATATTTTTCTTAGGAGCTTGTTTCTTAGAAAACACATTCTCCATCTTCTTCTTATCAAATTCACTACACTTTTTCAAAACAACATCTAATGAGTCTAATCTTTCCTTAAGCATAGCAATCTCATTAGAATCTACAAATGGGGTCTTTCCTTTACAAATAATCTTATATTTTTCAAAATCATTTTTAGTGGAAACTAAAGAAGAATGTAAATCATTATTTTCTTTAGAAAGATTTACAATTTGAATATTAAGTGATTCATTGTCCTTTTTCATTTTTAAATATTTCTTCTTTAAGAAATCATAATTACTAGAAAGTTCCATAAAAGCTTCTCCTAGCTCATCCATGGATAAATCATCATCAAGAAGAGTTGAGGGGTTTACCTTGCTTGTGCTCTCATTTGCCATGAAGCACATATTGGCGGTGTCGATCTCCTCCTCGGATTCACTTTCGTCATCCCATGTTGCTTTCATAGCCTTCTTCTTGTATGGCTTCTTGGATGAAGATGGCTTCACTTAGTCCGGACACTCCGCTACAATGTGTCCCGGCTTTTGGCAATTAAAGCAAATGATCTTCCTTTCTTCCTTGCCTCCTTGCCATCTCCTCCGTCCTTGGAACTTTGCCTTGTTGTACATCCTCCGGACGTTTTTGACTAGAAGTGAGAGCTCCTCGTCATCTTCTTCTTCGTCATCTTCGTCGGAGTAAGTAGCATGACTTTTGAAGGCAATGGTCTTCTTTTTGGAGGGTGCCATGTCCTCCCTTACCTTCCTCTCCATCTCATGGGTCTTCAAGTTCCCAATGAGTCCAATGAGCTCAATCTCATCTTTGTCATTGAGTTCCTTCAATGTTGTAGCTTTCACTTCCCATGATGGAGGAAGAGCCCGGATGATCTTTCTCACCCTTTGGTCATTGTTGATTTCTTCACCTAGAGAAGCAAGACCATTAGTAATCTTTGTAAACTTAGTAACCATATCATCTATGGTTTCATTCTCTTGCATGCAAAAATTTTCATATTGGGACCGAAGAAGGTCTATCTTGGCCCTCTTCACTTGTGATGTCCCCTCATGTGTTACTAGCAAATGGGACCAAATCTCATAGGCGGATTTGCAATGGATGACTCTAGCTATGTCATCATCATTGAGGGCTTGTAGGAGTGCATAATGAGCCCTAGCATTGGCATCAAACTCCTTGGTCTCAATTTCGGACCAAGTAGATTCATCACCGGGGGGTACACTAAAGGACTTAGTCACGGCCTTTGCAACTCGGCTACCTAGAGATTGCAAGAAAACGGTCATCTTAACCTTCCATATGGGAAAGTTAAGTCCATCAAACTTAGGGGGGGTCTTAATTCCATCGGCCATGTTTACTATGTGGAAATGAATGAAGTGATTAGCAATATAAGGATCTCTCTAAGGTTGTTAAGCCAAATCCTAGAGTCCAAGCTCTGATACCAATTGAAATACACCTAGAGGGGGGGTGAATAGGTGTAATTGCTAATCTAATGCTCTTTTTAAATTTTACTTAAGTGAGTGATGCAACGATCTCTCAAAACACGACTAAGAGCCGAATACCCCTTGCGAGGTTCTGAACTCCTTCCTCCCAATTCCCCTTAAATGGGTTAGAGGTGCGCAATGCAACCGTGTTGTATTGAGGTGTGATCGAACAATTCCAAGTATGAAATGCGATGATGAAATGTACACAAGTAATATAGCAAGAAAAGTAAACAAGTAAGGATTGCACAAATAAAATGTTAGTTCTCAAGCAATAAATTGAAAGCAAGTAAAGCAAGAGAGAATTAGACAAGATGACACAAAAGCAATCGCAAACAAAGTGATTTGTTTCGAGGTTCGAGCCCGTAGCTCTAGTCCCCGCCTTCACCTCCGTGAAGGGTTTCCACTATCCCCTTAGGATCCCGTACAAGTTAGGCCTCCAAAGACCTCAAGCCCGTAGCTTCACCTTACAAAGAAATTCCACCGAGGAGCTTGTCTCAACAAGAACAAGAATTACAAATAGTGATCTTTAACTAGACCACAACACTCTTTTACAAACACTCTCACTCTTTTACAACTTCACCTATAGAAAGAATATGAAATTTTTGGCTCTATGAAGTGTGGTGAGAAAAGCTTCAGTTGTAGAGTGATATTAGAGATCAAACAACAACTGAAAAACCAATTTGAAAGAATGGAAATGAAAGCTTTAAACTATTTTTCTCTTTCTCTTGAAAACTATGAAAACTTGTATTTTTCTTGGTGTCAAACTAAGGCCTATTTCCCACTATTTATAGGGAGAGAATAGGTTAAAAACTCTGATTTTTCCAGCTAATATCACCTGCAAAAGCACCCCAACAACCCTCTAAAAAGTCTGTTAAAACAGAAAATAAAACAGTTTTTCAGAACAGCCCAAAGAGGAAAGAGCCGTTGGAGGTGTTGCAGGCCTACCGGTCGACTGCCGGTCGACCGGGACCCTGCTGGCAAAAGAGCCGTTATGGCTCCGGTCGACTGCCGTCGACCGATCTCAAGAAAGGAAACACAGTTTCCTTCTACCGGTCGACCGACCCAGTCGACCGGAAAGATACAGAGAGCAAACATCTTTTTACCGGTCGACCGATATGTAGGTCGGTCGACCGACAGACATGCACAGCCTGTGCATGTCTGGACACAGCAGCCGGTCGACTGGGCCGGTCGACCGGTCTGCCTGGAAAACTGTTTTTCTGGGCAGATTTTAAGATAGAAAATTTTGTATAAAATCTTTAAAAATCTGAAGCTAAGTTTTATGCTGAAAATAGTTTATATACATGTATTTAAACAAGTTTTTGAAGATGTAAAGCTTTGGGTACATGTATGTATAAACTAAGGCATAAACCTAGAAATAAATATTTTGAAAACATAGAAACATATAAAACAAATGTGTGTGCAAATCCTAGAGCCAAATTTCACATATTCTATCTTTACAAAACTAAACTTACAAACTACAATGGTCTTCAAGACTTCAACTTGAGCTATCTTCTCTTGATCTTCAATATTGCAATTTGAGCCCAATTTGACTTGTCTTGAGTCCAATACATCTTCCTTTAGGGAAGAATTCATCTCTTTAATATATAAACCTGAAACACACTTAAACAACAATTTATATTAGTACCAATAACTAATATGTTTTGTAATCATCAAAATACACTAAACATGGGTTGATTGTAACCTTGGGCCAACATCTACAACCTACATGGGACCTCCACACTCTAACGATTACTCCCCGGGGAACCCCTGAAAGATGGGAGCTCGCCCCTAGCGTGTGGATTTCTTCTTGATTGCGAATCCCTTAGCAGGCCTCACCAAGAGGCCACACACTGAGTCATTTTGAGTGCTACAAAGCAAGATAGTTCTCAAGGAGTAAGGAGATCATAATCATAAACAGGGCAAGATTTGAACAAAACTGTTATTGATTGTCTTTTATGTATTACAAAGTTTTTGGACTACATCTCTCCTCTTATAAAGCATCTAACAAGTGTGATACAAGTATAAGTTTTGATTTTACATGAATGCATTCTTTCTGAGCAAAAAAGCAAAGGCGCCCATTGTCGCGTCCCCAGTTGGGTCCTGGTGATGACTCCTAAGCAAACAATCCACCAGGGTCGGATGAGCGACGATACCTAGGATTCCCAGAAAGACCACCAGCAAGGAGAACCGCGATCAAGTTGCAGATGAAAGCCTACAAGGTAGAGGAGGATACTGATGCTAATACCGTAACTCTGGAGTGGAGATGGATAAGGAGGCAGTACCCCATAAGAGCACAGGCGATCGACCCCTAATACCATAGTCAGCGTCGAATACCCTTATGCTCCCTGCAACATGCTTGCTGCAAGGAAAGAAGGGGGTCAAATTCAAACTTCTCCCCGATCTGCTTCGACCAGAAGCTAGACGTGCAGACCAAGTAGAAAATAGGTCATTCCTTGTTCATTCCCACAACTAGGCCTATCGCAAGAGTTGAAACTCCTTGATGAGCCTATCATAAAAACTAAAACTCCTTGACAAATGGACTCCTGAACATCAGGAGTACAGCAGGCATCACCACCCATTGCATTTCCTTCCTCCACTGAATGAAGAACGAAGAAATCACTGCTTGTAAAATAGAAAAAGGCTTTAATAGCAAGGAACTTTCAGGAAGCAGTCCAGATCTCTCTTGAAAAGTCCCATCCTATATATAGGGAGAAGAAGCCCAAGAGTCAATCGCTCAGGCTTCTAATCCCAAAGGAAGACGAAGCATCGCTCCACTTGGGACCCTACACATGTCATAGGAGAAGGGACTCGAACCATCGCGCCAGATATACCATACCTTCCTTGAAAATCGCTTGCACATAAGAGATGGTTACTTTTTCAATGCTACAATAAATGTGATGTATAGTTAAGGCTCTGTCAGACTGTATAACCATGCACACCACTACAGGACAAAACCTGAAGCGACAACAAGCACCTTGAGTTCCAGCCCAGAAGTTCTAATTTGATTTTGTTCCCCTCTCTACATCGGAGTCTCCGAGAACCTGTAACTCCCGAGGGAGAGTGAAAATACACCTAGAGGGGTTGAATTGGTGTAATGCTAATCAATTAAAAATTTAATGCAATATAAAATGAGATGATGCAACCGATTACTCAAAACAAGACTTGAAGCCGAATCCCCGTGAAGGGCTATGAACTTCTCCTCGTGATTCCTCTAGATAAGAGTTAAGGTTTGCTATTTGTTGTGATGAGTATAGATCGATAATAATGAATGAATAAAAAGCAAATAAGTAGAGACAAGAAAGCAATCTCAAAGAAGAAGATTTGTTTCAAGGTTCGAGCCACTGCTCTACGTTCCCGCCTTCACACCGTGAAGGATTTTCCAATCCACGATAGGATCTTCCACCAAGGGACCTTACACCAAGGAATTACAACCACTCGAAGTACACAACTCACCAAAATACTCTAGTCTAGAGGAAGTGTAACGATAATGGAACAATCTCTGGGTGATAAAAGACCACAAACTTTCTCTTGAAACTCTCTTACAAAACACTATAGAATAAAATATAAATTTGAAGCTCAAGAATTTGTAAGTGAGAGTAAAAACAGAAGAGAGATTTTTGAGAACCAAAAACTTAAAGAAGATTTCTGAAAATAAAAACACAAAACTGAAACTTGAAAACTCTTGCTCTTGAAACCCAAAACTTGATTTTTCAAATAGAATTGTTGTTGTTGTGATAAACTCAACCCTAATGACCTCTTTATATAGGTTTTAGGAAGAGTAAACATAGTATAGTTTTATTAGGATAAAAGAGGAAGAAATTGACTCACAAAATCAACTTACCTCATTTTAAAATTAAACATGTTTTAAAAATTGATTAAAGAAAACAACCATTATTACCAATCTGATACACTGGCGGTCGACCGACAGATTCAGAAAAACTTGACTGTTAGCCCTCGGTCGACCAGTCGGTCGACCGTAACAAACAGAGGCTAAAATTGGTTACAGTCAGTCGACCGGTCAGTTGACCGCAACCGGGGACCGATCAACCGCTCGGTCGATCGGGAATGTGCACAACGTGTACACCCCTAATTTTCAGAACTCCAGTCGACCGTGCTGTCGACCGTTCTGGCCTGTAATAGGCACGGTCGACTGCCCGGTCGACCGACCTAGGCCAAACAGATTTTAAAGCTCTTTTTAGAAGATACAAAGAATTTTGAAATAATTTTGTTTAGATTTTGGGAGATAGAAAACATGATTATCTATGAGATACAAGTTCTAAACATTGATAGAAATATTTAGAAAAATATAGAACAAGTATCAAAAACCAAACATGTTAAAAATCATTCTTTTGAAAATGTACATTTTTTTGTGTGTAAGTTTTTGAGCTTCAAAAATTTATGTTACCCTTTAATAAACTAAACTAAAGACAAACTGAAGTCTTCTTGTAGAACTCCTTCTCCAAGTCCACTCGATTCAAACATGATCCAGTGAGCTTGACTCTAACCGAGAGCTAGATTGTGATCTTGACGCGCGAGCTCTTGAATCTATATGTATTAGTTTCAAAACTCCTTTGTTGAAGCTAGACGCCTACTAATATCTTAATTAATAACTGAAACTATATGAACACAACATTATTAGTAAACTATAACTACATGAGTTAATCATCATCAAAACTAGAGTGATGGGCCTTTGGGCCAACAATCTCCCCCTTTTTGATTGTGCTTCGTGCTAGAGTGATTGGTGCTTCCATACATATATACATACATATATATATACACACACACACACACGCATATATGTACACACACACACACACACACACATATATGACTTGATCGTGCTTGTTTTACAATGTCTCTAAAATTTTCTTATAAGTACAAATTATTTCTTGCTAAGCTTGACTTAGTTCATAATGTCAATTATTTTTCAATTGGTATCTTATACAAGCTTAGGCATTGTTTTCATTAGTATTTCATAAAGGGGGAGAAAAATTCTTATTTTATCTTTCGATCGGTTTTATTTTCAATTGGTATCAGAGCCTACACACTTGATATTACGTTTTACCACCTAGGAGTGAGATCTTGGATTGCTAATCTAGATTTTTATTTGCACACATATTGTTTATACACTTGGATTTCATTGCCCCTCCCATGTATGATGTTACCAATATTGATAGATGGAAGTATAGGATGAGTGTATACCTCCAAACTCTAGGATTGCATGTTTACCTTGCCGCTACGAGAAAATCTTATCTTGGTAATGACAAACATATAGAGGCCAATGCACAAGCCTTAGTGGCACTTAGGCACACACTTAGCAAAGAATATTTATCTATGATTTCTTATTGCGATTCCGCTTTTACAGTGTGAAATATTTTGATCTCTCTCGAGCTACAAACGATAAAGAATATGGGAAAAGAATCTAGTAGAGAAGAGTCCGAACAAGCTTGCTTCATTATCCAAGGAAATGACTCTCTTGAGGTAAACTCGTATACTCAACTAGATGATAGTTCTAGTTCTTATTGTGATGATAATATGAATGCAGATGCATTAAATGAAGAACTACCTATAGTTTGTGAAAACTTACTTTCAAAAGTATCAAGTTTTGAAAAAGAAAAGTCTTGAATTAAAAGAGGAAAATAAAAATTTGTTTTCTAAACTAAACATGATTTTGCAAGAGAGGGTTGAGATTTCAAGTGAAAGGGACTCATTGAAATCTCAACTTGACCTTGTCTTAAATGAAAACAAAATTTTAAAGAATAAAAATGATTGTGATGATATTTTGAAGGATAATGAGATTCTGTCTTCAAAACTTGATTGTGTTTTAAAAAGAACAATTCTTTAAAAATAAAATTGCTTTAATTTAAAAAGAATTGAAAATTGTTTCAAATGAAAATAAATCTTTGAAAAATAATTTTTCTTCTCATGTTTATCATATTTCTAGTGCTCCATCTACTAGTGATAAACATGTTGCATGCTCCACTTCTTCTTCAATCATTGAGAATGATATTTGTACTTTGAAGAAGAGTGTAGATTATTTTAGCTCCACTTTAAGCCAGTGAGCTATGGATCACAAGAAATTAAAATTCATGTTTCGAAAGAAACAAGTTTCACATATTCATGCACACTATTCGCAACATACACATGCTCATCATGCTTACACACATAATTCTATGTATGCTCATCTGCACACTTATACACATTGTGGCTGAAAGGGTCACTTAGCTAAATTTTGTTTTGATCGTATAAATGCTTTTAATAATCATATTTGGGTTAGAAAAAGTGCTAACCCTCATGGACCCAATAAGGTATGGATACCAAAATTCACCCCTATTGTATTTGATGTAGGTGTGGGCTCTCACTTGACGTAAAGATTTTAGTGCCTTGATAGTGGATGCGTTTGAGCTTGATGGATACTACACATCACCTTCAAGGATATTTGGTGAGAGGACTACCATGGTCTGAAGACCTAGAATTAGCCTTATTAGTTTTGGTAACTATCTCTAACTCCTTATTTATATTTACATGCTCTCATTGATTGGTTTTAGCATGTTTTAATTTTTTATGTTCATTATATTTGTTCATGGTTTACACTTCATGATTTTGATTACTTGTTTAGATGAAATTTTATTAAAATTTGTGTTTATACTTGTACAACTAATGAGCCACATTAATTTATCATATGTTTGCACTTTATTGCTCATTTATACCCATTGGACGTGTATAACCTAGTTTTGATGATTCTTGCATCTTTACTTGTTTTCCCTATTTTTGTATATATTTTCATAAAAATGTATTTATCTTCATGTATATGTTAATTTTGTCTAAAATTATTGGATATACATGTTTATCCTAGAGTCACATGCTTTTCATACAAATTTTTTTGAACTCGTTTATGTTTGTGATATGTGTGTATATTTTTAGTTTCAATAAAACATACATATATCTTGAAGCATATTTAGTTTTGATGATTTCTTAATTTTGATAAAAGAAAATTCATATAAGCTTTAATGTCTTATTTTCATGATATTGTTGATTACATGACTCTTACACTCTATGTTTGGTGTTTACTCATGATTTTTTGTTTCATGAGCATACATGTGCTTTATTGCTATTTGAGTGTCGATAATCGTGTGATTTCATGTTTTCATGGGATATATGACTTGTTTTCATGTTTGAAGGATTTAATACTAGTTTTTCAAAATTATCTTTAAACTAGTCTTTTTTCTTCAATTGGTAGAGTTTTCAAATTATGCTAAAATATTTTCAATCATGATTTTTGAAAATTCTTACCATCAAAGGGCGGTTGGTTGAGCGACCATATCTTGTATACCCTTATTGAATATCTTTTATCATGTGCATGAATAGGATGGTAGGTATGAGTTATACGCATGGTCTTCATGGAATTTTATTTTTGTATACTCATATTTGTTTTCTTATATATGTATGCTTCAAATTTCAATTAGTATCAATTTCAATTAGTATTTTCATTTTCATACATGCACATATATGATTTGATTGTGCTTGTTTTAGAATACGTTACATCCTTAAAGCAAAAATTATGTTCATGGTAAGCTTGATTTTATTCCAAATGTTAATTGGCATCTTTACAAGCTTATACATTGATTTCAATTGGTATTTATTTGATATCAAAATATATTTCATGTTTCACTTTCAATTGATATCAAAATCTATTATTTGTATATTAAAAATTATTTTTTCAAGTGGTACCAACTTTTATTTTTGTCAACTACAATTTGATTTCATTGGTATCATAATTCATTTTTATTAACATCAAGAAATTTAAAATATTTGTTTAAAAAAAGTGATTTCAAAATTTATTGATATGTTTTACCTATATGCAAGGGAAGCTTAACATCTTCTCTATAGATTCATATTGAGTGTATTTTACATATTGAGGAACTTGACCTCTCTTCTTTATGTGGCACACGTGTGTAGGGAGAGCTTAACATCTCCATTTATATATTGTATATTATGCTTTATGTAGGTTAGGGTCTAGTCATTTCTTCTCCATGTAATGCATGTATGCAGGGGGATCTAACATTACGTCTGTCCTCTTCATGAATGTATATACCATATATATTTTTATTGTTTGATTGGCCTCACCCTTTTGTTGATGAATTGACAAAAAAGGGAGAGAAAAATTTAGAGAGTTTATATATGCATGTTTATATCCTTATTTATACATATATATTTTGTTTACTTTATGCTTTTATTGAATATCCTTAGTTGATTATGCTATGCATGAGTTAAGGGGAGCTTCTATGAAGCTTAACCTTAATCCATGCATATATAACTCTATGAGTTTTGTCATCATCAAAACTAGAGCGATGGGCCTTTGGGCCAACAGAGAGTTCCCAACCTCTTTTAAAGAGAAGGGAGAGAAAGGACATCTGTAGTGGTCACTTTCTGACCCGCCCGAGATCGTGACACATGTCTATCAAGCCTTTGACGGATGTATGATACGTGGCTACTTTCAGAACATTTAATTTGTTATCTTCGCCCAGTTTAAATTTTGAACGGATCGGGTGATTAATAGAAGAATCAGATCCGATTACAGAGATCTCTATTCCTAATCCAATCCTAATTCAAATAAGGTAGTTATCTTCTGGGAGCAGTTCATCCTTATCTATAGCCAAGCACGAACCACTATATAAAGATGGACTCTCTCCTATATCGATTCAAACTAGGGTGTTTGGCTCAACCGTTATCAAGATAAGGAATTTAAATATTCAAACTGAGCAGGACTCCCTAGCCTTATCTATTTGACATGATTTGTATAAATAGGAGTCCCTTACAATGAGAAAGGGACCACGTTCATCCAAATTTAGAGAATCCTATTGTAATCGCCATTGACATAGTGGAATTTTTCTCTCTCTGTGATTTTTTTTCTTTCAGGTATTTCACGTATTCTCACTGTGTTTGCGATTGATTTTTCTGTGATTTGGCTACATCCACTTTTCTATTTTGGTGTGTGGACTGATTCCTTAGGAATTACCTACTGTAATAGGACATGGTTTGTGTCCTTTCACACTGTACCCCGACAAGTTATCGTATGCTGAAAAATCATTGATTGTCTAAAATAATATAGCTCGAAGTGTGAAAAGTTCTTGATGATATGTATCAAATACTTCTATCCCTTCCTTCTACATTATCTTTAGGTCCTCAATAATATATGCCAACGAAACATCTATATTATTTTCCGGCTATCTGGGCCTCGATATCAGCAATGACATCATAAGAAACTTGTGCTTCATGCACAATCATGGAGGAAGATTATAAATAGTCAACACAACTGGCTATGTACTGTGTGAGCTACTCAAGTTACCGTGTGAATTCATTTCATCAGTCAAAAGACTTGACCGGAGATTCCTTTCATCACTCTCAAATTTAGAAAATTTTTCATTAATCATATTCCATTACGGAGAATCAGCCCGATGCTGCAACATCTATCAATAATCCTCCCATCTGAATGTCATGTCAAGCTCTTCGCATGTTCTGCATTCTTAAACATGCATTTAAATCTAGGTATTATAAAAAAATACTATAATATCTTAGCCGGAGATTTATCATTTGTTTTGTACCGTGACCTTCCACACACCATACATTTCTCTAAATGTTCACATTCCTTTCGGCACTAAGTATAATCATTAGGGCAAGCATGTATATTTTGGTAATCCATACTCATAGAGCACATGATTTTCTTAGTCTCTTGTTCGGAAGTAGGAGTTTACTAGTATTCAGAGAGAGAGAGGGTTTAGAGTAAACCTTCGATGCTCGTTTGTTGATGTTCAAAAACTCCAAATGTATTTACTGATTTACTTTGCTCCTTCCGAATCACCGTCGTAGCACAAGCTATTACGGGTCGATCCACAGGGAGAGTTTACGATAGAAGCATTCACGGTTTTGAAATTGGGTTTGTTTTAAGAAGGAAAACGAAAGTTCTTCTATGTTTTTAAGAAAAACAAAATGACATAGAAAGTAGATGAAAAATTCAATGTTGGTTTTGTTGAAGAAAAAGGAAAAGGATGGAAAGGAAAGTGAAATGAACTTGGATGTAGCTTGAAAAGAGAACTTTAAGAAAAGAAACTTTGAAAGACTTTAGAGAGAGAAACCATGACTAGCTAACTCTCTAATTTACTAACTTACTAATCTCATAGGTTGATGCATGCCTCATGTTGATTTATCGGCAAAGATTTGTCTTGCTTGTTTGGTCAAAATATCTTTCCCATGTAGAGGATGAGTGATCTTCTCGGCTTGACTTGTCGCCTCATTGATTCATTGGCTCCCAAGATAGATTTTCAGTGATGGAATCAAGGATAGTCACTCAAGGGTATGCTAAGAAAGAGAATACAAGATTCATTAGTCCATCAAAGCTATACTCGAGCTAGCATTGAAGTAAGAAAGTTGTACTACTAAACAATAGCATAGTTAGGTGCTCCATCTTCATGTTCTATCAAGGCACTTGTTCTAAAGACAAGGCTCTAAATAAGGCTCACATGAATCATATGGAATGGGAACAAGAATTTCTAAGAATTAAAGTAACTCATCTTCATTGGGGATAATAGAGACTTGAAATTACAAGACTAAAATAAAGCATCCAATGAATCACATGAATTAGCAATCACCCAAGAGTTAGTAGTTAGTAAAGTTAGAGGTTAGCTAGTCATGTTAGAAAGTTACCTAGACATTGAAGTAAAAAGCAAACAACAATACATTGTAGAAGAAGATGCAATAGTAGTAAAAGCTTGAAGAAAGTAAAGCACTAGAATGAGAAAAGATGAGAAGAAAGAAGGATCAATTCTTGCATTTGAGTTGTCACCTCTCTAATTACAAGATCTCTCACTCTCTCTCTCTCTCTCTCTCTCTCTCTCTCTCTCTCTCTTTGCTGAATTCTAGAAGGAGAAAGAAGATTACAAGAGCAACTAAAGAAAACTAGAGAAAATCCCAACAATTCTCTCAAAAATACAAAGCTCTTCTCTCCTCCCCTTTTTACAGAGGCCCTAGGGGTCTATTTATAGGCTCCAGGGGATGAGGCCCTCAAATCTCAGCCGTGGGATTAAACGCTGGCTAAACGGCTAGATGCTTGCCGCGGATCCGCGGCAGAATCTTGGCCGTTGTGCCAACGATTTCTTTTGCCATTCTGTTATTATCCGTATGCCTTGTTGAACCTTCTAGAAAGTAGGGAATATCCATGGACGAATCCAGACCTAGGCTTCTCCTTTGGGCTTCTTTCTTTGGGCTCTTTAATTAATCCCTTAATTCCTTAAAAATTCATTGTTTATGGGCCTTCATCTCCATTAATGGTGGACCTAAAAAAAGAGAGAAAAAAGCAATAAAAATCTTATTTTTCTTTATATAAAGCATGATATGGTAGTGGAAAATGATACAATAATGAACTCCAATCACACTCCATACCAAGCTTTTGCCCGTCCCCGAGCAAAAAGAAAAAGAGAAAAAATCCTAGCTAAATTATTGAACCATTTTCGTAGGTGTCACGATTGCACTGAGCTCGTGCAACAAGCCATTAAACCTCTAGGTTACCCTAGAGGAGGAGTGTTGTCTCCTGAGGGTTTTCAGCAGATTACACCCACAAAATCCAAGAAAGAAAAAATGTTAGTGAAAAATTTATGATCCATATTTTTCAAGATTTTCCTTGATTTATTGGTTTCGGGTTACCCTAAACTTGTCTTTTTTTTTATAAGTTTCCATTTAAAGTTTTGCCTTCAACTTAGGTTAAGTTTTCAAGGAATAGAGAGAAAACTGAATTTTGCATCAAGCCTAGTATATATACATCTATATAAATGAGGAATTTTTCTTAGACTAGAGTTCATTTATTTACTAATATATACAATTATTTATTTATTTATTTATTTATTTACACCTCCTTAGCTTCCTTAGGCTTTCTAATTTACCCATGTAGCGAGCCTTTTACCAATGACTCCCAAACAAGTCGGTCTTAGGGCACCAGATGAAGATACATCCCTAAGGTTCAAGGACTCGAGTAAACTAGGCCACGAATGCTAAGGATTTAACCACCTTTAGGCGTGACTGGCCATGCTTCTTAAGGCACAACTAACCAGCTTTATTAGTGGTTAAGTTATTATTTTATTTATATTTTTCTTTATTTATTTATTATTATATATATGTGTGTAAATAGAATCACTAAGTCTTTGATTAATCCCTCAATATGTTTAATGTATATAATGCTAAAGAGAGAATTAAAATCTAGCTATCTTTCTTATCCTTTTTTCTTAACCTAAAAATCCAACAAAACTCCTCTTTTCAACTTATATTAAGAAATCTTAGTTTAGAATATCCTTAATTCCTAAGATCAAGTTTGATTCTTTAAAAATGGATCAAAATTTTCTCTCTTTTTTTTTTAAGGTTATCCTAAAAAGAAAATGAAAAATTTCCTAAAAAGAAAATGAAAAATCCTAAAAAGAAAATGAAAAATCCTAAGTTTGTATCTACTCCCCCATACCTATCTCATGCATTGTCCCCAATGTATGCAAGATAATATATGCATGAAATAGGTAAAGAAACGGTGTCACCCTCTCCGTCGTTTTGGACCAGCAGTGGTGCTAGGTCCAGCTGATTCTGAACGCCTAAGACCTTCCTCAATTCGGTCTAATCGAATCGTCTGCTCCTCAACTTGTTTTTGCAATCGAATTTGTTCCCGGAATATTTTCTTCATGCCCCGCCAAATGGTGGACATGAAGGCACGTGAATCTGCAGGGGGTCCTGTTGCCAAAAGGCAGGCTCAACCTCTTCTGCTAAACTTTCCTCTGAAGAGGACTCTACTGGCACATCTTCGGACTGGACACTAGGGGTCCAGACCGCATGAAGACAACTATTATAGGCATTAGTGGCCCTCTCGTGTGCTATGAATACCCTCTCGTATGCGTCAAAAACATCATCCGGTAGGAAAGTCCTACATAGACAAGTTATCAGAATTGGGTGGGAATACTTAGCACCACGTGTGCGTGAGGAATTGGCAATTATACAATGGAAGATTATTTTGTTAATGCAGACCGTGTGCTACCGAGTCATGAGGTCGTGTATTATTTGCAGCACAGGCCTGTTGAAGGAAGTTGTGTGGTCCTGTCCTAGAATATTGCGTTGAATCCATCGACCAACGCAATGCACATTTCGAAAAGTGATACTGGCCTGGTCCTGTTCTATACAGCGAGCCCCCATTATGGACATGTAATCGATGAGAGGAAGGGGGTCGCTGTGATGTGGGTAACAGGGACATGAGTGAGTTCCTCTAGTAGAGGAAGTGTGATAAAGATGTCACCCATGGGCATATGAACCGTGAATTGGTAAGTGTCAAAATTCACCGAAGCATGATCTATGGAAGTGTAAAATATTTTGACTAATTCAGGACAATAATACCCTTCTCGATCGGAATTATCATACACTAAAGCATACCAATCCCAAGCACGGATTCGATCTAGAAAAATATTCCCATACCCATTCACATCACTAAGAATTCGTGAATAATCTTTTTCTACAAATAGTGATGGTGCCATGATACAGGATGTAAAGCAATGCAAGATTTCAGAGAATAGAATGCAAACTACCCCCGGACTACGTGGGGGGAAACAAAATTCCAATGGCAGAGAGCACTCGGCAGGGGAAACCGAGAATCGGGCACTGGATCGGAAGAGTGCAGAGGGTCGCGACTGCAGCAGAGTTTGGAGGCGCTCCAGAGATGCTCAGACGGCCGCGACTGCGCGGCTTATGCCGAGAAAACGCGGCAAAGAGGAGGAGGTTGGAGAAAAAATTGAGGGGCGACGCTGGAGTTGGGTGTTTCAGATCTGAGTTGATATCTGGGATGAGGGAAGAGACTCGGGGTATAGGATATTTATAGCCAGCTGAGAGAGATGAATTCCCTAAATTACCTTAGTTTGAATTAGGTATTTACAACCCTAGGGTGATTTAAAGGAATTTGTGGAGAGAGGAAAGTTCTTGGTGCCATTTAGCACCTTAGTCCACTTATTTGTAGTTATTACATTTTTATGTTTTCTTTTATAATTTTTTTAAAATTTTTTTATTATTATTTACAGAAGGGGTCCCAAAACGATATGCAGGAAGTACTGGGAAAATGTACAAATGATGTGGTCACATGTAGACTGGGTCACAAAGACCCAGTTCATGAACATCTTGTGACTCGAACTCTGTGGTATAAAACGGCTTAAGACGTTGAACGTTGACAGTGAAAGTATTGCCATTTTTTGGATCAAAAATTTCAATGGCACCATGAGAGAAGACTTTTTGAACGATGAATGGTCCTGACTACCTGGTTTTCAATTTACCAAGGAAGAGGTGGAGTCTTGAGTTATACAACAGAACTTTTTGTCCTGAGACAAAAATTTTCTGATGAATTGATTTATCGTGGAAGAGCTTAGTTCTGTGTTTTGCTATCCGAGCGTTATCATATGCCTCGTTTCTCAGCTCTTCAAGTTTGGATATTTGCAATTTTCTCAAAGCATCGGCTTTGTCCAAATCCAAGTTCAGCTGTTTCAATGCCCACATAGCTCGGTGTTCTAACTCCACAGGCAAGTGGCAGGATTTTCCAAATACAACTCGATATGGAGACATACTGAGGACAATCTTGTAAGCGGTCCTATATGCCCATAGGGCATCAGTGAGTTTGATGGACCAATCCTTACGATTCTGTCTAGCGATTTTCTCCAATATGAGTTTGATTTGTCTATTGGTGACTTTCACTTGCCCGTTAGTCTGAGGATGATATGTCATGGATAATTTGTGAGAAATAGAGTATTTGCGTATTAGGGCTTCAAAAGCCCGATTGCAGAAATGACTCCCGTTATCACTAATTATCGCAAGGGGGGCTCCGAAGCGTGAAATGATATTTTCCCGTAAGAACTTGATGACAACTTGGTTGTCATTTGTCCTAGTTGGAATTGCTTCAGCCCATTTGGAAATATAATCTACAGCCACCAAAATGTATTGGTTGCCATAGAACAGAGGAAAGGGTCCAATGAAATCAATGCCCCACAAATCAAAAATTTCGACCTCCAAGATGGGTGTAAGGGGCATCATGTCTTTCCGCGTGATTCTAACCGTCATTTAACATCTGTCACAGAGCTTGCAGAAAGTATACGCGTCTTTAAAGAGAGTGGGCCAGTAGAATCCACTCTGAAGTACTTTCTCAGCAGTTTTTCGTGGACCAAAATGTCCACCGCAAGCTAATTTGTGACAGAATGTCAAAACACTCTGATGTTCATCCTCAGGAAGACACCTTCGTATTATCTGGTCAGGACAATATTTGAATAAATACGGTTCATCCCAAAAGAAAAACTGCATTTGACTCATGAAGCGGTGTTTGTCCTGACCTGACCAATCGGAAGGTGTTCGCCCGGTTGCAAGGTAATTTGCTATATCAGTATACCAGGGCTCTTTACACATTGTAAAAATGTGTTCGTCAGGAAAATTGTCATTTAGTGGTATTATCTCCTTTGGTGCATTGGGGATTCGTGAAAGATGATCTGCTACCACATTCTCAACGCCCTTTTTATCCTTGATTTTCGAATCAAACTCTTGCAAAAGGAGTATCTATCGAATAAGTTTAGCCTTTGCATCCTTCTTTTGCATTAAGTATTTGAGGGCGGAGTGATCGGTGAAAATAGTTGTCCTGGACCCTAGTAGGTATTGACGAAATTTTTCCAACGCAAACACAACAGCTAAAAATTTCTTTTCAGTAGTTGTATAATTGAGTTGGGCTTCATTCAGCGTCCTACTAGCATAGTAGATTACGTGTTGCTTATTATCAATACGCTGCCCTAAAACAGCGCCGATAGCATAATCCGAGGCATCACACATAATCTCGAATGGCCCAGTCCAATCTAGTGCAGAAATTATCGATGCTGAGATAAGTCTACACTTAAGCTCCTCCCAGGCTTGTAAATATTCTTCATCGAATTAAAGGGTACATCTTTTCCTAAGAGATTTGTCAAAGGTCTAGCAATTTTGCTAAACCCTTGAATGAATCGTCTATAGAAACCGGCGTGCCCTAGAAATAATCTAATGTCTTTTAAGAATGTTGGCTCAGGGAGCTTTGTTATTACTTCCACTTTAGACTTATCAACTTCAATTCCTTTATTTGAAACTTCGTGCCCTAGGACGATTCCTTGCTTGACCATAAAGTGACACTTCTCCCAGTTGAGTGTCAAGTTTTTCTCCATGCAGCGTTATAAAACCAGCTTAAGATGGTACAAGCATTGTTCAAAGGAATCGCCATAAATCGAGAAATCATCCATGAAAATCTCCAAGAATCTCTCCACCATATCTGAAAAAAGACTCAGCATACAACGTTGAAACGTTGCGGGAGCATTGCATAGGCCGAAAGGCATTCTTCGGTATGCAAATGTTCCAAAGGGACAGGTGAAGGTGGTTTTGTCTTGATCCTCGGGAGCGATAGGGATTTGATTATATCCTGAATATCCATCCAGGAAACAGTAGTACTCATGTCCCGCTAGTCTCTCGAGCATTTGGTTAATGAACGGAAGGGGAAAGTGGTCTTTACGTGTGGCAGTGTTCAATTTCGGTAATCGATACAAACTCAAATCTTCGTAGGAAGTCGTGTTTGTACCAATTCTTTCTTATCGTTTTCTACCACGGTAAACCCTGCTTTCTTTGGCACAGCGTGGACTGAACTTACCCATTGGCTATCGGATATGGGATAGATAATCCCATTGTTTAACAGCTTCAAAATCTTAGCTCTAACAGCCTCCTTCATGATTGGGTTCAGTCTACGCTGTGGGTCACGTTTTGGTTTAGCATCCTCCGTTAAATGAATCCGGTGTTGTACTATGGAAGGACTAATCCCCTTTATGTCAGCCATGGTCCAACCAATGGCTTCTCGATTTTCTCTTAACACTGTAAGAAGTTCCTCTTCTTGTTGTTTCGTAAGATGGGATGCAATGATTACGGGAAAAGCTTCTTTCTCATCCAAGTACTGGTACTTGAGATGGTTGGGAAGAACCTTAAGCTCGGAAGAAGGGACAGGATCTATCAATGGTTGCTCTTTGTGCAAGGGAAGGATAGGGGTGTATTAGTGGCCCATTCCACAATGGACTCAACAATCTGATTAAGGTTGAAGTCATCAGACTCCAACTCAAATTCTTCATCGGACTCATATTCAACCTCCATGTTATGTTCACTTGTTAAACCCTCGATTAAGTTCACTTCAAATGACTCATTATCCAAATCTCGAGGTTGTTTTTCTAGGTGGAAAACATTCACCTCTTTTGTCATATCTCCAAAAGTTAGACGCATTGAGCCATTCCTACAGTTGATGATTGCATTTGCGGTGGCTAGGAAAGGGCGTCCTAGAATGACAGGTGTCTGAGCTCTGTGATTGTGTACGGGTTGCGTCTCTAGAACAATGAAGTCTACGGGGTAAATGAATTCCCCGACCCGTATTAGAACATCTGTAATCTCCCCCTTGGGAATCTTTACAGAGCGATCAGCCAGTTGTATAGTAACTTTGGTTGGACGGAGGTCACCTAACCCAAGTTGCTGATACATAGAAAAGGGAAGAAGATTGATGCTGGCTCCTAAATCAAGTAACGCCCTGTTGATCGTGGTCTGTCCTATAATACAAGAAATGGTTGGACTCCCTGGGTCCTTATATTTCACAGGAATTGGCCCAGTGAGCAACTCACTTATGTTTGAAGCTAGGAAGACCTTCTTTGGGACATTTGCTTTCCTTTTCTTGGTGCACATTTCTTTTAAAACCTTGGCATATGATGGGACTTGTTGTATGGCATCAAGAAGGGGTACATTGATCTGGACCTGATTAAACATTTCTCTAATCTTCTTCATATGAGCATTCAACTTTTGGTTTGCTAGCCTATTAGGAAATGGTACAATAGGCTTGTATGGTTGCTCATTTGTCTTTTCTTTGTCATTGGATTTGGAAGTTGATGGTTGTGAACTTGAAGATGGATTGTCTTGAGTTGGTTGTACCGAACAGGAGGTGTTGATATTGACACTGATTTGTTAGGTTGATTGGAAACCTTATTATCTACCCGCTTTCCAGATCTCAGAATATGAACAGTGTTGCATTGACTTGGGTCCATGTCTTCAACTTCATGCAGAGAGAAGGGGTTTTTTGGATTGGGCAATGGCTGACTTGGTAGCATTTCTTTTTGTCTTTCATTCAAAGAGTTAGCCAATTGTCCTATCTGGACCTATCTCTTGTTCATATCCTGATGGTGGTTGGTCATCATTGAGGCCTGGGTTTTGGATAAGATTTCAATCATTTTTTTCAAATCTGACATTCTTTTATCTGGATGATTTTGTGTTTGATGTTGCTGATATGTGGGCTGGAAGTTTGCTTGAAAATGTAGTGGATTCTGATATGATTGGAAATTTGATGGACTCTGGTATGATTGAAAATTTGGTGGACTTTGGTGGTAACTGGGTTGATGAGACTGAGCAGGATATTGATGTGAGAATGGTTGCCTTGGTTGCTCATGACCGACTGACTCCAGGAAAAATTTGGATGGTTTCGCCATCCCGAGTTGTATGTTTTGGAGTATGGATTGTAGTTGGGTCTGGTGTATGCTGCATTCATATTTTCAGAGTACATTTGAGACTGGTAGACAGGACACTCTTCGAACAGGTGGTTAAGATCATGGCAGTAGGTATAACCCGGGTTGACCACAGGTGGTGGGTTGACCTGATTCACAGCAGTAGGTTCCCTAGCTTCAAGCAGTTTTATCATTTTCATCAATTGTGTTATTTTCACCTCGACAGCTATGGAGGATTCAATCGAATGCATACCGGTTCTGGAAGTGGTGGGATTGGTTTTTTCTAGGCATGACTCCCATTGAATGATTTTTTCTGCTAAAGCTTCAAAGAGGTCCCAACCCTGGTTCTTATCTTTCTTTAAAATTTCCCTTGGCACATGGTTTCAAGGAGTGTCTTGGTTTGGTAGTCAAGTCCGTCATAGAGAATTTGGCACTGCCGCCACTTCTCTATGCCGTGATGATGACATAGGGCTAGTAAGTCTTTGAATCGTTCGAAATACTTCCAAAATGGTTCATTAGATTCCTGCTTAAACTGCATTATGTTTTTTCTCATGAGGGTTGTCTTATGAATGGGATAGAACTTCTTAAGAAAGACTTTGACGAAATCATCCCATGAAGAGAAAGAACTGGCGGGCAGATTATATAGCCATTTCTTAGCTATATCCTTAAGTGCGAAGGGTATGAACCTTAATCTAACAGCGTCCTCAGTCAATTGGGAAATTTTCTTCATCACACATACTTCTTCAAACTCACGAATGAAGAAATATGCATCCTCGGACTCTAGGCCATGAAACCTTGGGAGTGTATTTATGAATTGTGGTTTAAGCTCAAAGTTATTTCCATTTGTCACAGGTAGAAGAATGCATGATGGAAGTGAAGTGCGAATGGGGTAGAACTTGTCTTGGAGAGAAGTATTGTTGGCCATAATTGGGATTGTGTCAGGAGGTGGTGTTTGTGCAAGTGTAGAAATCCTAACAAGTCTTGCAGAATTTGGATCCCGGTACCACTCTTGCATGCACAATCACAGACAACGTTCACCGATCAAGCAAGCGAAGAAAAAGGAAAATAACGAACAAGAAAAGAATAAGCAATCACAAGCTATCTAGGATACCTGGATCTAAATGACTCCTAACTGTTCGATGAACCAATGAAGGTTATTGCTTGAGTCAGACCACAGTTAATCAGCCAGGTAGGGGCAAAATACGGTGGGAGGTATCCGTGCGTAAGCAATGGCCTTAATTACGCTAAACCACAGTATCTTCGAGGCGTAACCCCTTAATCCCCAACCTTAGACACAGATTTGACTGGAGTATGAATCAAAAACAATTTCCAACTTCAGCTGATCTCCTAATGAGTCCGGATGTCCCTAGGGCCAACGTCTATCAAATTTTATTAAAGAGCTTGGGATTGTGAGTGCTTGGATGATGATTTTTGGGCCAAGGAAAGGGTGATGAAATCTCCACCTTATCTTGTTTATTGGGTGGTGCCCTTAAGATCAATTTTGTGCAAGTGTACAATATATGCAAACAAGATTCACTCAAAGCGATGTAAATCAACCAAGAGGCGAGTCTTATTCTAAATGCAATGCAAACGTACCTTGCTCCAGAACTCTTCAACAGTAAAGTAAATGAATTGAAAAGATACGTGCCTAAAAATGCAAACGTCTAATCAATTTTTAGAATTTTCAACGAATGTTTTACTGTTGAGTTATTAGCAGGATCCTGGTGAGAGCATACAAGAATTAAGAATTGCAGCAAGCTATGTTTTTGCAGAGCAAGAACCCTGCACAAAACCTGTTAGTAGTCAACTCCTCTTTACCGCGGATCCGCGGCTTTGGTCGAGAAAACGCGGCAAATCAGAGGGCACTTGGTCTCTGCTTTCTTGAGCAGAGGCCCAAGACCACTTATATGTTACTGCAGTGCTTTGTTTCCTGTTTCCCTAACCTGTAACCTGCAACGGAGAAGAAAAATTCGTTTAGTTCTAAAACTCAAATAAAAACCGTTACTCTCCCCGGTAACGACGCCAAAAATTTTGTTCGAAAGTAGGAGTTTACTAGTATTCAGAGAGAGAGGGTTTAGAGTAAACCTTCGATGCTCGTTTGTTGATGTTCAAAAACTCCAAATGTATTTACTGATTTACTTTACTCCTTCCGAATCACCGTCGTAGCACAAGCTATTACGGGTCGATCCACATGGAGAGTTTACGATAGAAGCATTCACGGTTTTGAAATTGGGTTTGTTTTAAGAAGGAAAACGAAAGTTCTTCTATGTTTTTAAGAAAAACAAAATGACATAGAAAGTAGATGAAAAATTCATTGTTGGTTTTGTTAAAGAAAAAGGAAAAGGATGGAAAGGAAAGTGAAATGAACTTGGATGTAGCTTGAAAAGAGAACTTTAAGAAAAGAAACTTTGAAAGACCTTAGAGAGAGAAACCATGACTAGCTAACTCTCTAATTTACTAACTTACTAATCTCATAGGGTGATGCATGCCTCATGCTGATTCATCGGCAAAGTTGTCTTGCTTGTTTGGTCAAAATATCTTTCCCATGTAGAGGATGAGTGATCTTCTCGGCTTGACTTGTCGCCTCATTGATTCATTGGCTCCCAAGATAGATTTTCAGTGATGGAATCAAGGATAGTCACTCAAGGGTATGCTAAAAAAGAAATACAAGATTCATTAGTCCATCAAAGCTATACTCGAGCTAGCATTGAAGTAAGAAAGTTGTACTACTAAACAATAGCAAGTTAGGTGCTCCATCTTCATGTTCCATCAAGGCACTTGTTCTAAAGACAAGGCTCTAAATGAGGCTCACATGAATCATATGGAATGGGAACAAGAATTTGCTAAGAATTAAAGTAACTCATCTTCATTGGGGATAATAGAGACTTGAAATTACAAGACTACAATAAAGCATCCAATGAATCACATGAATTAGCAATCACCTAAGAGTTAGTAGTTAGTAAAGTTAGAGGTTAGCTAGTCATGTTAGAAAGTTAGCTAGACATTGAAGTAAAAAGCAAACAACAATACATTGTAGAAGAAGATGCAATAGTAGTAAAAGCTTAAAGAAAGTAAAGCACTAGAATGAGAAAAGATGAGAAGAAAGAAGGATCAATTCTTGCATTTGAATTGTCACCTCTCTAATTACAAGATCTCTCACTTTCTCTCTCTCTCTCTCTCTTTTTGCTGAATTCTAGAAGGAGAAAGAAGATTACAAGAGCAACTAAAGAAAATTAGAGAAAATCCCAACAATTCTCTCAAAAATACAAAGCTCTTCTCTCCTCCCCTTTTTACAGAGGCCCTAGGGGTCTATTTATAGGCTCCAGGGGATGAGGCCCTCAAATCTCAGCCGTGGGATTAAACGCTGGCTAAACGGCTAGATGCTTGCCGCGGATCCGCGGCCAGAGCCGCGTTTCCGCGGCAGAATCTTGGCTGTTGCGCCAACGATTTCTTCTGCCATTCTGTTATCATCCGTATGTGTAACGCCCCGATCCCGGCGATACGGGGTCGTCACTGCAACGTATATACGTAGGTCAGAACTACCCTCCCGTATATACGCTAAGCATCAGTACAGACAAGAATCAGAGTACGGAAGCAGATGGTGCATTATACATTCCAACACATATATACAATTACAGAATTATCACCAGAGTGATTACAATATTACATGAATATCATATCACTAATATGCGCAAATGCGAGAGTACAAAAGATATACATATATGAACAGTATAAAAGGGTGTCCACATACATGTATACAAGGAATGTACAAGTATGAATAGAAAAAGGGCACTCACGAGTTTGCTAAGGGAAAACTCGAGAGGTATACAGGGGGTCTGGAAGGATGTGGCTCTGGAGGTCGGCTGGGGATCCACGCTACCGCTGCGCTACTCTGAGCAGCCACAGGGAGAAGCCACGCTCCAAGCTCCATGACCTGGACATGAGAATCCAGGGGAGTCAGTGAAACTCCCCAGGCGAGTATGATACAAAGCCAGGTGGCGAGCCAGGAGGAACACAAGTGTCAAACTCAGAAGACAGGAGGGTTAGAACACAAATGAAATACATATATGGACGGTCATAATACAATCATCAGAAAACCGGAAGTCCAAGGTAAAACTGATTTCATGCAAGGTGATTGTATACGCTTAGGTTACGGTCCCATGAGACTAATACATCGAAGGAATAATCCAAACAAGGAAACCCTCATCTATATACCTTTATCTCATGCCACAGAATATCCAAGCGTATAGAATCAGAGTTGCAAATCATATGAAAGTCAAAATAGGAATACAAAACGGGAATCATGACATGCATAGCAAGTGCAACAGGAATCATAACAGGTACCTTAACAGGAATCATGACAGGTGACTATTATTATTATTATTACTTGTCTTACTCATATATCTCGGTATGTGACCTGGTGTACGGCCAACCCACATACATCCATATATAAGCTAGCCAAGGTTGTTAACGGAAGCCGACGGAGAACTGATAGCCTTTCTTATAGTAGTTCCATACCCCTGGAACCGGTAGGTATAATCAGTAATATCATAACACTTTCGCCATTGTATATATATATATGTATATATATATATACTTTAATTCCGTCACTATAAGCAAGGTATCATTCCGGCATCCATCACTTCCTCCCATACCCATACAAGTTGTCCTTTTTATCGCTTATTAACATAATTATCAGAGTTCGGGAATGAGTCATATCATAACAGTAATACATAACAGTGGTCAGTACATAACGGTAATCAGGTACTACATTCCCTTTATCATGATAATTATGAGAATCGGTGTATCATGCTTGGTGTCAAGAGATAGCATGATAAGCGGTGATGTATATCAAGTAACATGCATACCAAGAGATTGATAACAGTCAGGTAAGCCAGGTCATGACAAGAGGGTCTGGTCAAATAATAGCATGTCAGGTGGTCAGGTGGTAATATACCAGATGTCAGGTGATATACATGTGTTAAATGGAAACATGCAACTGATATGTCTGAGGCAATAACATGGCAATGATAACATAACAGAAATCTAGAAGTCAACGACCACGAAGGGTCGGCCACGCATGGTATAAAAGCATCAAAAGATATAGAAATTAAATACATGAAAATAGGAAGTGAAATACTTATCGTTCCGACGAAACTGGAAACTCAAATAGATATAAGAGAAGAGCGAGACTACTCGCATACAAGAAAGTAGCGAGTGAGAATACTCGCCTAAACCTCAAAGCGCCGAAAGATCCGAAATCCACGAAATCCGGGGCACGCCATAAACTATGATATATATATGTAGAGTGAAGAGGAGAGAGAAGGAGAGAAGTGAAGATGATGTTAGTCAAGATACAAGTCAAGAAGTATAATATACAACATATAAACCAAGTATAAGATCCAAGTTTGAGAAGGTAAATAACTGTAACAAACAGACAGAATTAGTCGACTAGGGTAGGATGAGTAGTCGACTAATAAAGGGGTTAGTCGACTAACAGTCTGGTATAGTCGACTAATACTGGGTTCCAGAGAGTTGATATTCTGATTCAGGAAAAGTTAGTCGACTAGGGTCATAGGGGTAGTCGACTAACAGACATGACAAGTCGACTGATAGTTAGGCTAAGTCGACTAATACTGTGATACAGAGAGTTAAGGTTTTGGTCCAGGAAAAGGTAAGTCGACTAGAGTAGTAGGAGTAGTCGACTAGGGGTCTTAAGTCGACTAATATTTATGATGAGTCGACTAGGGCCGAGAGTTAGGGTTTCTGGTTCAGGTAGGATTAGTCGACTAGGGTAATTCAGGAGTCGACTAGTAGTGGTTTCTCGAGAGTTGAAGTTTGTGTCCAGAAAAGGTTAGTCGACTAATAAAAGGGGTAAGTCGACTAAATCTGTGATTTCCAGGAAAACTAAGTTTCAGCTAAGGATTCTAGTCGACTAGGTTCTAGGTCAAGTCGACTAATCGTGGGAAAACAGCAAACAGAACAGATTTTCTAGGGTTTTGGTTTGATGGTCAAAATGTGATTTTGATGGCATATGTACACAAAATAAGAAGATACAAGTATACTAGGAATGAAATAAGTCTTGGTGATGAAGAACACTTACCTAAAGAAGTACAAGGTGATGGAGTGATGGTGGAGGTGATGGAAGTTGATGATGAAGAAGATGGAGGAGTCCTTTGGTGTTGTTGATGCCCTTGTGGTTGCTTCCATGGTGATGAAGGAGGAAGAAGATGGAGGGAAGAGGTTGGAGTAGTTGTGGTGGTGGAGATGAAGAAGATGGAGGTGGCTAGGGTTTGGCCCTTGATGAAGAGAAATGAAAAGGAAAGGGGTTGAAATGAAAAGGAAATGTATATATGGGATTTGGATTTTGTAAAGGTGTTGCAATTAAATGAAAGGGGAGGGCTTAATTGCAAAGTGGAGGTGAGGTGAGTGTCCCTCTCTTGGCCACTTGGCCGGCCATGGGATGAGGGAGAGAGAAATGCATTTAATGGGGTAGGTGGGAGTTGGTGGAATAAGAAAAAGGAATTTGGAATTTTGGAAAATAGGAAAAGTGTGTGGTGGAAGTTAAAGGAAAGGAAAGAAAGAAAATAGGAAATGGGAAAGAAAATGGAAAAGGGAAGAAATTCTCTTGGAATAGAAAATGAAAATAATGGAAGTGGCGGCTTCCCGGGATTCAGTAGTAGATACAGAAATCTTTCGGGAAAATACCGGAATCGTCCGAAATTCAAGTATCTCGGAACGACCCGAAATAATTACCAAAAATCAATAATAATATATAAAGACCGATAGTGAAATCCGTTTGAAGAAATACTTTATAGTTTTGAAACTAAAAATCCCGGAACCAGTTATCTACCGACTCCGGTGGAATTTTCATAAATTCATAAAATCCTCAGAAAAAGCATGTAGGTAAGAAATGTGATTCTAAGAAATAAAGTCTAAAGAATCATCATGAAATTCCAAACTGTTTGAGAATTAAAAATCTAGGAATCGGTCAGCGGCACTGGCCGACACCGGTTTTGAAGACTTTCGTTTTAATTCCAGAAAAATCTAGAAAATCATAGAAAATATATAATATTGGAAAATGATATTTAAAACTAAAATCGGTCAATTCTAATTATCATAATATCTAAATCGAGTAATACTCTAGGATCGGGCCTTCGGTTCAGACTAGGGCTGACTCCGAATCCACGAATCCAAATCCAAGACAAAACAGTCATATAAGGAATTCATAATACAGAATAAATACCGGAAACAAATCGAAAAAATACGACCGAAAATCTGAATACGCAACTAAGTACGTATTCCGGGAACGGGGTATTACAGTATGCCTTGCTGGACCTTCTAGAAAGTAGGGAATATCCGTGGACGAATCCAGACCTAGGCTTCTCCTTTGGGCTTCTTCTTTTGGGCTTTTTAATTAATCCCTTAATTCCTTAAAAATTCATTGTTTATGGGCCTTCATCTCCATTAATGGTGGACCTGAAAAAAGAGAGAAAAAAGCAATAAGAATCTTATTTTTCTTTATATAAAGCATGATATGGTAGTGGAAAATGATACAACAATGAATTCCAATCACGGCGCCAAAAATTTTGTTCGAGGCGGAACTAGCACTCAAAAAGTGGGTATTTATGAAATCAATGTAAAAGCTCGTATGTGCTAATGTTCCCTCGATACTTCCGTTATAACATTGGCTCAACGGGTCGAATCCACAGGGACGGGAGGCGATAGAAGCATTGACAGTTTTTATTCACGTTTTATGTTAACAGTTCTTCTTTGTTAAAGAATTAGAAAAAGAAAAGAAAAGAAAAGGTAAACAAGTATGTGGTAGGTGGAGAAGGCGTTGAAAACGACGATGTGAAAACAAAATAAGAAGTGGTTTGGAAAACAAATAGGAAAGAAGATGAAGCTTGTGGTAAAGAAAATGAAAACAAAGACAAACAAAGAAGCGATGAAAACAATAATGAAAAGATACTTTGAAAATAGTTTTTAAAGCAAGATAAAAGAAAACTCATGGCTACTAACTACTAAGTGATCCACTAACCATGCTAACCTCTTAGTGATAGTTGCCTCATATAGATCCTTGGCCATCACTAATCCTTGGCTTCAAGAGACGATACAAAGCATGGCAAATATGATAGTTCATCACATTCAAACTTGCATCAAGAGCAAGCTAATACAAACATTAGATCATCAAACCATTAGAAGTAAGCATAAAATAAGAGAGAGTTAGCTTGGATAGCAAGTTAGCAAGTTAGATGTTAGAACCCATCATCATGAGCCATCAATGGCTCTTGCAAGAGCAACGCCTTTTAGAGGCTATTAGATTCATGTGGATTATCAAGTAAGATATTAGATGGTTAGTGGTTAGTAGTTAGATTGCCATGAGAAGAAAAGAAGTTAGCAAAGCATCATATAGAAGATGGAGGAGATTACATTGGAGAAGAAAGGAGGCACCTTTACATAGATTGTCACCATCTATTACATCAATCCCTCTCTATCTCTCTCTGAATCTCTCAGCCCTACTACAAGATCTAAAAAGAAAAGAAAACACACAAGAAATGAAATGAAGAACACCTACCTACACTACACTAAATCATAGAAACCCTAGCCTAAAAACGAAAACTGCCTGCGCTTTGGACCTATGCAGGGGTATTTATAGGCATAGGAAGCCTCTGGAAGACGAGACGGGGCCACGCGTCGAAAATTGACGCGTGACCCCACCAATGGGCCGCGGATCAGCGGCTTTTGCCGCGGATCGGTGGCCAAACTAGGGACTTAACTCCCTGGTTTTGGTGCGGGGATCCGTCTTGGCTCTAGGAGTTTCCTGGTATATTACATTTCTGGTAATTTAGCCCGAATATTCGTCTAACGTGCGCAAGAGTCTAGGTTCGACGTATCTTCTAGATGATCCCTTGCTTGGCCTCCATGAAATTCGAATTTAATTACCCTAAAAGGGGTTTAATTAAGCTCTTATTACTCCTTTACCCTTGAACTCTTGATTTACCTGCAATAGAGACCAAAACACGGTTTAGCCCAACAATTTATTCATAAATCGGTGGGGAAATGCGATATAATAATGCATAATCGTAGACTAATCACCTCTTACGTGCGATCCGAAAGTTCATTGTCACCAGGAATTTCAAGAGTTTGAATAAGGATGTAAAACTCTTATTGCTCCACCCATTTTTTCACTTACAAATTGTATAATCTCAATACTACAGACAACCTAGTGAATTTAGAACCAACATATAAATGTTTTTCTACATCATTCTTCAATCTCTCAAATAAGTGTGGATGATCCATAAAATATTAATCTACAATATGCATTATGTCTTCTAATTTATTACCCTCATCACAATCGACTTCTTCCGTTTTATCAATCTTCTATCACTTGAATTAATAGGTCCATCTTCTCTTGCACTCTCACCGTACCATATCCATTTTGTACAACTTGTATCAAACCTATTAATGAATAAATAGTCTCTTAATACTTTAACTGTAACTTTATCAACTATATTTTATGCATGAACAATTAATGCGGTTAGAATTGTCTGCATGCTTAATAACAAAATTGATAAACTCCTCTACAATTTTTCATATTCGGTACTTAACCGATCAGCACGACACCATTTTCAATCGATATTTACAATGTCTAGACATAAAAAAAAATTAATTTTCGATAAAACATGACATAAAAAATTCAAACAAAATATTATATCTGATCCACAAGGCACACACGTGAACACACAAATATAAAAACACACACATATATGCATCATACACACACATGCACGCACGAACACACAGACACACACACACACACACAGACATATATATAAACAAACAAATGAACACACTCATGAACACGCACACATCACACACATTATATGTAACATCCCGATTTTTATTACATTTTCTAAAGAATATTTTAATCCTCAGCCATGAGATAATGCCGGATAATTAGAACCGATAACTATAATGGTCGAATTACTTTAATCATGAATTAGTGTTGCAGAATGCAAATTTTAATTTATACCATGATAATTTATTCGGTTATCTATATAATTAAATTTTCTGATGACCAAGTGAGAAATTGATGTAAATGAATTTTCACAAGTATGTGACATGTAAATATATCAATGTTAATGTAAGGGATAACATGTATGCATAATGTGTCACATATTCAAATACACAAAAGTTTCATATATGGTATATACATACTCCACTAACCATACCCATTAATTTAATCAAAGTACAAGTTAGTGGAGCGGGTAGGTGAGCATGGAAGGGATTGATGAAGGGCTAGGATGCCCTTGATTTGTGCAAAGCCACTTGGAGAGAAATGAGAGTGTGGCAAACTTGTAATTATAGCTGAATTGAGATCTCTAATTTTTAGCCCAAACTTTTCATCTCCCGTTCTCTTCAACCTCTCAAACTCCCTATTGTTAGAACCCTAGAACCCATCTTCGACTCTAGATGAACTCACAAAGTTATCTTCCTCACTTCTCACCTTTCTTTACCTTCAAGAGAGAGAGATCACGAGAAGCAAGGGGGCGCGGCCAGCCCAGCTTGGCCGCGGCTAGCCCCGGCGGCGGCGCGCAGGCCGCTGGCAGCCATGTCTAGGAGGGGGATCGAGGGAGAAAGAAAGGGGGTTTCTCCTAGGGAAAATCCAAGTTTTGGGGGGTGAAATTCAGCCCAAGATTTGATTTTTGTGGAGGTGATTTCATCAAATACTTTGATAAATTTCTAATTTAACTTTTAACAGAGAGTTAGTATATAAAATAGCTTTAACCCTCAAGAATATTGATGAATCTAGTACTAGAAGGTAACTCGTTGTTCTCTTGAATAGGATCATTGTTCGAGATCACGTAGAATTTAAGATTGACGAAGAAATCTCCGAAGAAGGTTAGAACTTGATTAAGATTATTAACAAAATTAGAAGAATGTTTGGGAACGAGAATATCCTAATAGACTATGACTACGTGTATTGCTTTACTAGTAAGATTTAGGGTTGGGTAATGGACTCCATAAAGGGTGTTAATTAGAAATATTTCTTTTTGCTAGAAACCGTGTGATAGAATAATAAGAATAATTGGAATATTCTCAAATGGGTAAGAGGCTAGTAATAAGTAATTGTGAAATATTTCTCTCTACGAGAATCGTTGTAGTTGTAATCAACTTGATATTTAAATTTTGTATATGTGATGTTGATTGCTACTAATATCAAAATAGGGAGATTGGCATACTGGTGTCCGATGTGGCTATTCAGAAAAGAAACACGAGGCGGTGCTTGGTGTGAATCCCTTATAGAACGCTCAACTTGAAGGTGAGTGGGGTGGGTTTTTAATAAATTATATTGCATTATACAATAATTGCAAAATATGATTTCTGATGAATAATAACTTATTTAATATAGCATCTTGGAATATGGTGTACAAGGGCATTGACATGTACATTACTGAATAGAAGTCATTATGATTGATATGAATGTGATGGGTGTATGTTACTTGATTCATGTACATAATATATATGGGTGACATGTTTTGGTTAAGGTATTTGTGTGAATATTCCTATAAGAATACAAACTAACAGGTAAACACTAATTGAGAGTATCATTGCTTCCATATATGAATGATGTGCATAATATATGAATCTTATGAAATTGAATGTACTGATATTGTATGTATAATATGTACATATATATTATGTTATGGAGGAAGGGACCCATATTGCACGGGCGGAGTGCGAAGACAGTGCTATATAAATATATCTAGAGGAAGGGACTGGTATGACACCGGAGGAGGGGAAGACGAGGTATATATCATATATCAGGAGGAAGGGACCCGTATTGCATGGGCGAAGTGTGAAGACGGTGCTACGATATACATATATGTGCAACTTTATAAATGATTGAGAATGAATGGCTATGTGTGATATGTGTTTGTGTGTGTGACACTAAGGGTATGTTGGATGAGTTGTTGTATATGGTAATAGAGACATCTGACACTAGTTATATGTACACCTATTAGTATCAATTGAACAATAGCTGGAAGTAAATACACAATCAAATAGAAACATTCATTTATCACATTTTTCATGTATCATGTATACTACACATCGTTAATACCATGCTACTATTAAGAATGAGATTAACTTCACTCACTGAGCCGTCGAGCTCACCCCCCATAGCTTCATGTTTTCAAGGCAAACCAGAGATAAATATCGGCTAAAGGCAAGGTAAAGCAAAGCATTGGAAAGATTCAAAGCATTCATTGTGTGGGCCTACCAAGCTTTTATTTCTAATTTATAATTGAGTATTTTGTTTATATGTATGTACATAGAGTTGATTTTATAGATTAGATTGAATAGTTGAATATGTGTGATTTGGTTCGATGATGTATATATGTAGACCTGTGTATAAGTTCTATATGGATATTATCTTGAGTTGGCTTGTGTTAGACGATGATACTGAGGAGAATATTCCCAAGTAAGTGTGATTTATTATCTTGAGTTATATCCATATGATGAATTTGAGAGATTATAAGTAGGTAATGTCAAGCCGAAATTATGATACAAACTGCGTGGGATATTGTATATAGATATATGATTGATGAAAATTTTAGAATTGTATGTATTAATGTATCAGAGTAGACTTCGTATTACAGAGAGAATGCTGCCAAAATTTGATGGATTCAGAAATGATTATAAATATTATATGATTGATTAGCATAATTGGATTGGATTACAGTTAACTCGATGATTAAAATCTGGGACCGTTACAGTTGGTATCGGAGTAAAGGTTTAGGAATGAGGAGTAGAGCTGAGATATAGGGTCTAGAAAAGTATAGGCATAGGAATGTTACCTAGAATAGTTATTTCTACATCAGGATTGATCCATAGGATTGATATGTATGTATTTGTGCATTGTTTGAATGATCACGTGACTGTATATGAGTAATTCTAAGGGGGTAGTCAGTTCTGACGTGTATGGTTGATCTCGAAGTGCATGATATTGATTATTTTCTTACGTTCGAATGAGGGCATACCCGCATGCCTTGATTCGAATGTGTTCTATTGGGGGTGCGGGCCCTCAGTATGAGCTGTCAGTGGTATGAGACACTGGAATAAGGAAGTAGTTGAAATATCAGGCAAATCAAGATTAAATCGGAGCGAAAGAACCTTATTAAGAATATGGTTATGGAATAACCAAAGTCTCAGATAAAAGAATATAAGGGATATGTCATATTGAAAGGATTATGGATTTTGATACTCTTTGAAGAGCATCCTTATATAGGGATAATTGATATTGTGTGAATATGAAATGAAAAGAGTTGATATTTTTTTATGGAGAATCTAAAGAGACAGAATCACGGGTACCCATAGAGTCTGATAAGACAATCGATGAATACTTATATATATATAATTGTGAGTCCACCAGTATATTGAGAAACTGATGATATGAATGTCATCTGTTTTGTATGTATAGTGGCATGATCCTTTGTATGTGAAATTTGAGAAGTAAGTTATGTTCTGAGAAATCTTACGTTTGTGATATTATACAGACACTTATCAAAGATTTAAAAGTTTACACTTAAGTAAGAGACTTTTCAGTTGTTTGAATCATATTGATAAATAAGAAATCCTTATCTTCTGTCCCAATCAATTATTTTATACAGATTCAAGTCAGGTGCTTACCGCAAGTTGCAACTATCATTGATATTACACTAAGTTACATCAAGACAAATAACATGAAATAGTGTTTGGATTCACTAGACAAAACCTAATCAAGTAACAACATTCATGAGAACAATAATTGTAACCTATTGTAAATTTTATGTATAGATGTACCTGCGACATGGGTAGTTATTATTTACATACTGTAATTCTCTCGAAACTTGTGAAATTGAAATTTTATACATAATGAATTGAAATCACCTAAAGGGGGGTGAATAGGTGACTAGCTAATCTAATGATGAATTAATGCGGAATTAAAATTATTTATGCAAACTAAAAATTATTAAGATAAGCACACAAGGTATAACCTAAGAGTGTAGCCGAATTCCCAGTGAAGGGCTCTGAAATATCTCCTCAAGATTCCTCTAGATAAGAGTTAAGGTGCCGCTATGGCTCTCTTGGTTGAATACAAGTATGAGCAAATAATCCCAAGCACATATCAATTAAAGCACAAGTATATTAAGCAAGTAATGAATATGAACAATAAAAGCATGCAAGATATAAGCACAAGTGAAAGATAGAGAGAGCAATCGCAAACACGGGAGATTTGTTTTGAGGTTCGAGCACCCTTGCTCTACATCCCAGCCTTCAACACTATGAAGGATTTCCACTATAAACGATCCCACCGGATCACTCGGTGCCGCAACACCAACAATGAGTTCACACTAGAACTCCTTGGACTCACTAGTCCCTCTTTTGTTCCCGTAAAACTACACACCGCAAGCACACTAGCTTGCCGAGGCCGCACCTCTACATCGAGCTTCCACCAGAACTCGAAACAATGCGAACCCGCAAGTCCGCCTCCTCAAAAACAAGAATGAACACTTTGGTGACCTAAATACTTTGATCACCTAAAAGTACTCTCACAACAACTCTCCTATAGGATTGATATAGCAATAGAAAGCTCAAGTATGTGTGAGAAAAATTAGGATTGATTTGGTGGTGAAAAACTTAAAGAATCACTTTTGAAAATACTCTTGATAAACTTTCCTTTTGATATAAAATATTGACTCTTAAACAAGTGGAGATAAACTCTAATAGATGTATGAAAACTAGTTTAAAAACCCACTTCAAATCTTGTGGAAAACAGTCCAAGGGAAGCCCCTTTATAGGCTCCCAAAATGTAGCCATTGGAGGCCAACTCAACAGAGCAGTCTGCTGTCGGTCGACCGGCTAATAGTCAGATTTCTGACCGTTGTGCCCGCGGTCGACCGATCAGTCGACTGTAAACTGGCAAATGACCCAGCGGTCGACCGGGCCATATCTAGAGAGCAGAGGCTCTCTGGCGGTCGACCGGCCATTGCTGTGCACGTTTGTGCATATCGGTCAACCGGAGTGGTCGACCGACTTCTGGCTTGGTCGACCGTCCGGTCGAGCAGCAGAAGGCCTGTCCAACATGTTTTAGGAATTAAAAAACTTGTCTTTTAACCTTCAATAAAATCTCATAATTCTCATAAATTCTACAAAAATAAGTTCAGTAATATACTTTGATATACAAACATATTTGATTAAAAATCAAAACATAGTACAAACATTTTGAACTATTTTTTTAATAATGAAGTTTTGCCTTAAACAAAAACCTGTATTTTTCAAAAACGATTTTTCCAAATTGAAAACTGTTTTTAAAACTCCTCCAATATAAAAATAAGATATTCGAAACACTTTTAAAGCTTAGTGTGTATGGATATGATCCACTACACATATATGATGAAATATCTATGTTTTTGATATTAAGCTCTAAAATTTTAATAAAAACACAAGTATATTATGAAGCTTAAAAAACACACCGGTATTTTTCAAAACGAAAACTCTTTTATGAAAACACATAAAAATCTTGTGTGTGAGTGTAAATGAACTTGAGCAATCTACCAACTAATCTATCCTTTACATTTTATCTAAAAATAAAATCTTGATACTTACAAACATGACACAAGTCTTCTTGAAAATCTTCTCTTGAAGGTCTTTTCCTCCTTTTTGACTTGGTCCAAAACATGATCCAATGAGCTAGATTCCTATTGATTACTTGATGTAATCTTGATGTGCGAGCTCTTGAATCAATACGTGCTAACTCCAAAACTTGATTTTAAATCCTTTTTGAAGCTAAACACCTATGATCAAATATCTGAGACTAAATAAACACAAGATCATTAGTACTATTAAATGATTTAATCATCATCAAAACTAGAGTGATGGGCTTTTGAGCCAACAATCTCTCCGTTTTAATGATGACAAAACTCATGGAGTTATATATGCATGGATTAAAGTTAAGCTTCATTGAAGCTCCCCCTTAACTCATGCATAACAATAAACAATTAGATATTCAATGAAGTGCATAAAACTAAACAAATATATATGCATAAAAAAGGTGAGAGAAACATGCATAAACTAAAAATTCTTTTTCCCAAAAACCTTCTCCCCTTTTTTGTTTAAACTTTCAAAATCCTTCTCCCATTTTGGATAAACATAAAATGCATAAACTCAATATATGCATATATCAACTCAAAATCATTCTCCCCCTTTTTGTCAATCATCAAAAAAGGAGTGAAAATAAGTCAAACAATAAAGATATATATGCGATATACATTCATGAATAGGAAGACGATAAGTTAGCTCCCTGCATACATGCATTACATGAAGAAGGGATGACAAAACCCTAACTGACATAAAACATAAGATACAATGCATAAGTGAAGATGTGAAGCTCCCCTTACACACGTGTACCATATAAAGAAGAGATGTCAAGCTCTTCAATACAAGATACACTCAACATGAATCTATATATAGAAGAGATGTTAAGCTCCCCTTGCATATAGGCAATACATATCAAAACATTTAAAAATCACTTTGAAGATAAATTTTGAATTTTTCTTAAATCAACAAATCAAATTTTGAGATACCATTTGTAAATAAACAAATTTTAAGATATCACAAGATTTTTGATACCATTTGAAATTGAAAATTTTTGATACCATTTGAAATTGAAAATTTTTGATACCTATAGAAATTGAAACATTTGTAAATTTTGATACCAATGAAAGTGAAATATTTTATATTTTGATACCAATTAAAATATATGGTAAATTTTGATACCAAACAAAAGGTAAATCATTTTTTATACCAATATTGAAATCGAAACCTAATTGAAAAGCGAAACATATTGATACCAATTAAAGTATATTGTAAATTTTGATATCAATAAAAATACTAATTGAAATAATGCATAAGCTTATTAAAATACCAATTGAGATACCAATTGAAATCAAGATTTAGTCAAGCTTAGCATAAACATAATTTATTTTCTAAGCATGTAAATATATTATAAATCAAGCACAATCAAATCAATACATGTATGAAAATGAAAATACCAATAGAAATTGATATTATTTGAAATTTTAAGCATACATATATAAAAAAACAAATATGAGTATACAAAAAAATATCAATTGTGATACCAATTGAAAATATGATGAGGATCAAGTATATAACTCATAATTATCCATCCTAATCATGCACATGATAAAAAGATTTTCAATAAGGCTCAATGGTCATGGTCGTCCATCCATCCGCCCTTGAAGGGTTGGTAGGGGTTTTCAAAATAAGAGTTTGAAAAGAATTTACAAAATTTGAAACTCTACCAATTGAAGAATAACTAACTAGTTTAAAGTATTTTTGAAAAACTAGTTAAAGATCCTTCAAATATGAAAATAAAACATATATATCTCATGAATTATACAAATACATAAAAGTTAAACTCGAAATCTATAAGGCTCAAAAATGTGCTCATGAAATAAAATCATGAGTAAATAAAAATAATATAAGTGTACAAAGGTTATGTGATTAGCATAATCATGAAAAATAGTCAATAAGGCTCAAAACAAATATGAATATCTTTTATCAAAAGCATAAAATGTATTTTTCATTTAAAGCAAACTTCTAAGTATATGTATGTTTTATCTAAAATTAACAATATCCCAAACATAAAAAGAGTCTATGATATAATTTGCATGAAGGCAAGAGACTCAAGGGTATACATGTATATTTATTAGTTTTGAACAAAATTACATATACATGAAGCAAACATATATATAAGAGTATGAAAAACATGTATAAATGAAAGAGTCATCAAAACTAGGTTATACATATACACGTAATGAGTACAAATGAGTAATGAAGTACAAACATATAAGAATCAATTGTTGCTCACTACTTGTACAAATATGTTTGACAAAAACTATATCAAAACAAGTTATTCACCACATAAAGCACAACATCAAAAACATGATAAAAACATTATATCAAAGCATATAAACTAAAATAGGAGTTTAGAGATAGTTCCCAACCATATGCACTATTCTCTAAGTCTCCAAAACATGGTGGTCCTCCCACTAAACTTCCTTGATAGCGGTGCATCAATTTGTAGTGTCCATCAAACCCGTGCATCTACTACCAAGGCACCAACCCTCTCACGTCATGTGAGAGCCCACACCTACATCAAACACAAGTGGTGGGAATTTTGGTACCCATTTTCTTTTGAGTCCACGGGGTTAGCATTATTCAGAACCCAAACATTTTTATTAGCTAAATTAATAGCATGCTTATCAAAACAAAACTTTGCTAAATGGCATTTACGACCGTAATGTGTACATTTATACACTCTAGTATGCACATGAGAATGAGTGTGATCATGACGTTCAAGGTGTGCATATGTATGCCGTGGGTGATGTGCATGAACATGTAGAGCTTGTTTCTTTTGAAACAAGGTTTCCAATTTAGAATGATTAAATGCACAATTGCTCAAAGTTGAGCTCAAACAATCTATTTTATTTTTCAAAATTGAATCTCATTTTTATCAATGGTAGCATGAAAAGCATGGTGAGAATGAGAATCAACACTCTTTTCATTTTAGAAACATTTTCTTTTTCTTTTTCAACAACTTTTCTTTTCAAAGAGTTGTTTTCATTTAAAGCAATCTCCTTTTCTTTTTTCACCAAATTAATTTTATTTTTCAAGAAATTATTTCCCTTCACAAAGATCATTTAATTTAGAAAACAAGAAATATTCTCCTTTTTCAAATCTTCATTTTCTTTTGAAATGTTTTCATTTTTCTTCTAAAATAGAATCATATTTCTTTTTCAATCTTTTATTATCATTTTTGAGCAAATCATATTTTTAAAGAAGTTGTTGACAAAATAAAGCAAGTTCATCATATGAGATGTCAACATCCTCATCAAGCTCGGATACGGAATTTACCTCAAGGGGGTTATCCCCTTGGACCATGTAGCATAAGTTGGAAGCATCACTTCCATCATCTGAGTCACTCCCCGCATAGTATTGCTTTTGTTCGCCAAGGGAGACTATAGTATTTTATATTACAAAAGCCGAATCAAAATTAGCAACCCTATATAAATAGTCATCATTTAGGATACTTTTTAATGCATGTATGGCTTTTGTATTAGCCTCTAGATGTTTGTCATTTAAACAATATGAATCTTAGATGGTGGCAAATAAAACATGAATACCTAGGGCTTTGAGGTACATGGACATCTTAACTTTCTAAGTTTGGATGTTAAGAATGTCAAACATAGGAGGTGTCATGAAATCCATGTGTGTGTATAAATATTATGATTAGCTAAAAAGAGGATCTTTAACTCAAGATTATTAGACCCAATCAAGAGCACCAAGCTCTGACAGCAATTGAAATCACCTAGAGGGGTTGAATAGGTGACTAGCTAATCTAATGTTGAACTAATACGGAATTAAAATTATTTATGCAAACTAAAAATTATTAAGCTGAACACACAAGGTATAACCTAAGAGTGTAGCCGAATTCCCGGTGAAGGGCTCTGGACTATCCCCTCAAGATTCCTCTAGATAAGAGTTGAGGTGCCGCTATGGCTCTCTTGGTTGAATACAAGTGTGAGCAAACAATTCAAGCATATATCAGTTAAAGCACAAGTTGTTGGCCCAGAGGCCTTCCACTCTAGTTTTGATGATGATTAACTCATGTAGTTATGTTTACTAATAATCTTGTGATGTTTAGTTTTAGATATTTAACCAAGATATTAGTAGGTGATTAGCTTCAACAAAAGTGTTTTGGAACTTTTCACATGGTGATTCAAGAGCCCGAGCGTCAAAGTTCATATCTAGCACTCGTTGGAGTCAAGCTCGGTGGATCACGTTTGGATCGAGTCGGCTTGAAGATGGAGTTCGTCAAGTAGACCTCAGTACATTGTTTAGTTTATAGTTTAGATCCATTTGTTAAAGATTAGATAGTGTGATATACTCAAGTTCACAACACGCACACTTGTTTAAGTTTCATTTTTTAGTTTTGGTTTTCGGTTTTTGGTTTAAGCAATCTTAGTTTTCATGAATAGAAGAATCAACAAGTCTACATGGTTTAATATATATTAGATTTGTTCTATATACATGCATGCTTCAACTATTTAAACAAACTTTGTTTTATAGTCTATTTCATGAGTTTGGTGTTTTGGTATTTTAACAAAACATATTTTTGGATTTTAGTCAAAAATATTGATATATATCTTTATATGTATATTGGATTCTATGCATATACTATATGCTTCAAGTTTTTTTAACTATCATGTTTTTGTATTTGGATGAGTTTTGGACAAAACAATTTTTCATCTCAAAAATTCAAGTTTTGGAAATATGAATTTAGTTTTTGGCAAATTTCCATAACACAAAAAGAGTTCAAAATGTTTGTAACTTGGTTTGATTTTTACTCAAACAAGTTTGTATTTCAAAGATCATGCAAAGACTTATTTTTATGAATTTTTAGAGATTTTATGGGATTTAATAGGATAATAAAAACCTAGTTTTCTGATCCCTTAAAAACCCTGCCAGGCTCTGGCGGTCGACCGTTCCGGTCGACCGGGCCAGGAGCCGGCCGACTGGGCCAGAAGCCGGTCGACCGGACGTGCACAAGAATGTGCACAAGGCCGTTCAGTTGGCCGGTCGACCGACTGAAGGCAACCCACTCTCGGGTTGCCCCGTCGATCGGGCGGTCGACCGGCCAGAGAGCCATTGCTCTCTGGTTCAGAGCCCGGTCGACCGGAAGGCTCAACGGTCAGAAATTTGACCGTTGGCCGTCGACCGGAAAACCATTATTGGCCTAGTCAGCTGCCAACGGGCAAAATTCTTTTGGGGGTTATAAATACCCCATTTGAGGCCAGTTTTGTGTAAGATTTTTAAGGAGAAAATTTTCATACTCTTCAAGTGTTTTCCAGCAAAAGTTTTGGGTTTAAAATTCCTATTCTCTATTTGTTTTTAAAGTGTTTATTATTTCAAAGAAAATTGTCTTTTGGGAATTTGTTTTTGGTCTAAAAATTCTATATCTATTTGGAGATTTTCCCAAGTGATTTTCTATGTTCAAAACACTTTGTTTTCCACACTTGAGCCATATCTTGCTATCCTATCTATTAGGATCTTTTATTTGTGGGAAAATTAGTTTGTGGTGTGTAACCACCAAGTTGTAAACTTCCTTCATTGTGATATCCCTCTAGTGAGAGGTGATTGATTTGGTATCCCTCTTTGTGAGGTGATTGTGGAAGTTGTGGTTGGCTCCCTCTAGTGAGAGGTGGAGATTGTGTTTAGCTCCCTCTAGTGAGAGGTGGAGTTGGTGTTGGAATCCCTCAAGTGTGGGGTGATTGTTTTGTATTGGCTAAGTGCTTACCCCTCTTGTGTGAGGTGGTTAATGTGTTGGTTGTGCATGGCCTCTAGTGAGAGTTTGTAATTGGTTGAGAGAGGAGTTATGTACTCCCGATTGTATTTGCCCCAAATCCTCAGTGGAGGTTCCCTGTGTGGGATCCTGTGTGGACAAGTTAGTGGAAATCCGTCTGTGTGAAGGCGGGGACGTAGAGCTGTGTGCTCGAACCTCGAAACATATCTCGGTGTTTGCGTTTGATCCATTGACTCTAACTCTCTCTCTTTTATATTGTGTCTTGCATCATTTCATATTGCACATTCATATACTATATGCTTGGCTTGTTTGTGTGTGCCTCATTTGTGTTTAACCATGAGAGCTTCATATAGCGCCTCAACTCTTATTCAGAGGAATAATGAGGAGTTAGTCCAGAGCCTTTCACTGGGAATTCGGCTACACTCGTTGTTTGCATTAAGTGTTGTTGCAATTAAGTTTTTAATTTTCGCATTTTGTTCTTTAGATTAGCTGTACACCTATTCACCCTCCCTCTAGGTGTACTTTCACAAGTATATCAATCAAGTAATAAATATGAACAATAAGATCATGCAAGATATAAGCACAAGTGAAAGATAGAGAGAGCAATCACAACACGGGAGATTTGTTTCGAGGTTCTAGCACCCTTGCTCTACGTCCCCGCCTTCAACACTATGAAAGATTTTCACTATAAACGATCCCACGGACACTCGGTGCTGCAACACCTACAACGAGTTCACACTAGAACTCCTTGGACTCACTAGTCCCTTTCTTGTTCCCGTAAGAACTATACACTGCAAGCACACTAGCTTGCCGAGGCCGCACCTCTACACCGAGCTCTCACTAGAACTTGAAACAACGCGAACCCGCAAGGCCTCCTCCTCAAAAACAAGAATGAACACTTTGGTGATCTAAACACTTTGATCACCTAAAAGCACTCTCACAACAACTCTCCTATAGGATTGATATAGCAATAGAAGCTCAAGTATTCGTGAGAAAACCTAGGATTGATTTGGTGCTGAAAAACTCAAAGAATCACTTTTGAAAATACACTTAATAAACTCTCCTTTTGATATGAAAATATTGGCTCTTAAACAAGTGGAGATAAACTCTAAAAGATGTATGAAAAACTAGCTTGAAAACCCACTTCAAATCTTGTGAAAAACAGTCCAAGGGAAGCCCCTTTTATAGGCTCCCAAAATGTGGCCATTGGAGGCCAACTCAGCAGACTGGTCTGCTGTGGTCGACTACCCGGTCGACTGGCCAACGGTCAGATTTCTGACCGTTGTGCCAGCGGTCGACCGGTTGGTCGATCGTAAACTGGCAAATGACCCTGCGGTCGACCGCCCGATCGACCAGGCCATTTCCAAATAGCAGAGGCTCTCTGGCGATCGACCGGCCCTTGCTGTCCACGTTTGTGCACATCGATCGACCGAAGCGGTCGACCGACTTCTGGCTTGGTCGACCGGCAGAAGGCCAGTCCAACATGTTTTAGAGATTAAAACATATTTTTACCTTCAATAAAATCTCATACATTCTCATAAATTCTATAAAAATAAGTTTAGTAATATACTTTGATATACAAACATGTTTGATTAAAAATCAAAACATATTATAAACATTTTGAACTATTTTTGTAATATAGAAGTTTTGCCTTAAAAAAAAACCTGTATTTTTCAAAAACGATTTTTCAAATTGAAAACTGATTTTTCCAAAACTCCTCCAAATATAAAAGCAAGATATTCTAAACACTTTTAAAGCTCAGTGTGTAAGCATATGATCCACTATATATATATATATATATATATATATATATATATATAATATATATATATATATTATATATATATTATATATATATATATATATATATTATATATATATATATATATATATATATATATATGATGAAATATCTATGTTTTTGATATTAAGTTCTAAAATTTGTTTTGATAAAAACACAAGTATATTATGAAGCTTAAAAACAAACCGGTATTTTTCAAAACGAAAATTCTTTTATGAATACACATATAAATCTTGTGTGTGAGCGTAAATGAACTTGAGCAATTTACCAACTAATCTATCCTTTTCATTTTATCTAAAAATAAAATCTTGATACTTACAAACATGACACAAGTCTTCTTAGAAATCTTCTCTTGAAAGTCTTCTTCTCCTTCTTGACTTGGTACAAAACATGATCCAATGAGCTAAACTCCTCTTGAGTACTTGATGCAATCTTGATGCGCGAGCTCTTGAATCAACACGTGCTAGCTCCAAAACTAGACTTTAAATCCTTTGTTGAAGCTAAACACCTACTAAGATCTTGATCAAATATCTGAGACTAAATAAACACAAGATCATTAGTACTATAACTACATGAGTTAATCATCATCAAAACTAGAGTGATGGGCCTTTGGGCCAACAGAACTCTAATGTGGAAACTATAGTATTTATGTTAAACCAGAGAGTGGATAATGATATCAGTGATTATAACTTATTCATCGAACATGTGAATAGGGTGTGAAACCTATTATGTTGATTTAGTAATTAAGTTAAATATAAAGTTAAGAGGTAATTCAAGGTTAAACTTCTCATCTTTTGTAAGTAAAGAGGGATGGCTTCGTAAAGGAGAGAAGATGTTAAATGTAATAGATTACAATGGGAAGCATTAGGTAATCCTTATATATTTAGTGTCTCAAAAATAATAATCATAATAATTCAAAAAATTTTGAAGAAATTCGAATAATTGAGAAGAATGAAAGTTGCTCAGGGCAGATAAGAATTGTGTGAACCAATGACTCTAGCAATTTTCATAATATTCTTGGGGGAACTCAAGTCACAATAAAAAACAAATTTGGATCTCGATGCATTTAACTATTTGATACAATAAATCAAATTGGATCTGTTGAATATCGATTAACTATACCACCAGAAATATACACAGAATATGAGACTTTGATAATATATATTTATGTCATAATTGAAATTTATCATGATTAGAGTAGATTCTTTTTATTCTAGAAAATATCGAGCAAAAAGTAAAGTATTACGGTTGCTAAAATATTAAAACACTCAGTGCCATCTGTAAAAGAAGGATTGTAAGTTCGTTTCGATTCATCATAAATTATGTGAAAATTCTTGAATAAGACTGCAAAGCAATGATAGTTGGTTAAAAAAAAAGTTATTTCATCTTTTGTAAATCATTGCAAATCCGAAGGGACACATCTTACACGTTAAAACTGATTGCCACATGTCTTACAGAACGTTCAACTTGAAGGTGAGTGGGGTTTTTAATAAATTGGATTGTATTATATAATAATTGCAAAATCTGATTTTTGATGAATAATAACTTATTTAATATAGCATCTTGGAATATGGTGTACAAGGGCATTGACATGTACATTACTGAATAGAAGTCATTATGATTGATATGAATGTGATGGGTGTATGTTACTTGATTCATGTACATAATATATATGGGTGACATGTTTTAGTTAAGACATTTGTGTGAATATTCCTATAAGAATACACACTAACAGGTAAATACTAATTGAGAGTATTCATTGCTTCCATATATGAAATGATGTGCATAATATATGAATCTTATGGAATTGGATGTGCTGATATTGTACGTATAATATGTACAATATATTATGTTATGGAAGAACAGACCTGTATTGCACGGGCAGAGTGCGAAGACGGTGCTATATAAATATATCTAGAGGAAGGGACCGATATAGCACCGGAGGAGGGGGAGGACGTGGTATATATCATATATCAGGAGGAAGGGACCCGTATTGCACGGGCGGAGTGCGAAGACGGTGCTACGATATACATATATGTGCAACTTTACAAATGATTGAGAATGAATGGCTATGTGTGATATGACACTAAGGCCATGTTGGATGTGTTGTTGTATATGGTAATAGAGACATCTGACACTGGTTTATGTGCACCTATCAGTATCAATTGAATAATACCTGGAAGTAAATACACAATCAAATAGAAGCATTCATTTATCACATATTTTATGTATCACATACATCGTATTTTCATGTATCATGTATACTATACATCATTAATACCATGCTACAATTAAGAATGAGATTAACTTCACTCACTGAGCCGTCGAGCTCACCCCCCCCCCATAGCTTCATGTTTTCAGGGCAAACTAAAGATAAATATCGGTTAAAGGCAAGGTAAAGCACTGGAAGGATTCAAAGCATTCATTGTGTGGGACTACCAAGCTTTTATTTCTGATTTATAATTGAGTATTTTGTTTATATGTATGCACATAGAGTTGATGTTATAGATTAGACTGAATAGTCGAATATGTGTGATTTGATTCGATGATGTATATATGTAGACCTGCGTATAAGTTTTATATGGATATTATCTTGAGTTGGCTTGTGTTAGACGATGATACCGATGAGAATTTTCTCAAGTAAGTGTGATTTGTTATCTTGAGTTGTATCCACATGATGAATTTGAGAGATTATAAGTAGGCGATGTCAAGCCAAAATTGTGATATAAACTGCACGAGATATTGTATATAGATATATGATTGATGAAAATTTTAAAATTGTATGTATCAATTTATCAGAGTAGACTCCGAATTATAGAGAGAATGCTGCCAAAATTTGATGAATTCAGAAATGATTATAAATATTACATAATTGATTAACATAATTGGATTGGATTAAAGTTAACTCGATGATTAAAATCTGGGACCGTTACATTATACATCATACATACACATTCATTATTAACATTGATTCTATAAAAAAATCATTAAAAATTAATTTTTTTAACCAATTTAGCACACATCACACATCACACATCATATATACACACACAAATTTTATTAATTTCACCAATTTAGTGTCAAATCAATAATTTCACAAAATTTTCTAAACTAGCTATCATTTTTCAACAAATTTCATAAATTTTTCTAAATTAGCTAGCTAGCATCAAATCAATTTTTCCTAAATTTACCATTACACAAATCAACAATTTCACAAAATATGAGAAAATAAGGAAGAGTGATACCTAATGTTTCACCGGAGAGGGCCTCACTGGAGGGGAGAGGGGGGGCTCAGCAGAGGGGGCTCGCCGGAAGGGGGGAGAGAGGGGTCAGGGGGGGATCGCCAGAGAGGGCGACACGTGCGAAGGGGATGGGGGATTTCTTTGGGGAGAGAGAGCGGGGCGCGAGGGGGGGGGACCAGCCGGAGAGATAGGTCAAGGGGGCTCCGGAGAGAAAATAAGGCACGACGGGAGCGTTAGGTAGAGGGGAGAGGTGGCAGAGGGGAGATTTGAGAGAGATATGAGAGAGTGGCGGCCGATCGAGAGGGGTTTAGGTTTTTTTTTGTTAGGGGGTCGGGGATTTAACGTTGGGTCTTAGAGGAACTGACGTTAAATCTTAAGTTTTAACATCGGTTCTAATTTTAACTTCAGTTCTTTGAGAACTGACGTAAACATAACGTTGGTTCTTAAAGAGTTGACGTTAAAACTCTGAATTAACGTCGATTTTTTAAACAAACGTAAAATTTCATTTTTGACGTCGTTTTTGTTAAAAAAAAATGACGTAAATTATGGTGCCTTTTAATTTGTATATTTTTGTAGTGCTCCTTGCCACTAGCCACCAAGAGAGGGAGAGTAGGCGAGTGAGGAGAAGAAGGTAATGGGAGAGATAGAGAGAGTGAGAATGAGAATGGGAATTTCATCCCATTTTCTCCCTTATATATTTTTATTAAATCAATCTTATCATGCCATCTAACTTCATCAATTCTCATCCCCCTTCATCGCACCACCTCACTAGTTCACGCACACCTCACCAGTCTACTAACTCGAATACATATATAATATGTACATAGATTAATACATGTACACCGAGATATTCTTGTATATATACATACATACATGTATATGGAACAATTAATTTCCCAAACTTCTCTTTTAAATTTCATCCGTACTTGTAACTAAATTATTATCACATGGATCAAACTTTCAACTTATCATAAATTTTTTCAGAAAATAAGAATTTAGGATATAAATTCATAATTTAAGTAATTCAGGCGTTACATTTTTTATCTCTTCAAGAATTAAGTTTAAATTATTTTATTACATCCTGCAACTATTTTCTTACATGTCTCAGTCATTCACTAAGATAATTGATCCTCTCCTCTTCCACTAGCAATAAAATAGAGTATTGCCTCAACCATTTCACTACCATATTTCAGTTGGGTAGAAACACAGTTTAAGGTTTGCAATTAAGATAGAGATTAAGTGGAAACAGAAAGAGATGTTCCACAAAAAATTTGCAATTAACATAGAGATAACGAGTTAAGCCGTGTTTTCATGTGATCTCTAAGTTTAAAAGTGTACATTCTCAAGCATTCCAGTCCTCTGGACATTGTCAAAAAAGGTCAATCATGATACACTACAAACAAATTATATATTTTTTTCCATAAATATAAATCCCCAATACAGCTTCTACCTTCAATTTTTTTTTTTAACATCATAGTGATTTCAATTTACAAGAAGATATGTCACCTATTAAATCTATATATTTTAGCAACAGTAGAACTTAAAAAATTATATTCAAAATCGACTGAAAATAGGCTTTCTCCCGTGATTCATATAGAAACTTTGTCCATCCGTTTATCCGTTCGTCTTCATCTGAGTGAGAGGGGGGAGAGAACAATGTCTACCTCCTCTTTCTTCTTCTTTTCTCACTTCTTCTTAGTTCTCGCTCAGCTGCTCATTCCTCCTCTCTTCCTCCTCTTCTTCTTGATCTTGGATATCTCATCACGGTACACTGGTTAATTTGAGTTATCTTTTCGCTAATCATTAATTCACTGTCCATTCTAAAATCAAATCATACAGTCAACCCCAGTAGCTCCACTAAAAGCGAACCTTAAGGCGAAAAAGGAAAAAAAGAAAAGAAATTTTATCAATAGAAAACATAAAAGGGAATAATGAAGTGGAGGCGGGAAGTGAGCATATTTTGTGAAAGTTAAAAAACATCATTCTATAAGCAAACACGAATTATTATTATAATTATTTTTCTCAGCAATTTCACAGGAAGTTGCAAAACTTGCATTAAATTATTTTATTTCGTCTCCGCATTAAAAACGGGTATTATTTTAAGAATACATAATCTTTTGAGCAAACTACTGTTTCCGAAAACTTAACCCGAGACAATTTTGCAATTATAAGAAAAATTGGGACTTTTGTCAAAAGAAGCTTCTCCTCGACGAATTCTCCTTAAATCTCCGAGGCCGCTCTCTCGTCCTCGGCGACACCGAGAAACGAAGCCGCTACCGGCTCGCTCCCATATCGCCTTTGATGATGAACCCAATGCCTCCCCTTCAATACCTCCAAAAAACCCTAATTTCTTCAGCTCCACACCCAAACCCAATCACTCCCCTCCCTCGTTTTCGGTTCTCTCCACACCCAAACCCAATCACTCCCCTCCCTCGTTCTCGATTCTGCCATCGCCATGGGCTGCGTGCAGGCAAATCCGTTGTTGATCATGTTGGATTCTGCTTAACAGGAACCAATCTGACAACTATTCAAGATTACTGAAATATCAACTATCTAATTGGCCAGGTCGGCAAATATCAGGTGGGAGGTTTTCCGTTCAATAGAACGTTCCATAATTTAAGAACCACCTTTCAATTTCTTTCCTTGGTTAAACACCAATTAGACTGAATCTAAATCAGTCTCGATCGCACCGGTGCTAACGGGTTACTGGACGCTGGTCTCCCAAGATACAACACTCCTTCACGGTATTTGGATAGCACTACCAAATCACCGTACGTCGAACCGTAGTCAACCAGTACATTCACAGGATCGTTGAAGCAGCAGGACAAAGACAAATTTTGGGTGAATATTTGCCTTTACTTTGGAGGAGCACCCACTGTAGAAGACGAAGGAAAGTTGAAGAATATTCTTCTTCAGAAGTCCCAGATTCAGACAACAATTCTATTTTAAGAATCTGTTGAATTTTCTGAGCCCTCTTTCAGAAAGAATTTATGCAGAATCTCTTTTGGAAGTCGCTTCGGAAACTGATTTTCCCACTTCCCGTTGGAAGTCACTTCAGAACTCCACTTCTCAGTTCAGAACGCAGTAACTCACTTCCAGTTCAGAACTCAGAGAGAGAAGAGATTTTCGTTTTGGTGTGTTTAGAATGAGAAACTAGAGCGCTATTTATAGCGCTTCAGGAGGGGCCAACGGGTCCGAACCCAACGAAAGGTTGCAACGGTTCGGTCTGAACCGTTGCAATGGTTCGACCCAACAGTCGCAACTGTTGGCTGTCCAACTGGAGCGGTTCGAATCCGGAGCGGAGCGGGTCTGGTTCGGGTAGCGGAGCGGGTATGCTCGCAACCCATACCCGTGAGACCCGATTCAAAAAGAACCAGGCCGGGTAGCCGAACCCAGGCCCGAACCCGAGCCCGGCACCGGCCGGCCAGCCGCCGCCGCCAGCGGCGGTGCGCGCGCATGTGCGGGTATAGTTCCCTCCCAATCGCGCGCGAAAACTCCAAGTACCCAAAGGGCATGCCCTTTGTTCTCAATTTTCTCTATTTAAACACCACGAACTTCCATCCCACGGCCAATGTGGGACTAAATGCTTTTAGCTATCTTTAGTCCCATTTTGGCTTTGAATTAGGCAATCTTTAGACTTGAATATCTCATTCATTCGAAGTCGGAATTGAACATGTGAATATACCACGTTCATCCCCAATGGAAGGAGAACACACTCCAACCATCATCCAATTGATTCGATCAACGGATCTCGCCGTAATTCAATTCAAAGATTCACATTTATATTCTTCATATTCCAACAATCCCCCACAATGAATGGAGATTCAAGGAAATGACACACAAAGAGACTGACTCTATTGTGATAGATACTTTAGAAAAGAAACTGCATCAGGATAGGTGAACTAGATCTTGAACCTTCCATAGCGAAAGCTTTATCGGACTTACTGGCTAATCAGTGAAGTAGGTCTTGAACTGTTAGCCGTTAGTGTAAGCCAAGTCAACAAGCTTCACACAGTGACTTTCCAAATCAATTTTGGTTCTCGGTTGCGTCCGTTTTGGCCCTGGACATTCTTGGTTTCAGAAAGTATCTTTAGGGAATAACAGCCTCCATAGAAATTCCCAAAGAACCGACCCAACTCTATACTCACATAAGTGATCGTCCTATTAAGAGTAATCTATTATACTCCACTTGTTTAGTAACAAGATATAGGTATCATTAAAAGCATTAAGCTTATCCTTAATCTACTTGTAGAAAAGCACATATGTGCACCTTAGGAATAGATTGGAGTCAAGCTCCCAAGTGCTTACTTGCTGAGTCAATCATAACTAGTTTTTCCTCTTGAACTTAGTCTGTGGGATCTCCAGTCGCTAAGTGAGGTTTCCATTAAGCTGACTCGGTATGGTTAGGCTTTTAGACCTATTCCCCTCGATGCGCAGTTTATACGCTCTCCACTTAAACCTTTAGTAAGCGGATCCGCTAAATTATCCTTTGACGATACAAAGTCAATAGAGATAATTCCATTTGAGAGTAACTGCTTCACGGTATTATGTCTACGACGAATATATCTAGACTTACCGTTGTATATAACATTTTGTGCCCTAAATATAACTGCTTGATTATCGCAGTGTATACATATAGCGAGCACTGGCTTTTGCCATAATGGTATATCTTCTAAGAATTGTCGAAGCCATTCTGCTTCTTCTCCAGTCTTATCTAAGGTTATGAATTTCGATTCCATAGTGGAACGGGCAATACATGTTTGCTTAGAAGATTTCCAAGATACCGCTGCTCTTGCTAGAGTAAATACGTATCCGCTAGTTGATTTTGATTCCTCAGAATCTGCAATCCAATTAGCATCACTGTATCCTTCAAGTACAGGTGGATACTGTCCATATCTCAAGGCATATTCCTTGGTATGTGATACGTAACTCAATACTCGTAGTAGAGCAGTCCAATGTTGATCACTAGGATTACTAGTGTATCTGCTTAACTTGCTTACAGCGTAAGCAATATCGGGTCTAGTGCAATCATCAAATACATTAGACTTCCGATAATCTGAGAATACTCCAATTGGCGTATTCCAGTTCCTGTATTCTTATGAAGGTGGACGTGTGGAAGAAAATGATTTGTATTCTCTTTTATCCCATGATCCTTGAATCTTTCTATCATCTTATCCACGTAGTGAGATTAAGATAGACCGATTCCATCTGGTGTTCTGGTGATTTTAATTCCTAAAATTACATCAGCAACCCCCAGATCCTTCGTGTCAAAACTGTTGGATAATATTCTTTTAGTGGACTTAATAATTTCAATATTAGTCCCAAGTATCAACATGTCGTCTACATAAAGACAAACAATGATACATGTATTTCCAACTATTTTCGTGTAAACACACTTATCGCATTCATTGATAGTGAATCCATCTTTGATCATGACACTATCAAATTTCTCATGCCATTGTTTTGGAGCCTGCTTTAGACCGTATAAGGATTTTACCAATTTACACACCTTGTGTTCTTGGCCCTAGACTATAAGTCCTTCAGGTTGCTCCATATATATCTCTTCATTTATTTACCATTTAAGAATGCAGTCTTGACATCCATTTGATGGATATCTAAGTTATGCAATACTGCAATTGCAATCAACATCCGAATGGACGTTATTCTTGTTACTGGTTAATAAGTATCGAAGTAGTCAAGTCCTTCCTTTTGTCGATAACCCTTGGCTACTAATCTAGCCTTGTACTTATCGATAGATCCATCGGGTTTTAATTTTCATTTGAAAATCCACTTACACCCAATTGGTTTACTGCCAGGAGGCAAGTTTACCAATTCCCAAGTATGATTACTTAGTATGGATTCTATTTCGCTATTTATAATTTCTTTCCACATTTGTGCTTCTGGGGTTGACATAGCCTCTTTAAATGTTTGAGGTTTGCTTTCAATAGCGTATGCTATGAAATCTGGACCAAAAGATTTTGAGATTCTAGATCTCTGACTTCTTCTTGGTTCAATTTTCGCATTAACAGTCGGTTCCTCGGGGCTTTCGTCCCTGAACGCCATCTCATGTGTTCTTTTCCCAGAAGTCTTATCTGTTTCCCGTTTATATGAAAAAATATCTTCAAAGAACCCAACATCTCTAGATTCGATAATTATGTTTACATTAATATCTGGTATTTCTGATTTATGAACCAGAAATCTATAGGCACTACTATTCAAGATATAGCCTATGAATATGCAGTCTATAGTTTTTACTCCCAACTTAGTTTTTTTAGGTAATGGTGCTAGTACCTTTGCAAGGCACCCCCACATTTTGAGGTAATGGTAGGAAGGTGTCCTTCCATGCCATAACTCAAATGGTATAAAATCAAGTTTCTTGTGGGGTACTCTATTTAGAATATAATTTGCAGTTAATAGAGCTTCCCCTCACAAGTTCTGCGGAGGTATAGAACTTACGAGCATGGAATTGACCATCTCCTTCAAAGTTCTGTTCTTCCGTTCAATAATTCCATTTTGCTGAGGAGTGTATGGTGCTGTATTTTGATGGATTATACCAAAATTAGCACATAACTCACTAAAATCATTTGATTCATATTCTCCGCCTCTATCGGATTTTAGAATCTTGATTTTTTTGTTGAGTTGATTCTCAACTTCGGCTTTATATGTTATAAACATATTTATTGCCTCATCCTTACTGTTTAAAAGATACACATAACAGTATCTTGTACAGTCACCAATAAAAGTAATAAAATACTTTTTACCGCCTCTAGTTGGCATAAACTTCAAGTCACACAGATCGCTATAAATTAACTCTAAAGGTTCTGTATTTCGATCTATTGAGTGAAATGAATTTTTTGTCAACTTGGCCTCAACACAAATCTCACACTTTCGAATTTCTTCCAAGTTGAGTTTAGGAATATATCCCAGATTAGACAAGTTCTTTAATGACTTATAATTTACATGCCCTAATCTAGCATGCCACAAAATAGGAGACTCAAGCAAATAAACAGAAGATTTTCCTTTATTTATAAGCTTCGGGTACAAATACACAGACTTTTTATCTACCACTACAACATTGGCTTTAAAAAGTCCATCAACAAGATAACCCTTTCCCACATACATCCCTCCCTTAGTAAGTACAAATTTATCTGATTCAAAAACCATTCTAAATCCTTTCTTACTAAGTATTGATCCAGATATCAGATTCTTGCGAATATCTGGAACATGTAGCACATCGTTCAGAGTAAGCTCTTTCCCCGATGTCCACTTCAGGATGATCTTGCCTTTTCCTTCAACCTTTGAGACGGCTGAATTTTTCATGAATAGTTGATCATCTTACTCTAGTATTTGATATTCAGAGAATAATAATTTCTCTGAGCAGATGTGCCGAGTAGCCCCAGTGTCTACCCACCAATCCTTATTGTTGGTTGTCAAATTTACTTCTGACACCACAGCTGAAAGGCTTGGCGACTCATGGTCGGTCAAGTTTGCCTGTGGGTGACTTTTCTTGTTCTTTTTGAGACGGCTGCGACATTCATTCGCCTTATGCCCCTCTTTGTTGTAGATGTAGCAGGTTCCCTTGAAGCGCATGTTCTTGCCTTCTTGGACCTTGCCTTTGTACCCCTGGGAAGTCTTCTTCCGCTTTAAGCCTTTGGAAGTAGATGCTTTCCCCTTTGAGTCTTCGATCACATTGGCTTTTGCTTCATAGGAGTTCTTACTGCTCCTTTTCTCGAACTTTCTGTTGTCCTCCTCGATTCGAAGCCTCACAATGAGATCTTCCAACTTTAACTCCTTTCGCTTGTGCTTCAGGTAGTTCTTGAAATCTCTCCACGCAGGTGGGAGTTTCTCCACGATAGTAGCAACCTGAAAGGTTTCAAGTAGAATCATACCTTCGGCTTCTATCTCGTGCAAGATAAGTTGGAACTCTTGCACCTGACTGATTACAGTCTTGCTGTCCACCATTTTGTACTCTAGAAATCGTCCTATGACGAACTTCTTGGTATCAGCATCCTCAGTCTTGTACTTCTTATCAAGACTGGCCCATAACTTCTTTGCCGTTGTGATAGGACTGTAGACATTGTAAAGAGAGTCATCCAGTCCATTTAATATATAATTTCGGCAAAGGAAGTCACATTGAGTCCATGCATCAGTTGCGGGCTCTAGTGGATCTTCTTGCAGGAATCTGGCCAGATGAAGAGTGGTCAAGTAGAAGAGCATCTTCTGTTGCCACCTCTTGAATTATGTGCTGTCAAATTTTCCTGGCTTCTCCGGCTTCGGGTTAGGAAGTCGAGTTGGCATCAAAGCTTGTAGCTGCATGTTTGATGCCTTACTAGTACTATCTTGATTAGTCTCAGACATTTTCTGCAAGTTCAAGCAGAACAGAAGTAAGAAACTTCAATAGTATTAATTGTCTTAAGATTGTTGGATTCTGCTTAACAGGAATCAATCTGACAACTATTCAAGATCACTGAAATATCAACTATCTAATTGGTCAGGTCGGCAAATATTAGGTGGGAGGTTTTCCGTTCAATAGAACGTTCCTTAATTTAAGAACCACCTTTCAATTTCCTTCCTTGGTTAAACACCAATTAGACTGAATCTAAATCAGTCTCGATATACTGAATATCAGTATATCCCCTATATAAATAAATTAATTCACTTATACAGTACTTGGAGTGAGGGACCTTAGAGCGAATCTCCTTAAGACAATTACGTCCCCCGCACTAGTGCTAATGGGTTACTAGACGCTGGTCTCCCAAGATACAACACTCCTTCACGGTATTTGGATAGCACTACCAAATCACCGTACGGTCGAACCGTAGTCAACCAGTACCTTCACAGGATCGTTGAAGCAGCAGGACAAAGACAAATTTCAGGTGAATATTTGTCTTTATTTTGGAGGAGCACCCACTGTAGAAGACGAAGGAATGTTGAAGAATATTCTTCTTCAGAAGTCCCAGATTCAGACAACAATTCTATTTCAAGAGTCTGTTGAATTTTCTGAGCCCTCTTTCAGAAAGAATTTATGCAGAATCTCTTTTGGAAGTCGCTTCGAAAACTGACTTTCCCACTTCCCGTTGGAAGTCACTTCAAAACTCCACTTCCCAGTTCAGAACACAGTAACTCACTTCCAGTTCAGAACTCAGAGAGAGAAGAGATTTTCGTTTTGGTGTGTTTAGAATGAGAAACTGGAGCGCTATTTATAGCACTCCAGGAGGGGCCAAGGGGTCCGAACCCAACGAAAGGTTGCAACGGTTCGGTCTGAACCGTTGTAATGGTTCGACCCAACAGTCGCAACTGTTGGCTGTCCAACTGGAGCGGTTCGGATCCGGAGTGGAGCGGGTCTAGTTCGGGTAGCGGAGCGGGTATGCTCACAACCCATACCCATGAGACCCGATTCAAAAAGAATCAGGCCGGATAGGGAACCCGAACACAGGCCCGAGCCCGGACCGGCGCTGGCGCCGGCGCCGCCAGCGGCGGTGCACGCGCGCATGTGCGGGCATAGTTCTCTCCCAATCGCGAGCGAAAACTCCAAGTACCCAAAGGGCACGCCCTTTGTTCTTAATTTTCTCTATTTAAACACCACGAACTTTCATCCCACGGCCAATGTGGGACTAAATGCTTTTAGCTACCTTTAGTCCTATTTTGGCTTTGAATTAGGCAATCTTTAGACTTAAATATCTCATTCATTCGAAGTCGGAATTGAACATGTGAATATACCACGTTCATCCCCAATGGAAGGAGAACGCACTTCAACCATCATCCAATTGATTCGATCAATGGATCTCGCCGTAATTCAATTCAAAGATTCACATTTATATTCTTCATATTCCAACAGACCACGCCCGACTGCCACGGGGTCGAGAGTCTGAAGGTTGAGCACGGGTACGTCGGCGGGCCCCACGTCCTGCGGCCGGTGGGGGGGCGGTGTCGATGGTGAGGGGAGAGGAGGAGGAGGTGGGCGCGGGGGCGCCGAGGCGGGCCTTGCCGTCGCAGATCGAGAGGATGACCTTGTGGATGGGTGGTCGAGGTGGCTCGTGATTAATGTGCCGAGAGGAGTTCTTGATGGTCTGGCGCCCAAGAGAGCGGATTCTTATGTGATGATTGCCAAGGTATTGAAAGTTTTGATTTTTTTTTTTTACTATTTTGGGTGAAGTTTGAATTTTTTTTTCTTTTCTTCAGAATATGCTATGATTGGTCAGAAAAAATACCTCGGTGTAAGAATTTTTTGAGCGGCTGAAAAATTACATCAGAATAATTTCGATTACAAAAGAGGAAGACGACTCGCCTTTGTTAAAACCTGAGTTTTTTGAGTGGCGGTGGAGAGTGATTTTTATTCTCTGTTGACCGACCGACTGTCTATCTTCTCTTCAGGATGCTCTCGAAGGCTAATCAGAAAGGAACTCTATTTTTAACACGCGAATTGTTTAGAGTCTACTGACTACTTCAAAAGCCTCTCCCTCTTCATAGCTGCTCAAGCTATTTATAGGGACTCATAAGGGTATGATCTTTTCTTAAAATCTCTCTATAATGGGGATTAAGTCCCCGTTACGTGGGAAGTTAATTGACCCAGTAATTGGGGTCTGTTACAACAGAAATGCGGGTCTCGCGTTGGACGCGGATCTTGCGTTACTTGTTGTAGACGTGAGCATCTCAGAACGCGGAGTTGCTCACATTTGAAGTGAGACGCAGGGTTTCTTAGACTCGCGTTTGAAGTGAGACGCAGGGTTTCTCAGACTTGCACTTGAAGTGAGACATAGGTTTCTCAGACCGCGTCTGAAGTGGAGCGGCAAGTTGCTCAGACCCGTGCTTAACATGGAACGCGGAGTTACTCAAACTCGCGTTAGTCGGGACGCGAATTACTCAAACCCGTGTTGAACGTGGGTTTACTCATGCCCGCATTTGAAGTCTTCATGTTTCTCTGAACCTGAGGTCCGTGCTTCAGTTTAAAACGCGACTTTCGCATTGAAGTGAGGTTCACGTCAGATGACTTGTCCTTGTTGATTTTTGGACAGCCTACAGAACCCTCTCCAAAGTTTTTCGATACTCCGCGATTGACTGGGACGGATTTCGAAATGCTTTGCACTTCGGTCGAATTTGGGCTCGATTGAACTGGCAATCTTTTGAGATACCCTGAGCTTGATCCTGTCTGGATTGTGGTCTTCGTGAGTGTACTGTTAACTGCTTGAAGCCTCCAGGAAAGATCATTACAAGTGTCTTAAAAACTCAGTCTAGCACTTGTCATGAGCTCTGGTTTGCTTGTTGATGTACTGTTGAACCGGTGGAGTTGTCGATTGCTCTAGCCAGTGTGATGTTGAACTGATTGTAGAAGCAGGGACATACTCTTTGTGTGTATGAGAGAACACATCCCTCACAGATGCTGTTATCACACTGATTAAGTGGAGATGCGAACTTCAGTGGAGGTGAAAAACGCGGCTCTCAATGCTGAAGAGACGCGGCTCTTGATTAATGTTGAGACGCGGCCCTCGTTGAGACGCGGCTCTTGGAACGCAGAGATCGTGTTAGATGCTTCAAGGCGTGAACGCAGGCGCCGCTTGGATGCGTGTCTGGCTCTAATTGAGCTTGAGATATGCGCTGCATATCTCGCCCGTTGGAAGGCCTATAAAAGACCCGAGTCTTTCAACAGTCAATTCACTTTGACTGTTCATCATCTTCGACTAGACTCGCGTCTAAAGTTCTTGTGCTTTCTCAAAACCTATAAAGCTCCGAGCTCTTTTCCAATCTTTTTTAAAGATTTTCACCCGTGGTAATGGCTCCAAAAGCGAAGATTGTCGCTTCCTATTCCAGTGCCACCACTGTCGAGCCTCAATGGGCGGTATTCCTTCTCAAGAAGCCCCCATTTTAGGTAAAAAGTCTTCAAATGGTCTTTGCCATTGATAATATAAAGAGACTTTGTCCTTTTAACTTCTATTTGAAGTTTTAAAAAATTCTATTGTAGTTGACCAGACGACGCGGATCTTGCTGGTCCGCGTTTGATTTGTGAATGCGGTCCTCGCGTTGATGAGATAACGCAAATCTGACTATCCTGGCATTTTTTTTGCTTTATTAACGTGACCCTCGCATCTGCGAATTGAACGCGGGTCCAGTAGACTCTGCGTCTTTAGACTTCTAAACGCGGGTCTCGTTTGGGAGACTCATGTTTGAGTCTGCAGACTTAGAAATATTTTTTCTAAGTATGGAGTTTGGACGCGGGCTTCATGTGAGACTCACGTTTTAATCACAGAACGCGGTCTCGTGTTGAGCCTCCCACTCAATATCTTGACATGTTTTCTGTCTTTGTGAAATTAACCCCTGGGTTTTCTCTTTTTGCAGGCCTCAGCTATATCAACGATGCTGACTCCACTGTCTCCATCTGCCTGTGGAAGACAGTTGTATTCACTGAAGCTAACAAGAACATCAAGTTCATCCAATCAACAGCCATTTAGTAAGTCAAAGCTTCTCTTCGGAGATGGCATCAAAAAGGAGAGGGACATCAGTATGGTCTCAAATTTTCCCTTCACCAATCTTGTTCAAAGAAGCGACCACAACGAGCTTAATGCATTTGAAGGTTACCGGAAAGGAGACGTCACCAGTAAGATCTCGGATCCTCCTTTCACCAATTTTGTTCAAAGAAGTGATAGCGACGAAGAACCTATGCTAATTGGATGACTTTCGGGTGGCGAGATTTTCCATTAAGTAAAGAATTATGGTCTTGTGAGGGAGGACTTTCACGCCAGTTGGTCGAGTGGGATCAGAAGGTTCCACTGCATTTCGACCTCAAGAAACGCCATTGTTCTCAAGAGGAGAGGAAGTGGACCTACTGTTCCGGGCTACCGTTAACAAGGTATGCTTAAAGAATCTCCAACATTTCAAGAAGCGAGTACAATCTCTCGCTAAGCAAGAGTGACTCTTTGTACTTCTTTTTGTAACACTTATATTTTATTGAATAAGAGAGTGTTTCTATCACTTTTAAATTTTTATAAAAATAAAAGTGATGATTTTGCCTTCTTTTTTGTCTTGACTTTCCTTTGTGTTTTGCAAATCAGATAAATGAAAGCGATCACTTTTGACTTGCTAGAGGTGACGATTAACATAGCAACTCAAAGTTTTAAAATTCCATTTAAGGAATTTGAAAAGGGTTACTGTCAGAGGTGTGATGTTAACTTGACAGGAGTTGAATTCGTGATTTGAACGAATTTTATAGATTGTTATCCTATTGATGAAAATAATAAGCAGAATTAAATCCACTGGAGATTTATGAAAATTTTTACCGTCAGAGGTGTGATGTTACATGACATGTTAGGATTTGCAATTGAAGCAAATTGAATTGTCAGAGGTGTAATATTAACTTGACAAGAATGTGGATGCTAGCGGTGTGATATTAACTTAGCATTAAAGAGATCTCATTTTCATTGAGAAACTGAGAAGATTGTTGTTATAGGTTTAATGTTAACTTAACAGCGAGGTGAATATTAGAGGTGTGATATTAACTTAACATTTGACATCTCGGCTTCGATATGAAAGCTCGAGGAAGGATCATTGTCATAAGTATAGTATTAACTTAACAATGAAATGGATGTCAGAGGTGTGATATTAACTTAGCATTGAATGTCTCATTTTTGGTGAAAAAATCAAGAGAACTACTGTCATAGGTGTAGTGTTAACTTAACAGGGATTTATATTGTAATATAAGCAATTTTGGTCAGAGGTGTAGTATTAAGTTGATCGAGAGATTCTGCGATTTGAGCAATTTTATAGACTTGTCATCCTATTAAAGAGGATTGACAAGTTGAAATTTTATCCACTGGGGATATTGAAAGAAGTTACTGTTAGAGGTATAATGTTACTTAATAGTGGGGTATGCCAGAGGTATAATATTAACTTGACATATTTGATTTGTAATTATTTCGCTGGGAAAATAATTACAACTTCTTTTGAGGCCTCACCATTCTATAGACGGGAATTGGTAAGGGATTTTAGAGGAGAAAGTGGGAGCAGATCCCTCAGGATTTTTAGCAAACCCTCAGCTATCAACAGATTTGGTATACTTTTACCAACTACTGTTTTAGTTGGGCTAGCCATGCTATTCCCCTTAGCATGATAAGTTGTCGAGAATTTTCTGTTGGACTTAAATGCCAACTACTTCCTTTATCTTTTTGCCGTCGGAGGTGTCAGATGTTCACAAATAAATTAGAGAAGAGTAACAAGGCTAAAATCGAAGTTTCGCATTTGTCTCTTCAATATAACGTCATGCATGGTGATGTTAACAATGATCGACTGGCTCGGCGTTGATCGACCGTGATGTGAACCGTTGAAGAAAGAAACTTTTCTTTGGCGTTCTTTCAAACATTTTGGATCTAGATGCTTTGATTAGAGGTGTAATGTTAACCTGATCATGAGAAGAATACGTACTTCTTCAAGAATCTGCCGTTGATCGGCATCATGAGCGTATCGCCGTTTGGAGTTATAAGGCGGTATGCTCCATTTGAGTAAACTGACTTAACTACAAATAGTTCTTCTCATTTGAGCTGAAACTTTTCTTTTGTCTTATGTGTCATAACCATGGGTCTTCTGACTGCTAAAATAAGATCACCTTTCTTGAAAATTCATTCTCTGACTTTCTTATTGAAGGCTCTAGAGATCCGAGCTTGATAGAGCTCGATTTTCTATTGGACTTGCAGACGTTTGTCGTCTAATGCTTTCAACTCCTGGAGGCGCAGTCGATGTTTTTCTTCATCTATCATCCTGGTTGTCAAGGCAACTCGCAGAGATGGAATCTGGATCTTCAGTGAGAGTACAGCTTCACATCCATACACCAAGGAAGACGGCGTGGCTTTTGTCGAGGTTCTCACCGTTATGCGGTAAGCCCATAAGCATTCACCTAATTTATCGTCCTAGTCACGTTGACTCTTCAAGACGAATTTCTTGAGAAGCTTCCCAGTAGTGTTGTTGAAGGCTTCTGTAAGGCCATTAGCGATTGGATAGTATGCCGTTGATGACACACTTTGGATTCTAAATCTATTATAGAACCTCTAAAATGCTTGGTTGATGAATTGGGGCCCGTTATCGTAGATTCATCTGGGCACACCAAAACAGTAGAGAATGTGATGCTTGATAAACTTGATCACGTTTGGTGTCTTCACTTCTTTCAGGGCTACAGTTTCCGCCCATTTAGAGAAGTAATCCGTTATGACCAAAATGAATCGATGTCCTCTGGATGTTGGAGGACTGATTGGTCCGATAACATCTATTCCTCACATCTCAAATGACCATGAGGAGGATGTTGTATGAAGATATGATCCGACGCTTGATGAACAAAGTCATTGTGGATCTGACATGCATGACATCGTTTGGCATGGGCGATGACGTCAGGGGTTATCTTCGGCCAATAATAGCCAAGTCTTCTGGACCGGTCTCTGAGCTTGGGTCCAGGTTGCTGAGCTCTGCACATACCATCATGAGCTTCTTTGAGTGCTTCCCGTGCCTCTTTGTGTGAAAGGCATCGGAGCAGGATTTCATTATACGATCGGCGGTATAATGTATGCGTGATCGTATTATAATAGAATCAGGAAGCTTTCCTTCTGATGGCAGCTGCTTCCTTGGGGTCGTCAGGCAATATGCCATATAAGAGGAAGTCGATGTAAGGGAATCGCCAATCTTTAGGCTCAAGACTTGTTAAAGTCTTAAGAACCTCTATGACTTGAAGTTCTTCTCTTGGAGCTTTACCGTATTCAAGGGTGAATTTACAACATTACAATCGTGACTGTAGATGAGTACTTTCTCTGTAGCTCTGGCTGGAAGGGCCAACGAAGCGGCGAGTGACGCTAGCGCATCTGCATGTGCATTTTACCATCATGGTACATGGTCAATGTAGAAGTTTTCAAACTTCTCTACCATGATAATGGTCGCGTTGTGATAGGGCACCGAGTCTTTATGTCAGACTTCATACTCCTCGCGAACCTGGTTGAAGATAAGCTTTGAATCACCGTATGCTTTGAGATTTTTGACTTCAATCTCTTCAGCAAGTTGCATCCCGATCAAGAGAACATTGTATTACGCGACATTGTTGGAACACGGCTCCGTTAGCGAAAATACACAAGGGATCACATAGTTATGTGGGAGATAAGTACTACCCCAACACCGGCAATGACATTTTCCTCAGGATTCGTCCTTAATGCTCCGTCAAAGAATAGTTGTCACTCTTGTTCTTCTGAGGAGGCGTTGATCAAGTTAACTTTTGTGATCTCGTCTGGCAGATCTTCATGAAGTTTTGACGTTCTTGGGACTGGATGATCAACCAGGAAATCTGCCACAACTTAACCTTTGATCGCTTTTTGTGGCATGAATTGCATCTCATATTGTGAGAGCAATATGGCCTATTTCGCTAGCCTGCTGTTTAGCGAAGATGGACTCGTCATCAGCAATCGTAAAGGATTGACTCTTGCATCTTCTGGACAGTAAAGACCAACACTAAGCACTCCTTTTCAATTGGGTTGTAACAGTGCTCCGTCCCAATTATTATTCTACTTAAATAGTAGATCGCTTGTTCATGGTTTTGGTCATTATTTTGAGCTAATAAAGTTCCAAAGGAATGATCCATCGCTCGAACGTATAGCAGGAAAGGTTTTTCTGATACTGGAGTTACCAGAACCGGTGGGTGTGTGAGATACTCCTTGATCTCTTTGAATGCTTCTTGGCAAGCATCGTCCCAGATGAATAAGATTCTCTTCTTCATCAACTTGGTGAAGGGTTGGCAGCATTCTGAGAGATTTGATATGAATTTTTAGATATATGCCAATTGTCCTTGTAAACTCCTGAGTTCTTTGAGATTTCTCGGAGGTTGTATCTCTTGGACGACACGGATCTTCTCAGGATCCAGATGATTTCCTCTATATGTAACAACAAATCCAAGGAATTTACTACTGGCTACCCCCCTGAAGGACTTAGTTGGGTCATCTTCAACTGGTGGGCTCGCATGATATTGAACACTCTCCTCAGGTCTGTGAGGTGATCGCCTTTGTCACGGCTTTTCATGGAGATATCATCGACGTAGCATTCTACGGTGTCATGTATATGCTCGCAGAAGATCGCATTCATGGCGCATTGATATGTAGCACCAGCGTTCTTCAAGCCGAAAGGCATCACTGTATAGCAGTATATCTCTACGGGCGTCCTGAAGGATGTGTGCTTTTCATCTTCAGGGTACATTTTTATCCGGTTATACCCTGAGAAGCCATCCATGAAAGACATCCTCTCAAAATCGCATGTATTGTCGACATAATATCCGTGATCAGGAGAGAAAATTTGTCTTTAGGGCAGGCGGCATTCAGATCACGGTAGTCAATACAGATTCAGATCTTTTCATTCTTCTTGGGAACAGGAACGATATTAGCCATCCAATCAGTATGTTACTCTTCCCTGACGAAACCAGAGTCTATAAACTTTTTGACTTCTGATTCGATTGCTTTCATGATCTCAGGACGGAACCGTCTACTGTTGTCTAACTGGTTTGGTGTCCGGGTCGATGTTGAGACGATGCATAGCAATCTGGGGATTGAGATCAGGCATGTCCTCATAATTCCAAGAGAAGACATCTATATACTTTCGTATGAGCTTGTATTAGGTCTTCTTTCTCGGAAGGCGACAAGCTCTCACTTATGAAGATGAGATTAGGGTTAACCTCGTCTCCAAGATTTACCTGAGTCACTTTATCCTCAGTCGGTGGTTCACATTGTTCAAAGCGCGTATTCCAAAGAGTATTTAAGCATTTAATTTATAGATCAGAGTCCAACTGGATTAATTCTTCAGATTCAAAAGTATCTTCTTCCGTCATCTCCAACGTGGTCGGTTGATACCATGTTCACTGAGAGACTTCCGAAGATATCTCCAATGCTGACGTATGAGTCTCACGACAATGTTGCTACAAGCTGTCATAATAAATCTCTTTTTCAGATTCAGGATTTGACGAGACTGGCATAGATACATAACTGAGTCCCCTTCGGGTCTTGTGATAGTAATCAGGGTCTTTGCCTTTTGGTACAAACGAACGAAGTAGTGTTCATTTTCCTTTGCTGAAATTAAGGCCTGATTCTTTTGTGAAATCATACCCTATTCTTTTCATCATATGACGTGACTTTTGTCCATAATAGAAGAATTGTGGAGACTCAGCATCACCCCTTGAGCTTTCAAAAGCTACGAGCTCTGTCTCGATTCGTCCGAATAGAATTAATTTTTGACCCCTTCGTTTGACTGGTACTTCAAAGAAAGCATTGTGTGCATCTCTTACTTTTTTTTCGCGTACCAGGAGAGATGACTTCGTTGGTGCACACAATGATGTTAGGGCATTCATTGCTGACCAAAAGTGCTAGTATCTGACGACACAGAATCCAAAGCAAATGCAGAAAAGTAAGTCAAATCTAGATCTTCATTGATGAACCACTCGCCTTCCATATCAGCGGTGGTATCGACATCGAGCTTATCAATGCTCATTACAAGAGGATTTATTTTTAAGAAACACTCGTCTTTTTCTGGCTCTGTATCTGCTTTGTTGTTAGAGTCGAGTTCTTCCGGGTGTGGATTCTCATCAGCCTTAAGAGAATCCTGATAAAGGAGAGTCAGTAAAATAATTCTCGACTTTTTTGAACGGATGCCTTTTGACAATCAATCTTCTCACTATTCTATCTTCACCAATATATTTCATTACTTGATGAAGAGTGGACGGAACAATGGCGTTGCAGTGAATCCATGATCGTCTCAGCAGCAGATTGTATGAGGTGTCCGCGTCAATGACATAACACGTCACCTCGGATTTCAGGTCCTCGATTTGACACCTGAGCTTGATTTTCCCCATCGGACATGTACCATTTGGCGTTGAAGTCATAGATGGTTGTCTGAGTGACCTCAACCGATGGGTGGGGATCCCCAAATGCTGCATGACCCTGCGGGGCATTATACTCAACGCATATACCGAATCAACCTGTAACACCTGATACCTGGTGTACGTATCACAGTATCCGTATGCGATACTACGTACAAAAATTGATTTAGCCTCCGTGGTAGTCCGATTGAGCTGATTTCAGTTTCAAAAATCATTTCCTAATATTTTAGATATTTTAGGATTTTCTGGAATTTTTCTGGATTACTTTGAAAAATCTCCGTAGTCGGTGTCGACCGATACCGATAACCGGCCTTCCGATTTTTCATTCCCAAACGGAGTAGAATTTTGAGAATTCACTTTCACTTTGTATCTTAGAATCGTGTTCTCTACGTTTGGGGTATTTTTGGGAATTTTTCAGAATTTATGAAAAATCCAGCCAAAACGGTGTCGCCCGTATCGGCGAGACACTCCGGAATTTTTAATGTGCAAACCGGATTGAGTTTCGACAAACCGTTTTCATATTACGTCTCAGGATAATATTTTTTATTTTCTGTAATTTTTGGGCACTGTTCGGGGCTGGTCAAATATGGGGCCAATATAATAATAATTAAATATTTTTTTATCTTTCTTTTCTTTCTTTTCTTCTCCTTTCTTCTCCATTTCTCTGGAGAGCTCCACGCCGCCGCCTTCCTGTAGCCAACCGCCTCTCTCTTCCCTCTATTTAAATCTCTCCCTCTCTCTCTCATAAATACAACAATTCTCTCTCTCTCTCTAATTAGATCACTAATCTCCCTCTCTCTCTAACTCTCTCCTCTCTCTCTACAAAAACCGCTCTCTCTCTCTCACAGCCAAAGCCCCGGCCCCTCTTCTCTCTCTCCTCCTCCCTTACTCACTCTCTCTCTCGCTCAGTTTCCGGCCCCGCGCGGCCCCAGATCGCCGCCGGCAGCCTGAGCGCTGCCGCCGGCCTGGGCGGCCGCCGGCAGCTGCTGGCCCCAGCCAGGCACATGTTTTCCCCCTCTTCTCTCTTTTCCTCTCTCTCTTTTTTTCCTTCTCTCTCTCTCTCCCTCATCCACCTCTCTTGCCGGAGTTGGCTCGCCGACCGGCGGCCGGGATCGCCGCCGGCCAGCTAGGCTGGCCGGTCGGCCAGTGCTAGAGCAGCAGCAGCAGCAAGCTGCTGCTGCTGCTGTTTTGAGTGGGTGGGTTTGGGTAAAACCCAAACCCATTAACCCACTAATGGGTTAAGGGTTAACCCGATTACCCGTACCCATTTGACTTAATTAACGGGTATGGGTTGTGGATCTGGACCCAACCCGTTATGAGCCAACCCGCATCCGAAACCCGATAAAGGTAATTTTACGGAAGACCCACTGTGCAATTAAGTATTTGCATTTAATAGTTTTATTTACATATTTAACCCTATTTGTTATGATTTAGATTTAGTATCGGGCGATATCTGGAGCATCCGGACTCCGATTCGGGCGATTCTGGATCCGTTGCGATCGTGAGAAAGCGAGCTACCTTCCCAGGACCAGTTTGTGAGTGTTTTTCTTTTATAAATTATATTTTACCATGTTTAGTGACATTGATTGATATATCGTGATTATGGATAAAAGCCGTAATAATAATTATTATTAACTGGTACTTGTTGGACACCCAATGTAATAGGTGATTCCTGTAATATGGTTAGGTATGTCCTGATGTAATATAATATAGGGAGACAATTGTAGTAACAAGAAATACTGACATAGACTACTCAGACACGGTCATCATACCTGCACAGCTACGGACACACAGGCCACTGTGTTACCATCTTCATGAACACTATTATGTCATGTATTGGATCACAGTAAGAGAACTATAGTGATATGTATACTGATTCACGATACTCGGTGACACTACACTGTTACTAGACATGCATACTAGACACCTTTATTTCACGCACTGGTATCATCACTACAGGGGTAGCGTAAGTCAATGGTCATGGTAGTATATGATACACTGACCATTGTGCGTACATGTACTAGTGATACACAGATATGTTACACGGATTCTTACTCCACATAGATAATCCACTGATACACGGATATTCTACTGCATGATGTAACCCATTTCATATGATTGTTCTCATCGTTACACAGCTGCTCGACACACGGTGATCTCATGTTCACATATCACTGTTACATATGCTCACCGCATGGGTGTACATGCATGTATTGTTTTTATCTTCCTGTCATATGGATTACCGTATATATTACATGTATTATTGTTCCATGTTCCCGTATTCTTGATTGTTTCCTGTTACTGATATGGATATACCCGATACTGGACATGAGAGCTGTTGATATGCGATATGTGGAATCCCACATCTATTGTTCCCGTTATCTTGTTCCCGTGATATTGTTCCCGTTTCCCGTTATATTGTTCCCGTTATATTGTTCTATGCTATCAACAGAGCTCTGATCCAGTTATCATGTTACCCGTATCATGTACTGTTATTTGTTCTTGTTACATTGGATACCTGACATATCAGATCATAATGATAACTGGGTTATGGGGAGACTTGACGGTTGATTAGATCTTATCGGGTGATGTATTGGATCCATATTGTTCTCCCACTGCAGGGGATGGTAGTGCTACCTACCAATTGCTCCATGAGCTATTGTTACTTGATTATTGTTCCCCTCTTAGCGGAGGGCTCTGGTCTTAGCAGTCAGGGGTTTGATAAAGGCCGTGATCCGGGTATGCACGGGATACACCTACCCGATAAGAACTTCTCGACCATGAGTTTCCAATTAACATAATAAAACAATATGCACAATAGTGGACGTCGGGAACACTTGTTATTTGATCACTCTCTCGTTTGGATAATGGTACCCGTAGGCCATGTCCGGATGGGTTCGACTGGAGTGCGGGCTCCAGTATGAACTGCCAGTGGTATGGGACACTGGTAGAGAGCGATTAAAATACCAGGTGGTACTGATTGCTACTATTGTATAAATAACATTACTTGCCTGATACATATTTACTACTTGTTACTGTTCTTTTCCTGATACATGTTTACTATTGTATTGTTGTACTTATTATTGTACTTGATCATTTACCCGATATTATGTTACATGTATATTGTTACTTTGCTTGGTACATGTTACTTTCTTTTTGGTGGCATATTACACATGTTCTGCATTGCATCTATTCTGTTGTCTGTATACCTTGTAGACATCCTTACTGTATATGTATAACACAGTAGTGAGGTTATATTGTATATGCCCACTTGCATGTTCATATTGCATATGCCCACCTGTATGTTCACTTCAGTCACGTCACCACTAGCAAATTCATATCTATTACGTCACCACTAGACAATATTATTTATGATATAACTTGGACACGATTAGAGACATGACCCGATGATTACATATTTATATTTGTCTACTGCTTATTACTGTTACCACATCATATCTTATATCTTATTATCGTGCTTGTATTATTATAGTATATTACTGCCTTCTTTATTTTACCACTCACTAGGTCGCTTTCTGACGACCCTGAGTTTGCATGCTCAGATTGGGGATCCGAGTTACCATAGCTTCAAAGAGTGCCTTGGAGTCACATGGGAGATTCCTCATCAGGACTATTCATAGGTATTTTAGTGTTTTATTTCTGTTATCTTATTGTTCCCATTTTCATATCTGTTATGATAACTAACCTCTTTCTGCAGGTATTCTTGTACTTATTTCCTGCTGGACCTCTTGTCTATATGGAGGCTATGTCCTGTACTGAGGCTTAACGTACGCGTGAGTGTGTTTTCGCCTCACGTATGTACGTCGCCATAACGTCCCCGTACCTGCGGGATCGGGGCGTTACACAACCTGAATACGACTCACTTCAGATGATCCGATATACCTTGTGTAGTACAGGAGTCTATTATGTTTCCCTTTGACTTGCATGTCTTCTGGAGTGAAAGTGATGCAGGGAAACTGCTTCGAGACATGGTGACAATGACTGCCGTCTAGTGACATGTAGCAAGAATCTGGGTTACGAAAACCTCTGCATCTGCTAATGCTTCTCTTAAAGCGTCTCTATAGACTTGAAAAGCCTCAGGAACTCATAGAGAGTGATCCGAGTAGGGATGTTGCTAGCTGAGTCAAGACATCAAAACAAAAGGGAGTTGATGGTCCCACACCGCTTTTCTGAAGAGTTTTAACATATCGAAGCTCTTTCTGCTTCTCCACGGATGGCCTCACAGACTGCTCGATCGCCTCCTCAGCTGGCTGTAAGGAATTTGCTACCGTTCACTGTGCTATTTTAGGTACTGCTTGCCAGATCGAATCTTTGATGCGGGAGATGTGCTCGTATCTCAGCAACAAGGGTGGACTCCTCGTCTCTCGAACTAGTAAGGGAAGCGACATCTTTCTTGGTTTCTCTTGTAGAGATGCTCACCACATTGCTGGAGGATGCTTTAACCTTGCCTTTGGACTTTCTGCTTGTAACAATCATCCACTGCTTGCTTTTGACAAAGTCAGGATGGACCCACATCATCTCTCCTTGAAGAGTAGGGACTAGAATAAGATCTTTCTCCTCTGGTTGTGAGGATCAGTATTGATCACTCTTAGTTTTTCTTTCGGGATGGAACCACTCCGATTGTGCTAGCAGAAGATTTCATCCAAATTGAATCGGTGACGTAGTTGTCATGTTGGCGGTCACCTTCTTCTATTCTGGACGAAGGTTCAATACCTCTGCATCGATCAGAGTCTGAAGGACATCTTTAAAGATGTAGTAGTTTCTTGGTAGGGTGTCCCGGCATCCTGTGATATAAACAGTGGGATCATCTATCTTCCTACCTCTTCAGGCGCCTGATCTCTGGACGTTTGAGTCTGTTATTCTTTTGGAGCAACTTAAATAGATAGATTGCGTGCTCATCCTTAAAGGAGTACAATTTATTTCACGTGGTTAACTAAAAGCCAAACCTCCTCTGACTGACTGGGTCTTTGAAGGTGATTTAACTTCTATTGCCAGAGTATCCCTTCTTCTCGGTTGAGAAGATGACTTTGATGTACATCACATTGACTTGTTGGTCTCAGTTTACTGTCTTTTTCTTCAGCCCTGACCCAGGCGACGATCTTTTTCGCCTGTTCGCCTTGTAGTACCAACTGCTTCCAAGTGCGACATTTTGTCACTCCCATCTAAGCGAGTAGGAAAGTTTGTAGATTGTAACGGCATGTCTTGACCAGTGTGGACTGAGTCATGCTGCTAGGACAACGGAGTGCCATGCTTTGAAATCTCTCGACGAAAGTTTTGATGGACTTGCCTTTCTTCTGCTTTGTTGCAAGGAGAGTCAGCACTGAAATTTCTGAATTGTCCTCAAAGAAAAGAGCCAGAAATAACTTCTCGACGGTTGGCCCATGTTTTAGTTGAGCCGGTAGGAAGTTTTATGAACCATTCAAAAGCGACCCCCTTAAGGGTGCCAATGACTAAACGAGCCAAAATGGCATCGTTTGATATTACATTCCCAGTTTGGGATTTGAAGTAGTATATATATTGGTTCGATGACCCTTTACCCTTGAAGGTGTAAAGGATCGGTGCCTTGAATTTGGGAGGGTAAGGAGCTGTATCCCACTCTGTTGGGTAGGGTCAGATTATCCCACATCTTGGAGTCCGTCTCGGTTGGCGAGGGCCTCAAGGCGTTACTCCAATTTGCTCATCCTTTTGAATGAGTGCTTCCATCTCTGAGTCATCCTCTCTTCAGTGAAGACTTGGATGGCTCAGAGTCGAAATGCTCTTCATTCTCGGTGTTCGTAGAGGATGAGCTCTCCCCTTCCTTTCGTTTACCATTGGATGGAAGGAGTTTTAGCCTTCGGCTTCTTTTTATTTTTTAAGCAGTTGTGACAACATTTGCTTAAGGGTGTCGATAGATTCTTGCTTAGCTCAAATCATATCGAATTGCTCCCGTTTGAACTCGGGCTTGCTCTTCGAATCGCTTGACGATCTCCTTGGGAGTTCCCGTCATGTAAGTAAAGGCGTTGTCCCCGAATTGAAATTCGAAAATCGAGATTCGATGATGGTAGAGTGTTCATCATTCACGTCAATTTTCCCGGACAACAGATTATAGTTGACTGGGGCAATTGTTCCTGTGCGGGTCGAGTGTGTCGGTAAACCCCTTCAGGTTCGATAAGAACATCCTTCAAACCTGTAGACCAATCAGCATCCGACTCCTCTGAGTCATTGGACTTGCTTGATGTGGAACTCGGCTCTACTATGTTTGCAGTCACTTCTGGGTACTCGATGTTGGAGAATGATCTTTTCTTCTGGGATCGTCGTCTCTTCGCTGAATTCGAGGCCACTGACAATCGGCTAAAAATTGAAGGTTTAGCTATATTAAAGCTGCAATGGCAATCAGAGAGCACTACTGAGATAAGCTGCTCGCAGTGGCATCAATGGGCGATCTGATGGACGCTCCTCTTCCTTGTCAGGTAGTCCCTTAGGTCTGTTGAGGGAACGTCTGAGGAACTAGCCTCGAACCCCTAGAGGTGAGGGCTTTTTGGCTGGACGCGAGTCTCGAGTTTCTTTATTGAAACACGGACCTCAGTTAAGTTGAAACGCGGCCATCGCGTACGCGGGCCTCGCGTCCTGAGATAGGTAAGCGCAGGCCTCACGTTTTAGAGCCGTTAAAACGTGAGTCTCACGATTGACGCGGACCTTATGTTGTTGAAGAACGCGGGACTCGCGTTGCTTAAAAGAAACGTGGGTACGAACCTCGCGTTCTGAGTCTGCAGAATAGATTGTTTTTTGCAGCATCTTCGAGCTATTGTCGATGAGAGCGACATCTTCGTCGACGTTCAACATTCTGTTTAAGCTGTAGAGGTTGTTGGGAGCCCCCGACAACCTGGAATTGTAGGGTTTGGAGAGGAGGATGACAAAATTGATCTTTACTGTCGCTTTGATCGTGCGCTGCTGCTTTCGCCCTATGGGTCTCCTGAGAGACCTTGACGCGGGCAGCATAGGCTGCACGATAAGTGACACCCTCGCGTTGTGAGCAGTGGTGTGGGCCACTTCAGGAGTAATCTCTGAAGAGATCCGAAAGAGAGTCTCAGAAGAGACTTTGCGGTATTGCTGCATTGCCTTAGGGCTGGCAGAGCCTGAGGAAAGGAACTCCTTAAACTTCCTTTGGTCAAATTCAACGACGAGAGATTCGACTGTCTTCCAAGGAGTCGGACATTGGCTTGGCCACAACATTCTTGTCAGTAGAGAAGAAAGTCCCCAACGGAGTAGCAATTTTTGTTTGGTCGAAAAAACACCTTGGTCGGTGTAAGATTTCTTTAAGTGGCTGAAAAATTACAGCGAAACTATTCCAATTACAAAAGAAAAAAGAAGACTCGGTTCTTCCTTTTGTTTAAAGTTGGGGTTTTTGAGTGGTGGTGGAGAGTGATTCTTTTCTCCGTTGACCGGCCGACTGTGTAGCTTCTCTTCAAAATGCTCTCGAAGACTAATCAGAAAGGAACTCTGTTTTTAACACGCGAAGTGTTTAGAGTCCGCTGACTACTTTCTTTTTTTCTCTTCTTCAAAAATCCTCTCTCTGCTCCAAAAAGCCTCTTCCTCTTCATAGCTACGCAGGCTATTTATAGGGAGTCATAAGGGTATGATCGTTCCGTAAAATCCCTCCATAATGGGGATTAACTCCCCATTGCATGGGGAGTTAATTGACCCAGTAATGGGGGTCTGTTACGACAGAAACGCGGGTCTCGCACTGGACATGGACCTCGCGTTGCTTGTTGTAGACGCGGGCGTATCAGGCAGAGTTGCTCAGACTCGCGTTTGAAGTGAGACGCAGGGTTTCTCAAACCCGTGTCTAAAGTAGAGTGCCAAGTTGCTCAGACCCGCTTGAACTGAGACGCAAGGTCTCTCAGATCCGCGTTTGAAGTGGAGCACAAGTTGCTCAGACCCGTGCTTGACATAGAACGCGGAGTTACTCAGACTCACGTTGGTCGGGCCGCAGAATTACTCAGACCTGTGTTGAACGCGGGTTTTCTCATGTCTGTGTCTGAAGTCTTCATAACGCGAGTTCACTCATGCTGGCGTCTGAAGTCTTCATGCTTCTCTGGAATCGAGGTCCGCGTTTCAGTTTAAAACACAACCTTCGCGTTGAAGTGAGGTTCACGTTAGATGACTTGTCCTTGGTGATTTTTGGACAACCTACAATGATCATGGTTCACAGTCGCGGTCTCGGCCGCCGATTCGGCGGGCACTGAGACGGATTGGTCTCGGCGACTTGGATCGGTCTCGGGCGATACGCGCAAAACGCTACATAGAAAGCTCTAAAAATTCTAAAAAAATCACGATAAATCTTAAAAAATGTAGACATCCAATTCATGTATCACATGTCCAAAACATATCACCTAGCACACTAACATAAAGCGAAAGTATAAATACACGCGTTGTCGGTAGAAACATATCAAAATGCATGCACAATATAGTAAATTGCACAAACTATATCATAAATACATGCTAATGTAATTATTTTCCACATTGAATTGCGATGAGACACAAACATCATCATAATCATCTCTGCGGTAAGTAGACAAACCAAAACTAGTGCTCGTAGATCTCTCAAGTTGTGGTCTGTAGTCATGGATATATGTCACACCATAATATTGGCCTGATGTCAAAACTCAATATTTGTATATGACCTTTAAGACTATAAGTTCCTTCATCAGTACTATTGTTACCCTCATTACTGTCATCATCACCACTGCCGCCATCACGCCATCACTATCATCATTATCATCGCCATCCTCACCATCATCACTACTAGAACTGGATAAAACCCTCACATCTTCACCACCACCATCACCATCTACTTCTCTTATACCTTAGAGGGGGGAGAGATTGGAAACAGGGAGAGAGAGGGGGGGGAGGGGAAAGAGACAGAGAGAGACGGAAGATGGAAAAGGAAAGAAAGAGAGTGGGTGAGAGAGGGAGGGGGAGGGGAAAGAGACAGAGGAGGGGGAGGGAAAGAGGGGGAGAGAGAGCGGGTAAGAGAGGAAGAGGGGGAGAAAGAAACAGAGGGAGGGAGAGGAAAGAGAGGGAGGAATATCACCTGGGTCTCGGGAGGAGCGGCCGACGGCCAGATCTGAGCAGCGACGATCGGGCAGCGGCGACGATCTCCAGATCTGACGAGGTAAATTTTCTTTCTTTTTTTTCTTTATACCCGTTCGTCGGGTAAATATATGTTTCGAGCCGACTCGGCCGAGAATCGAAGTCGACTTGGCCGAGTCACGACCGATTCGGCCGAGTCGGCTGAGTCAACTCCGATTCTCGGCCAAGTCGGTCTCCTCTGAGTTGAGCCGACCGACTCGTGACTCGGACTCGTCTCGGAGCGGGCCGAGACGGTAACGACTCGACCGACTCGTCTCCGACTCGACGAGTCTTTGAACCATGACAATGATGCATTGTATATTTGATAAATTGTGAGGAATTTCCAAGGCAAAGGTGATGGAAGGTTTTTGATGTATTGTGATGCATGGCTCTTAGACTTTGAATTGTTAAACCGCTGATCTTATTTGACTTACTTTCAGTTTTCATTTTATTTTATTTTATTGGGATATATTTGTTTTTCTTACAATTATGTTTCGAGACATTTATTTTTTTGCTAAAAGAGTTATTTTCGTGGTATTGATACTAGTGAGTAGGGTTTCAATAGTTGTGATTTTTGAGGTGGTGGTCTCAATGTATGGCAATATGGTAACTAAAGGAAGCATTCAATTAGAAATAGGAAGGCAGGAACTGCACTCTAGATCATTTACATGTTGTCTATAGCTCCAGACTTATCTTATGAAGGTAATCTCAAAGACCACCAGGAACTGCACTCTAGGTCATGCATCTGTTGGAAGTATATGCATAAGATACCAATTACTTTGCTATACAGAGGAACAGAGAATTATGAGACAAAGTTTTACCACCTATAGAGGAAGTCACACAATTCCACACTACCACAGAATAGTATTTGCTGATGTCACACAGCTCACTGAGGTTAAGCATCTTCTAGCGTAAAACTCTCTATTGCCATGCTGTAGTGAGGGTGATCACAGTGAAGAGATAGACCTGAAAATGTGAAATTTGTTCCTCCGTTCTCGAGAAGAAGAGAGTTTGGTTGCGAAGTTGCTTGAAAGCAGCAGAGGAGGAGAGGAAAAAAATAGAAACAAATAATAGAAAATCTTTTAAGATTATGTGTTTTTCCTCTT